>CM076580.1:1088890104-1089321091 GCA_034641835.2 Pinus albicaulis
CTATTTATTAAGAGAAACACTAAATAATGTACCTTGATAAAAATAAACTAATGGGTAGTTTGTTGTTCAACTTGTAAAATTCATGGGTTGGGATGTTTTCTTCATTTCAGCCTTGGTATTCTCATCTTCATAGCCAAACATATTGTAGAAAATGTTCAAAATGAATAACTTGAATGTATAGTTCAACATTGAATTGGATTAGTGTTTAAGCAAAGAAGAAATTATGTGGTGGTGGCAAAGGTATACTTTTGAGGGGCAACAATTTTTGGAAGAAATTTTATGGACAATAGTTACAAGCAAGATTTTCTTCTATCCCGTATGAATATAAAAAAGTTGTTTTGCCTAGGAACTTTGCCATGCTAGAAAGAATGAAGAGGAAACCCTAACAGTGTTTCAAGGAGTCTCATTGGCAATCTAGAAATATAGACAAAATTTAACCATCATGAGAGGGTTGAAAATTATTCTTTTTTCAACTCACAAAAACATCTTACTCTTTATCTATTTCTCACATCTTAAGTCCATAATTATGTAGAATTGTTCCACCTTTTTCCTATTCATTCACATCTAGACATACAACTCTAGAGCTAATTGGATGGCAAATAAAAGATTGTTGGATCCCCATGGCAATCTTGTGACAATACATGGAGTAGAGCACTCCTAGCTCCATGATGATATTTGGGTTCCAAAATTTAGGTTGGTTGGCAAGGAGTGCATCCAAACCTCAACATGATGCAGGGAAATTTAAATTCGTTTGAATTGCATTAAAACGCTGTTAACACTCACATCAATGAACCACAACCCCCATGTGTGATGAAAGGAGATAACCCACCATTCCATACTATCCTAAAGCTCAAATTTTTTTATATGCCTTTCACTAGTGTACTCTATTGATTCGAATTGAATCATTGATTTATATTGGATCATTATATAATTTTTCATGTATCTCAATAAGTCAAAAAAATGGAGGAATAAACTTGCAAGAACTGTTTTATTGGTGGGACCCAGTTTGGAGAATTAGGGTTTGAAACCTTTCCAGGCCATTTCGAGGCTTTGAATTTTGGGAAAAAAATCCCCACTTAAGTGTGGGTTTCCATAACACCATTATACACTAAGATATCTTTCCAATAGTGCAAAAATCATGCCAATCAGGCTTCATATGCAAAATTTATGCCTCCCAAAAGTTGATCTACCATGTTGGATTACCATGGCACGAGTGGATGCCATGTTAGCCTCCATTACTCATGCATGTGGGGATAGCTAGATGGGGAATTTGAAGAAGACTCTAGAAAGGTCAAATTTTGTAACTCTAGTTGAGAGTTTGACTCAAACTTGACCCCTTGTTGGCTATCAGGCTATATTATAATTATGCCACTCGGAGGAAAAGGGGTTCCATTTTATGCATTTGTATCTTAAGAAACTAGGAGTGGGAGTTAGAAAGCATAATAAAGGGGGTTAGTGTTTTGTAACAACCTGATAGGTCATACTCTTAGGTAACTCAACAGAGAGTTCCTTCTCCTTTGTACTTGCATTATTTCACACTAGACAAATGATAGTAGAGCAACCTCACCTTTTAGTTGGGTTTTCTATTGCAAGTGTTTCCCGTAGCTTGTCATTGTCGGGAATCACGATTGTTGTTAAACCAAAACCCTAAGGTGTTGGTAAATGAACACATTGCTAGATTTAATGATCATTGTGAGGCTGTTAAACCATGTCACGGCACACATGGAGAGCCGTTGACTTTTCTTCGTGCAAAAATCTCCTACCAGCACGAGCCGAGTGTGTATCGAACCCGTGACCTAGAGTATGATACCACTTGTTGGGAATCATGATTGCCATTAGACCAAAACTTGCAGGTGTTGGTAAACAGACACATCGCCGGATTTAAGAATCATCTAGAGGCTATTAAGCCATGTCACGACACACACACATAGGCACTAACTTTTCTTCTTGCAACAATCTTTGTGTTCATTGTAGTTAGTTTGTGATTGTATTTCTTGTTCTCTATTTTCGACATTTTATTTATTTCATGCATAAGAAAAAATTAATAATTAACAAATGTGGAATCTAAACGAATTTAACCCTCGTAGAATATATTTCAATTTATTTCACCATGTCTATTGTGATGAATTGTCTAGTGGAATATCCATGGTGGTTTATAGATCATATTGATATCAAAGCATCTTTGGGGAATCTCGTGGGAAGTTGCAAGCGATCGATGAAGCAGTTAAAAAAAAAAAGTCGCAAAACCCTAACCATAGTTAATGAGTGTGTTCACAATAACCTTGATCTAGCAGAAGAGAGAATCCTGAGGCTAGTAGTGCAAGTCACCAATATCATCAACAATATGATTCTCCTTATGGTGATGCTAGCAAAAAAACTTGGAATCAAAGAATATTTAGCTTGCAAATCAGAGGTCAGATCAAAGGGAAAATCGAGGGATCATGCAGACTCAGAAAAAGAGAAGGAAGGATTCTGAAAAAGAGCATCCAAGTTCAAGTGTTGCAGCCCATTCATATTCCATGTTCAATATGGAAGCAAAAGTCAATATAAAGTTGTACCAAGGTGAGATTGATGCTTAAATTGAATCATTGGTTGCAAAAATTAGAAGTATATTGTAGTCATCACCACATAGTTGAGGAGTAGAAAATATCGTTTGCTCGATTGAAGTCAGATGTCATGCCCTAAATTGGTGGGAAATCCATACAAAGACACTTAGATTAGAGGGTGATCCATTAGTAACTAAGTGGGAGGGCGTGAAAACCTCGATAAAGTCTCAATTCCACTCTATCGGTTATGTAGAGAACCAATGGATTTGGTGCCATTACTTTAGGTAGAGGTATGGGCAAAGTGTACAAGAGTACACCATTGAATTCATGAAGATGGCCATCATGCTGGGTATTTCTCCCAAAGCGTAGATGTACTCTACAAGTATTTTGGGGATCTACACAACCATTTATAAAAGAAGGTAATGTTGTTCAAACCAAGAGAAATGGACAAGGCTTATGTAAAGACACAATACTTGGAAAACATAGGCCAAAAGAAAGGGAAATTAAGTGGTTCGAAACATAAATAGCACTTGGACACTTCGAAGGAAGGGAATAAGTTGAAAGTGGGAAGGATAAGAAGATAACAATCACTACACATCAAGGATCCTAGCAATCATTGCAACCATTTCAAAATTGATGGTCACACAAAGGAGAAGTGTTGGAAATTGCATTTGGAGGTGAACTTAAAGAACCATAAGAAATATGGGAAAAAAAATAATATTCTTTCCATAGATCCAAACAATCAAGTGGAAAGAAGCTCTGATGTGGATGTGAAGATTGTATGTACCTTAGTGCAAAAGGAGGTGAATCAGAGTAGCCTTCATCATTAGGAAGATAAGGAAATGACCAAGCTCTTCCATATTAATATACAAGTTGTAATGCCCCGTAATAATAATACTACTAATAATAAATAAATAAATAAATAAATAAAGAATAAAAATAAAGAAAATGAATAATAAATAAAGAATACAAGATAATAATATTAATAATAATAATAAAGAAACTGAAGTTTTAAATAAAAATATATAAAAATAAACTATAAAAATAGTAAGAATAGGTAAGTTAACAAAATTAAAAAGGAATAAAATAAGCAAAAGTTAAATTAGTTAAAAAATGTTGAATTAACTAAAACTTAAAACAAAGAAATAAAAGTTAGCATGTTGACACGGATTGTGTGCATGCGTATCTCTTTCCAATCCTTTTCCATTTTTGGAATCATTTGTTCTTTTTGATGGACAAAAAGGGAGATGAGAAGCATTATTCATTCCTTTGGAAGGAGAGTGCTGTGAGGCAAAGGATTCCTTGACAGTAGTAGTTGATTAAGGGCTTAGGGGTGGCCAGTTGTAGAAATATTATGTGCAGTTGAGCCTATGGTTGGGTGGAGAGTTGTCCCCAAAACTTTGTTGTGGTCAACACAATCTGAGTAGCGTTATACCTCAATAATCACAAGTAAGGTATATCAGCGCTATAGGTAAGTATTCTTTGCTTGTAGTTTTTGAAAAATCTATGCTAAATAGTTAAATAGTTGTGTGTTGATTATTAATCGAGAAATTGATGTAATTAGTTGTATATTTAAATTTCAGGTTGTTACACAAGTTAAGGAAAACAAGATCAGTGCCCCATTCGACTTAGGTTCACAAGACAATCTCATAGTAGCAGATCTAGTCAACAAACTTGGATTGGAGGGTCGAGATCATCCTAGACCATACCCATTAGGATCCGCAAATAAGGATGCAAAAATGAAGGTAACAGAGCAATGCGAAATAAAATTGCTATCAATGCTAATGTTATTGATGAAGTAGAATTAGATGTAGTAACACTTGATCTACGTGGAGTTGTATTTGAGAGTCCTCACATGTATATTGTGAGATGCAATCTTCATGCAAAAAGCCAACTAATAACACCTATCAAGGATGGAAAATCATTCATCATTAACATGCACAAAGGCACGTATAAGATTCCATTGGAAAGTGCCAACAAAGCTAAGAAATTGATCAGTGCTAGTGAAGAAATATATTTTACTATTTTTAAGATAAAACTAGTTTAGTGACCAATCAATAAGGGTAAAGGCATCCTTGGAGGGGTGTACTATAGTCCAAAAAAAACTAGAAGGGATGCTATAAGAATACAAAGGAGTGTTCTAGGAGCCTAGAGGGATATCACCCAAGAAGGAAATGGAGCACAAAATGTAATTATTGTTGGAATGTCCATTTCCAAATATTGGGTTGTACATATGGTTTGTCTTGGAAGTAAGAGGAGTAAAGAAGTAGTTGTAGCAACCACTTGAGTAAGGTGCGATTCAACCAAGTACCTCACCTTGTGGGCCAACCTTCATAATTGTGCGAAAAGATGGGACTTAGTGGACATGCATCAATTATATAGTGTTAAACAAGATTATGACAAAAAATAGGTACTTCCTAAAAGGGAACCTTGATGATCTGTCATATCAGTTGCAACAAGCGAAATATTTCACAGTTGGATTTAAAATTAGGGTATCACCAGGTTCTAATCAAAGAATAAGACACTTGGGAGACCATTTTCAAAACTAGACAATATTTGTATGAGTGGTTAGTCATGCCATTTTCTTTGCGCAATGCACCATCTACATTCATGATATTAATTAATGATATACTGCACCCTTGTCTAGATTAGTTTTTTATTTCTTATTTGGATGCTATTCTAGTTTATAGTGCTACTTGGGAGGATCATGTCTCACACTTTTGATGCAAGTGATAGAGACTTTGAAGAAGCACCAAATACTGTAAATTATCAAGAAATATGAATTTGTACAATAGCCTTTGGTGTATTTAGGCTATATGATTGGTGGAGGGGATCTCAAGATAAATCTTGCAACGATGGATGTCATCCTGAAGTAGATGGTGCCTACAAATGTCTTCGAAATTAGGATATTTTTTGAAGCAAGACAATACTTGAGGAACTTCATAATCTATTTTTTAGTAGTAGTTTCATCACTCATGCTATATGAAGGAGGGGAAAGACCTGCAAGTGAGGGAAGGGTTACTGGAAGGCCTTTGAAGAGATGGAAATGAAAATCAACGAAGCACTAGTTCTCATGTTATTGAACTTACAAAAACCCTTCGAAGTGGAAATGCCATGGGAGCAATCTTGATGTAGGGAAGAATGCATGTATGTTACAATTCTAAAGCATTTCATGATGCAACCTTCAACTACCCTACCCACGATAAGGAGCTCTATACCCTAGTACAAGTTAGAAAAAGGGGAAATGCTATTTGATGGGAAAGAATATTGTCATCCACACAATTAACTAGTACTTGCATGCTTAAAGTAAGCCATAACAATCCATATAGTACAAGTGGATGGAGTTCTTACAATAGTTTCATTTAGTAAGTATAAGAATGGCAACACAAACAAGTTGGATTACATGATTTCAAGGCCACCCACATTAAGAATTACAACTCTGGGTACTCTAATGCACATGGAGCCTTTCACCCATACAAAGGACAAGGAATTGAAGGAGTTGTTTCAACAATTATAGAGATAGATTCATGCAGGTGATGATGAAAACATGGTTGACTATAATTTCCAAAATGGGTTACTCTACATGCTAGACAAGCTTTGTGTTCCTAAAGGTGAACAACTACACTAATCAGGGAGGGTCATACCTTCAAAATTTTAGGGAATTTTGGTGTAAGAAAGACAATGGAAAACTTATAGAGGTATGTGTACTGGATGGGAATGCAAGAATATGTAGCAAGGTTTATTGGAGGATGTATGATTTGTTGTATCAACAAGCCCAATAATTGGAAACAAGGTTTATACCACCCATTACTTGTACACACTCCTCTTTGGGAAATCAAAACTAAGAAGGGACATGACTACCTATTCATGGTAGTTGAAAGGTTCAACAAAATGTGCATTTTGATGCCCTGTAAAAGGACCATCAAAGGGAAAGAAGTAATAGAATTATTCTTTAAACATGTATAGGTGCACTTTGGGATACCAAAGGGAATTGTTTTAGGTAGGGACACCAAATTTCTTAGTGCATTTTGTACTACATTGTAGGATAAGATTGAAACAAAGTTGAAGATGTTAACAATATTCTATCCACAGACAGATGGGAAAACAAAAGTAGTCAACATGACTTTGGTGCAAACTTTGATGGGTGATATGGTCCTTTTGAGATATTGGAAAAGATGGGAGATAATTCCTACATACTTAGTCTACCCCTATACATGTGCTTTTACTTAGTGGTGAATGTGGAAAATCTCAAACTCTATGAGCCTTCAATGAAGAGATCAAGAAGAGGAGTAGGTGTTGCCTTCCATAGACGTCCTAACTCTATATGCTCAGGGAGAGTTGAAAAAGGATACAATGTTGTAGAAGAGGTCCAAAAATAGAATACAAGGGCATCATGACCTTTGGAAAATTGGGATGAAGGGACAAATTATAGACAAGGCTAAATAGTACTCCAAGGAGAATGTAGAGGAAATTTTTTTTGACCTCATTTAGTAATTATTTTGGAGACCAAAATCATCTAAATATGGGGACGTATGATTTGGATTGGATCATTATATAATATTTCATCTCTCTCGATGGTTTGAGAGTGGAAAAATTGGAGGAATAAACTTGTAGAGAAATTTGATCAATAGGATATAGTTTGAAGAATTAAGGTCTGAAAACTTATGGGTTCATTTTGAAGCACAAAATGACGTTTTATGGGTTTAAACCTTTCTGGATTAAGAGGTGAACCCCATCAAACTAGTCTACACTCAGATACATTCCCAATGGTGTAAGAATCATGTTAATCGAAGTTTGTATGCAAAAGTTATGCTTCTTGGAAATTGAACTATTGTGTTTGAACACCATGGTACAAATGGATAGCCTGCCGACCCTTGTTACTCATGGAAAAAGGGATATGCACATAAGGACTATGAATAAGACTCTATGTGGTTCAGAGTTGTAACTCTCTTTGAGAGTTGAAGGAGTAAAACCTGACCCCTAGTTGGCTATCAAGATTTGTTATAATCGGGCCATTGGAAGGAGAAGGGGTTCCATTCTATGCATTTGTATCTTATTCCCTAGTAGAGTAGAAAAATTGGGGGTGGAAATTAGAAACCATAACATAGAGGGTTAGCATTCTATAGTAGCTTGACATGCCACAGTCTCAGGTAACTCCATAGAGTGTCTTATCTTTTGTACTTACATTATTTCCATACTAGACAAAAGAGAGAAAAGAAACCTCACCTTCTAGATAGGTTTTATCTTGTAATGGTTACATAGAGCATATCTTTATGTTCATTGTGGTTGGTGTGTGTTTGTATTTTTTTGTTCTCTATATTTTTCATTTTATTTATTTCATGCGTAAGTAGAAAATAAATAATTAAAAAAATATGGAATATAAAGGAATTTTAACCCTCATAGATTTGATTTCAACTTATTTCATCAAATATGTTGTGGTGAATTGTCCAGTGGAATATCCATGGTAATTTATGGATCATCTATGTTATACATAGTTTGTCCTCCTCTCTTGGTATTAATGTGGAACTAACCTAGGGTGATTGAGGACAAATTTTGAGGAATATATTCTTCAACCTTTCTTAGGTTTGATTGTGCTTATCATTTTTTACCAAACTTTCATAGCAATACCACGAAGTGTTTCCCACATTACCTTGTATTCTTTGCTGACTATGTTGAATTACATTGGTGGCTCAACAATGTGTATGAGGAGGCGAACTATGTGAAGGATAAACTAGCATAATACGAGAATTATTGAACATTAGGAGGAAATTAGTGAAGAAATAGACTTCAATAGTGAAATAGGTTTAAGATAGGCACATTGAAATCCTTAAGAATATGGAAGAAGAGTTGTGTGCACCCTTGTTGTCGTGTGAAAAAAATGGAATGACCTCCATTGTTAAATTTTCATTAATATACAAATGCAATGAGAAAATTGAATCCATGCTCCCCCCCACCCCTCTTGAGGTATACCCAACACCAATACCTAGAGAAGAAGAAGAAGAAGACTCAATTAGGATAGTTCCTTCAAGACCATTTTCTATCAATATAGCGAGCCACTACAAATACTAGCCATTGAAACCAATGTGTTCTCTATTTGTTTGTTAGATTTTTCCTTTTCATTGCATATGTTTTGTTGAGTGATTAATCTCTTAGGACAACTTGTTAAAATTTAGTCCTTTGAGAACATTGTTGGAATTATTTCATAAAATATTTCCACTACCAAATGAGTTTACACAATAATCCTTCTTAGAACTAGAAAAATTTGTAATATGTTTTTCCATGTAGTAGCTTCAACTTCTTTTTGAAGTTACAAATAACAACGGCTATTAAAAAACATTTTTAATGAGAGAAATTTGTTGCACAATGCACAACATTTGAGGATAATTGATAAAATTTGAGGATAACACAAGATTCAAAGAGGAAATGCATAAATTTCACAAGATATTGCACTAAATTCAAAGAGTTGATGTGCAATAACTACAAGGAAAAAAAACACCTAGTGGAGTTTTTTTGCCAAACCTCCACAATACACTTCACCTTTATTTGTTTATAATTGAGGTTTCTAGTGGAGTTAATGTTTATTTTTCAAGTGCAGTAGATTCAACCACAAATATCTGAAATATTGATAATTACTTCTAGTGATATAGATTTTCTTTTAAAATTTCTAGTTTATCATTAAGTTATTTCACTTCAAAAAATCAACCATAAAAGCACATGGAAAGTAGAGATCACAATGCACAAAGAGGCTAGAAGATTTACCCTGGGAAAACCCACTTGGGGGAAAAATCCAACAACCTTTTCCTTAGAGAAATTATTCAGTTCAACAAGAGATACACTTAATGCATACAGTCAACTATGAGGTCACAATGACCAATAATGTTATGGTTTAACTTGGTAAAGTAGCCCTCTTTTCAAGTCAAGTTTCCACCCTTTAAATTGGGGCTTCTATGATTTTCATAGGCCAAATTTAGACCTCACAGAATATTCCTAGAAGCTCAACCCTGCTGCCCAAAAGTTCAACCTCCTTCCCAGAAACTGCCCAGAATTTCACACGTGAAGAAGAATGGAGAGAGAGAGAGAGAGAGAGAGAGAGATGCTAGATATGAACTCGTAAGTCACACATGAAGAAGAATGTAGAGAGACAAAGAGAGAGAGAAATGCTAGAGACGAACTTGTCTTTCTTCGTCCTTCTTCTTCTTCTTTGCTGAGATGCCCAAAATATTACTTGTCTTGTGTGAAGTTGAATGGTTCCTTATGGAGGAGATAAAATGCTCTATATATAGTGTTATGTCTGTCCGAATGGGTGTATCTCTTCATTGGGCTGAATTGACTTTAGGGAGGGACGAAATGACAAGTTTGGAGCCAAAAATTCAAAATTCAAATTTTGAAATTTTTCGTTTTAAATCTGACATGAAGAACATATCTTATAATAATTCTTTCAAGGGATAATCAATGAAAATGGCATGAAGAATACTTCTTACAATTACATTATATATTTCAAGGGCTATAATATAAATTATGAAGACTAAAAATAGCTACAAAAATTCGACACTGCCTCTTAGCTAGGGAGGAATTCAAAATTACTAGACAAATGTTCTTTTATTGACAACTTTATCTAATAAAAGTTTATAACAAATCATAACCATAGTTGTGTCAAAAAAATGTGAGACATGGTAAATACATGGTAAGCTAATACCATTAGTCAATTACCATAATATGGTCAAACATCCTTGACACATGGTAAGTCAACAGCATCAACAAGTAACCATAATTTGGGTTGGTACCTCAGACCTATGGTATATCCTCACCATATTCTTGGTTGGTACTTTAGACACACGATGCATCATTTAGCATCAACTAGTCACCATAATTCAGGTTAATACTCAATATATGGTATCCAGGCTAGTCTTTGTTCACCATCATTTGGGTAAATATATTTGACACATGGTGAATCTTCAAAGGCCACATTCTGACTGAGTAATTTGGGGCTTGATGCTAAACAAAGCTGATGCTCTAGGACAATTCTTCCTCATATGGGTCAACATACTAGACACAGACAAAATGACTGTCATCTATCAGACCATTCTCCCGAATTTGGGTCAATATACTTGACATAGGGAGAATGTTAGTCCATGATGATATCTCATTAGCACTCCCTCTCACTGAGATAGGCATGCTCAACAAGTCCAAGCTTTTCCTTGAAGTGTACAAACTTCACTTTAGACAGAGGCTTTGTAATAATATAAACTATCCGCTCAATAATAAAAGCATATTATAACTTCACTGCTCCATTTTGTACCATGTCACGAATGAAGTGGTACTTGATATTGATGTGTTGTGACCTATCATGGAAAAATATATTCTCTGTCATCTTTACAAAACTTTTATTGTCATAATATATCACAATCGGTTCTAGCACGTAATCGAATAGTCTTGTGAGTAACTTCC
Organism: Pinus albicaulis; assembly: GCA_034641835.2. Taxonomy (NCBI): domain Eukaryota; kingdom Viridiplantae; phylum Streptophyta; class Pinopsida; order Pinales; family Pinaceae; genus Pinus; species Pinus albicaulis. The sequence continues at coordinate 1,088,901,099 of CM076580.1, forward strand.
AAAACCATACTGTTTCAAAAATCACTAAAATGGATGAAATATACTATGCCTCGATAATGTTGAGTGTGACAAATGTATACTTCTTTCTCATCCATGAAATCATAATGGAGCCTAAACTGAGCAACCTCTAGATGTACTCTTTCTGTCTTCAACATTTCCTGCCAAATATGCATTTACATAACCCTGCAACCGTATATCATCGTTTGAGACATATCTCAAACCATAATCAACTAGACCACACAAATATCTCAGTACATGCTTTGCTGAAATATAATGATCATGTCTCAGTTCCACTCGGAAATTGCTTAGAGTATTTACTACAAAGAAAATGTCCAACATTTTATTAAATAAATAAATTAATGAACAAACAAACTTTCGGTACATGGATTGATCTACCAAATTTGACTCAGAGTCTCTAAGCTTTCTCATATTTGTCACCATGGGAGTTGCCATTGATTTATAATCCATCATCCTGAAATTATATAGGATTTTTATAATACATTTTCCTTGACCAAGGAATATTTTTCTAGGCTTTCGCCATACTTCTAACCTAAAATAGTAGTGCATCAAACCAATATCCTTCATATAAAATGCAGAGGCCAACTCCTTACACCGAATAATGAGATGATCCACACCTGTTTAAAATAAGTCGTCAACATACAATAATAGAATCACAAGTTCATCCTTCCCAACCTTGATGTATAGGTTTGGATCAACATCACTATTGGAGAAGCCAAGTCTTGTTAGGTTGCTGTCAATTCGAGAGTACCAGGATCTAGGTGCTAGCTTAAGTCCATACAAGGTTTTCTTCAATTTGCAGATGTGAAATTCTCTTCCATGAACCTCAAAACCTTGAGGTTGTTCTATGTACACTTCTTCCTCAATCACACCAATATTGATGAAATAAATTATTACATCCATTTCAAACCCATAGAAGAAACAATAGAAATAATGGATCTAATGGCAGTGTACATGGAAACTAGAGCAAATGTCTCATTGTATTCCTCTCCCTCTTTTTATGAGAACCCTCTAGCCACAAATATCTCCTTGTATTAGTCAATACTTACATCCACTACATGATGGATATTGTATACCCATTTGGAGGTTATCATTGGCTTCCCTTCATGTCTCAACACAATTTCCCATACATCATTCTTCATAATCGGTTGGTATTCCTCCAACATTGCATCCTTCCAAACTTGTTGGATAGATGCTTCTTAAAAGGTGGAGGGTTCAAAACAATGCTAATAGTCATTAATGATGCATATCCAGAATATATTTTTGGTCTCTTTCTTTCTCTAAAGGTTCCACGTGGTGATGCATGTCATTTTCCTTCCTACAAAGTGGTTCTAAGCCAGACTATCCTTTTCCTAATTTTAGGAACAAAAACTGGGTCCATCGAATCACTAGGCCCTTCTGGATCTTCTTTATGATCAAAGGGATTTACTCAAGAATTGGATGAACCAAAGCCTAATTCCTTGTTGGCTTCATGTTCTTCATCCTCATCAAAGTCCATGGGAACTTCTTTAGATTCCAATAGGAAATATTTCCATCAAAGGTCACATCCCTGTCAACTTCAACTTGTTTTTGTCCTGGAACATAGATTTTATAGACCTTTAATGACTCAATGTATCCAATGAATATTCATTTATTTCTTGAAGGATCTAACTTATTTCTCTTATTTTTGGGTACATGGATATAGTCTGGACATCAAAATATTCTCAAATGTATACTTTGTGGTTTTTGTCCAGTGAATTATTCTTCAGGAGTCCAGTTTTCCAAAACTCTATGAGTACTTCTATTTTGAATATAGATGGCCATCATAGATGCTTCACTCCACAGAAACATAGGAACGTCTTGATCATGCATAATTTCCTTAACATATTCTTCAATGGTTCCCTTATTTCTTTCAAAAACTCCATTTTGTTATGGATTGTGAGGGACTATCAACTCCCTCTTAATCCCAACTTACTTACAAAAGGCAACGAGATCCTTCGAAACATATTCTCTTCCATTACCAGATCTTAGGATCTTGATTTTCTTTCCCTTCAAGTTTTCCACTTCAACCTTAAATTCCTGAAGAAGACTTCATCTTTTGTCTTCATGAAGTAAATCCATGTATCCTGAGAGAAGTCACCAATAAATCTTATATAGTACAATGACCCTCCAAGATATTTCATTGGCATTGGACCACACACATTATAATGAATTAGATCAAAAATTTCCTTGGACCTGCTTTCACTACTTGGAAATGACTTATTGACATTATTCGTAAGTGCACATCCTTTACAACTTCTTCATGTTCTACTGCAAATTTGGAACACCTAAAACCATTTGTTTTAAAGCAAGAAAATATCTATAGGGAATGTGTGCATATCTTCTATGCCGAAGTTTGCATGGATTAATGTCATTATGTACTAATTCTCGAGTAGGTTGTTTCAAGAGTATGTACAATATTCCTTCACAAACTCCAATTACTCTAGCTGAAGCTATACTTGAGCCCTTGATCCATACAATAAATTTTCCATCAACAAATTCTACTCTATCTCCCTTATATTCCAAGCATGAAATGGTAACCAAATTCTTTTTCAAACTTGGTATGTATAATATGTTTCTAATATGAACGTTTTCACCTATTTGTAGCTCAATGGATGTTTTTCCAATGCCTTTGACTGCATAACGTTTGTTTACTCCAAGATCTACCTTTTGAGATAATCTTCTTTCCATTAGAATTTTGAGGTTGTCTCAATCTCTCGTCATTTGTCTTGAGGCACCACTATCTACTAGCCACAAATAATTTTTGTCTGCAATAAAACCTGTAAGAGAAGAAAAATAGAATAATAATTGGTATTTGAATCCTTAGTCTTATGTTTCCTTGGTATTTCATGAACACCTGCTATGGTGGCATGATGCTTTCCCTTTCTCTTTCTATTATTTGACCTTTCAGGGAAATCATGTCTATAGTGACCAAATTTGTGACAATGATAGCATTGAACTTTTGACATATATTTGTTTCCTTGGGGAGTAGATCTTCTTCCTTCACTTCTTGTTTGGATTCCAAACTTCTTTCTTCCTCTTACCTTCTTGAAATGTGATGTATATGCTTGAGAGTCACCTTCTTCATATCTTTGAATATTTCCTTTTGATATGGGCCTAGATACTTCTTGAGTACATGTAGTCCATAGTTCTTCAAACTTTGGAGCTTATTTTATAGCACATATAACTGATGCAAAAGAGTCCCATGAGTCAAGTTAAACATTAAGTGTTGCAGTCACTAGTTCTATTTCATAAATAATTTCATCAATTTCTTGATGTTGATCTCTTGATTGAGAAATCTTCATGAAATACAATGCTATAGTATCATTTCTTGTCATCCCAACATCATAAAATACGGTGCTAATTTTGACTTTCTACCCATAAAATTCCCAAAAATTAACAAGTGCAAAGTCAAGAGAGAGAGAGAGAGATAAATGTTAGAGATGAATTTGTCCTTCTTTGTCCTACTTTTCCCTTCTTCTTCTTCACTGAGATGCCCGAAATATTACTTGTCTTTTGTGAAGTCGAATGGTGCCTTGTGGAGGAGGTTGAATTCTCTATATATAGTGTTATGCATGTTTGAATGGGTGTGTCTTTTTACTGGGGCTAACTTGACTTGAGGGAGGGTCGACTTGACAAATTTGGAGCAAAAAAAAAAAAAAAAATCAAAAATCAAAATTTTCTCTTTTAAATCTGACATGAAAAACATGTCTTATGATAATTATTTCAAGGGCTAATCAACGAAAATGACATGGAGAAAATTTCTTACAATTATGGGTGAAAATGTGAAGTTGGGTTACACTTTTTGCCCTTTTTTGAGAAAAAACTTTCATTTTTTTCAGTTCTTCAACTTTCTGCAAGCTAAAACAATTTTTCTGTTTAGAATTTCATTTTGAGATAAAAAAAAAGTTGTCAGAAATTTTGTTAGATTTCTATTACTTATTTTTTGGATTTTTTTATACACATTTGATATGTCAACTTAGCATTTCTTTGAGTGTGTTTTTTTTAACAATCAACGGATTCATAAGAAGTCATGTTAATACGCAATGTTGCATTCTTTGAAAATTTGTGTTTTTGAGAAACAAAATGTGTTACAACAATCTAGACATAGTCTACTTCAGTTTCGTCATATTTATAAAGCCAATGGATGCATATCATAATTACTAGAATTTTTTGAACTGGTCCAATATGAAAAACTGCATATTTTGAATATGTTTCGCGACGCAAGAAATTTCTTAACATATAAGTTATAAACTAAAAATCTAAAAGCTACACTTTAGAGACGACGGACCAATGTAATGTACCATAATTTTTTCAATTTCTTTTATAATGTATTTTGGAAGATACATAATTTTGATTTCACTAAATCACAATGACCTTCAGAAATTTATTGCATCCGTTTTATTACAAAATTAATTAAAATTAGTAAATATTTATGAAATTCCATAAAAGTTATATTTCCTGAAAGTAGATTCAATTCTAAAAATGCTTGTCTTGGTTTCGACAGTTAATTCAGAATATTTCATGGAGTTTAATCAGTCCAAAGTTGCATAAACGTATTCAGGGCTTGGCTCTGCGTAACTGGTGACGCCTTAGTTCGGCCAAACTCTTAAAAAGTTCGGCCGAACTGTTTTTTGCGCCGATGGCCCGTTAAGTGAAACAACAAAGTAGTTCGGCTGAACTATTTCTAAAAATTTTGGCCGAACTTTTACCTAACTTTCCGTCTGCCGAAAAGTACCACCGAGCCCCTCCAAAAAAACATTTCACGGCAATATAAATTGCCGCGAAATCATTCATTATTTTCGCATATTTTCGCACGTTTTGTCTGATTTTACAAAAGTCTTGATCTAATTTTGCAAAGAATTGTTTTGGGTTTAAGGAATTTTCTTGGAGGTACATTCAAAGGACTTTTCTTTGAGACACATTATTTTCATACATTTGATCTGATTTTGCAAGGAATTGTTTTGGGTTTAAAGAATTTTCTTGGAGGTACGTTCAAAAAATATTTTTGAAGAATTTTCTTGGAGGTACATTCAAAAGACATTTCTTGGAGGTATGTGATACCGTTTTTTGGATGTTTTTTGGGCTTCATTTTTTTTAAAGTATGGATTTGGGATTAATTTCGAAAGGACATTTTTTGGTTTTGGGTTGAAGTAAATATTTTATAATGATTTTTTAAAATAAGTTTTTGTGTAACTTTTTAAATGAAATTTTTTTGTAGGACTTGGAAGGAAATATTTTGAACTTCGTTTCATTTTTATAAGACATTTTTTCTTGATTTTTTTAAAGTAAGTGTTTTGGATTGGAATATGTATTTTTTGCAAAATTTTTAAAATGAGTTTTTTAAAAAAATCAAATCTTTTGTGATGTTTTTTTAATTGAGTTTTTGTCTAAATTTTTGAAGGAAATTTTTTGAACTTCATACTCTATTATCATGGGAAATCGAAGGAATTGTACGAGAAAATATGATCGAAAAAGAGACCCTGAGGAATGTAGAGAAGAGATGAGACAATCTCGCAAAAGAAAGATAGAAGCACTCTCAAATATTGAAGGGGAAAATCAACGTCAACTAGAAGTTGAAACATGTATGTAAATGTAAATATTATGATTTTGATATATTTAAAATTTTCCTAGTGTAAAATGTGAAGCTTAATTTTTATTTGATGAACTAATTTGAAAAATATTTTGCAATGTAAACAGAGAGAGATATTTCCAACATTGATGATGAGATATAAAATTTTGAAAGAGAAAGTGAAAGAGATATTGAACCAATGTTTGAAGATGGTGAAAATGTTGAAATAAATTCAAGTGAAGAAATTGAATCACAAGGTATATATATATATATATATATATAGATGTTGAACACATGCACGTATTATTGAAATTATACATATATTTATTATTTTAGTTATTTATTGAATATGTAAACTTATTATATACTATTCATTCGAATATGTACAGATGAAATCAATATCGACGATGAGATATTAGAAAATGTTGACACTCACACATATGGAGATAAAAAAGTTGACCATTATATACGATATCGTGTTAATCACATTTTTGAGAAATATTTCATAAAGGAAAAGGTGACAGTTCAAGTCCAAATGTTGAAAGGTCTCCTATCATTAAGGAAATTAAAAGAAGCTACGACTTTATTGGGTATTCGAAAATCAACCAAAGATAAAAAAATTGAAGGAAATTGTGATACAAAATATAAGTAGTGCTATAAATTCAATTAGAAGATCTAGATAGAAAAATGCTTCAGTTGTACGTAGAGAAATACATATAGTTGTTGGGGCCCTTGTTTTGAAATTAAACAGCTTTTGAGTTGTGGCTAGTACGTGGTGGGACGCAACGACGGTAGGCAGAGAGATGTCAAGGTTGCGAAGGAGTAAAGGACAGGTGGAACGACTGTTGCGGGAGTAAGCACATATGGCGGAAGAGCGCGACAGGAAACAAGCAGTAGAACTCTCGACTAACAGAAAGAAACTTAAGACAACCGAGTGAGAAGAAAGGAATAACTGTCAATTGCGCTAGCAACAGAACAAATAGGCAGTCGACCAGCGGAAAGAGGAGGTTGGCTCAGACAAGATCAAGGAACAGGAGCCTTGGGAGAGCTCTGTTAGTGTTGTTCTGTTCTCTTCCTTTCTGTATCTCTATGTTTTCTCTTTGTCCAATAGGACCACCTTGTATTCTGTTCTGTTCGAGCTCATGCTGAGGAGCCTTATAATAGCTTGTCGCTTATATTTGATTTATAATATAATTAGAGTTTGCTGTTCTGGATATATGATTGTGGTCTGGAATGAATGATTTCACTAGTAATTTTAAATTTTATTTATTATAAGTCTGAATGCATTCTCGAGAGGTATATTTCATAGGTCGCAACACACCTTGGGTGAGACTCTCGGCTCCTCGGAGTAGGGTGAAAATGATGGCGTGGTGCTAGACTACAGCGGAACACCTTGTTGGCCCTTAACCTGAACCCGGGTCTTATTTACAAGACCTGTTTTCTTGCCAACAAGGTTCCGTTACCGAGACCTGAAATTTCATTTGGGAGCTAGATCATGGCATCTCGGATCTTCGAAAGAGAAATACGAAGTTGGTGGGATAACCACCTAGATCAGTTCATCACTCAGCAAGCCGAGCTGAGACGACAAAAGGAGAAAGTGATCAAAAGTATGGTTCTATTTTTCAAATCTTCCAGTGATTCCTACGAAATCTTTTGGGGAAAGTTCCCAGAAGAACTCTATAACAGGTTGCGGAGGCTTCAGAACAAGGCAACCAAAGAAAATTCATGGAAAGTCAATCGTAAGTGGGTGCACAGAGATCTAGTGGCACTTCATTGGTTAAACACCTATTTGAACTGAGCTATATATTTTTGGGTGGAATCTACCTTGGACGGATACATAGTGGAGTTTGCGGCAGAGTGCTACCTGTCTTTCTCGAGAGCAGAAGATACATTCAGATTCGGGTTAAGGGGGGAAGATGCTGAAGGAGATCCCATTGTGGATTAAAGCCTTGATGGTAGATGAAGGACTAATGGGGTTCCAAAAAGAAGAGATGGAAGCGTAAACCTCCTGTGCCGGGGGAAGGGACTAAGGGAGAGATGCTACAAGAACAATGAAAAGGGGAAGTAGGGGTATGGATGTCGAGACCTCTAATAGGCTAAGGGAGCGACGTGCACATTGGAGGGCGCAGATCGCTGAGAAGTGGCGAGAAAGGGTGATAAAGGAGTTAAAAAGATAGGAAAGTAATCGGAAAGGTAAGGAGGAGGTGCCTCAGGTGACAAAGGAAATGGAAAGTCAGGTGGGTCCCCAAGATATAGGTGGGGCCGTTAAATAAGTTCGGCAGGTGTATAGGAGCCCAGCCCAGAGGGAGAAAGGAAAGAGGTTTGATGGAGAAGGTATAGACGCGTGCCCAAAGGAGGTGTCTGATGCAGAGATGCATGGTGCAATGGAGCGACTATTCCAAGAGAGGCTGGCATCCATATCTCAAGGTATTCCTATTCCCCAAAGTTCAAGTAGCTCTAGTCCCAACCTTCCCCTGGTGCTTTATCAACCCCTAGGTGAAATTTTTGTTAAGTTGCGTGAATTAGGCAAGTTTCATAGTATTCGGTCTCCAGCAGCGATACATGCTAGTAGTAGTATTTCTAATAGTACCATTTCACAACCAAGAACCAACAATTTCATTTTAGTAACGCCTACCCAAGTGGACATGGCAGGGTCACTTACCCGGTACCCAGAGTTCTCTGGGAGGGGTAACGACGATGTCGAACAATACTGGTATCTCTGCAAGGCCATATGGAGGGAACGCCAGATGCCAGATGTGGGGAAGTTGATATAATTTCAAACCACCCTTAGGGAGAGAGCCCTACGCTGGTTTATGAAGTGGTCTAAAATTCATCAGAATCCAGCAATAACAGATGTGAAGAGGGACTTCATTAAGGATTTCAAACTGCCCCAAACAAACCAGCAGGGTCTATAAAAAATGTGGGAAATCAAGTAGCGGGAAGGAGAGACTGCTTGGGATTTGATGTGGAGATTCAAGGATGCAATTGGAAAAATCAGCTATCTAATTGATCCAAACCATTAGAGGGATTGGTTCATCAAAGCGCTACTACCCTTGAACAGAACTCCACTAACTCAACAGAGGATCGAAACATTGCAAGACGCATTGGAGCAAGCAATGAAGATAGAAGCTATGGTGGGTTACCCGCAAGAGTTTAAGGGAGGAACAACAATACAAGACCCTTCTATAGTCAGATTGAAACATCAAATAGTGAGCTTGACATAGAAACTCAAGGAAATTCAACCAATGTGGCCGGCAAGATCGAATGTATGGTGCACACACTGTTTAATGGAAGGACATGTGGTAACCGAATGCCCTCGGTTGCGGGGTCAGAATGGGGGGAATTGGCCGCAGGGGCACAGGGGGCTCCACCAATGGGAGGAGTGGCGTAGATAAACACCCAGGGAATGTATCCACTGCACCAAAAATACACGGGGTTCCCTGCGCAATAAAATCCAACCACTACTGAATATTGTGAGATATGCAAGAACATGGGTCATCCACCTCGCCTATGCCCTATTTTGCAAAAGTATTCTAATGTTATGAATAAATCATACTGTGAGTTGTGTGCTTCGAAAACACACGACACAGAGCAATCTAGAGCTTTGGATGCATTGGCGGAGCGATTGGACCGGCGTTCTTGCCGGGTGAATGAGACCCCCCGAGGAAGAGGAGGAGGCATGAGAGGAGGCCAAGCAGGGGGTAGAGGCCCAGTAAGATGTTACAACTGTGACCAAGAAGGACAGGTAGCGAGGGAATGTCCACTTCCTAGAAGACCCTGGTGTTCCCAGTGCTGGGTCAACATGCACGCAACCGAAGATTTCCCTGAACTAATTAAAAGATGGGAGGAAAGAACTAGACAAAGAGGAAAAAATCTAGTAAATGCAGAGCACAGGACAACGAAAAATTAGACGATGTAGAACGTGGCAATAATAATGTGAGGGGGCAAGAAAACAGGGGAGGATGCATATAGAGTGGACCCGATAAAATTGATCAGGCCAGCATCCCCAAAACTACTGCTCAAACTGGAAAGACAGAAGCAATTTTTCCAAGAGGCAGTAGCGAAATTTAGCCAACTGGGAGGAAACAAAGGTATTGAGTTACAACAACCACAGGAAAACAATAAAATCCAAACTGATTCAAATGCTATCATTCAAGTGTGGTTCCATCTATTCCTAAAAATTGTTAACAATACACCAATGCTAGAACAACTAAAGCAAAACCTGGAAGGGGTGCTGCAGAAGAGCACAGGAGCAAGAGAATCATCAGACGCAAACCAGAAGTATGTATATAGAGTAAAGAGAAATAAAATAAGGATGGGAAAATAATTCCGAGTGAACACACAAGTTGCGAGTTTCCAGATTAAAGACACCATGCTTGATTTGGGATCCGATGTCAATATTTTTCCAAGGAAAACTTGGGAAGCATTAGGAAGGCCAAGATTGACATATTCACCAACCCAACTTCGGATGGAAAACCAGTACTGCATTGTGCCCATCGGAAGACTGGAGGAAGTTGAAGTTGATATTGTAGGGGTAAAAACATATACGGACTTTGAGGTCATCGACAACATGGGAGATAAAGACCCTTATCATGCATTCTTGGGAATTGACTGAGCCTTTGAAAATTATGCAATAATATATCTAAAGAAGGAATGAATGATTTTTGAAGATGGAGAGGTCAGAGTCACTCAACCACTCGACCCATATCAAGGCCCAAGATACACAGAAACTGTGGATAACAGATAAGATGCTCAACTTCTGGATCATCTCTATCAAATGACTGCAGGAAGAAGAGAATATTACATTAACCCAACAACAGAAGGCTCTGTAAGCTGGAGAAGCATCCAAAGCTCAAAAATGGGCTCAGAAATAGCTTGGGATGATTGGCAGCAAGGAGGGTATGAAACCAATACAAGGAGATGCACCAACATTGGAAGAATCAATTGGATCGGGACTAAGGTACGAGAGTACCCAACCTTATCCAATATGAATGCTGTAAACATTTTCATAACAAAAATAGAAGATAAGGTACTAGAAGGCCATAGGGTACCACTGATGGACATCGAATTACAGTCCAAATCCGCAAAATGGTGGAGTAACCATCGCAACTCGCTGTCGCAATGGGAAAAAGTTGCAGCAGCATTAAAAGCAAGATTTAAGGAAGAGGAAGGACCCCATAGTAATGAGAAATACCAAGGGGACTCAAACCCCAGAAACCATCTGAAGAAATGCGAGGAACAATGGAGAAACAAGGGATATCTAGAAGAACTGTAGGTACATCGGTTTATCCACTCTCTGGACTTAATTCCACGGGCCTGGTACCTGACCAAAGAGAAGAAAAGAGGGGCCAACAAATGACAGGAGGTTGCAGAAAAATTCACGCAATGTTTCTTGTTTGAAGGAAAAACAGAACCGGTTACACAAGCTTTGTAGGCTATCAAGAAGGTACTGTTCTTCCCAGATATTCAAAATAATGATGAGCAGTCGCTTCACCAATGTGTCAGACAAAAGGTGGCATGTCAAAAGATAAACAGTGAGATGGATGATGACAATCTGGAGGATCTCAGGCACTTGTATTTTGAAGAAACAGAGGGAGAGAGGGACATCAAAGAGGAACCAACGATAAAAGGAATCCATCTGCTACCATTAAGAACCAAGAAATTAAATATTGGAACAGAAGAGAGGCCTAAAATAACGATGATTGGAGACTAATGGGATGAACAAAAAACTAAGGAAATATTCAGTTTGCTGAAGGAATATGAGGACTTATTTCCTTCATCAGTAGCGAATTTAAAAGGCATAAAAGGGGATATGGGGGAGATGCGGATAATATTTAAACCTGACGCAAGGCCGGTGAAACATAGACCATATTGTTTGAATCCAAGGGTGAAGGAAAAGGTTAAGGCAGAAATCGACAATGCTTAAACAATGCTTGTATCCATGACCCATTTCCCACTCCGTTTAGTGATGAAGTCCTAGACAATGTTGCGGGGAATGAGGCATATTCGTTCACCGATGGATTCTCAAGATACCATCAGGTAAGGATAGTAGAGGAGGATAAGAAAACAAAATTCACCACCGAATGGGGCTCTTTCACATATAATGTGATGCCATTCGGACGGAAAAATGCACCAGCAGTATTCTCTCGCATCGTGATAGCTGCTTTTCGGGAATACATCCACAAGTTTTAGAGGTCTACATGGATGACTGGACCATCTATAACATACTAAAGGATCATGCGACATCGTTAAGGGTAATTTTCGATAGATGTCAACAACTGTATATCTTGTTGAACCTGAAAAAGTGTATATTTGCAGTGCCGTTTGGAACACTGCTGGGGCACGTGGTATGTACCCAAGGCATTTGCATAGACCCGGCCAAAGTAGCGGTGATAGTTAACATGGAGGCTCCAGAAACAGTTAAACAACTGAGATCACTGCTGGGCCACACAGGATACTACTAGCGATTTATCCGCAACTACGCGAAGATTACAGCCCCGTTAGAGAAGCTGTTGAGGAAATCCGAACAGTTCCAGTGGACGGACAATTGCAGGACAAACCTGAATACCCTAAAAGAAAAGCTGGTGAGTGCGCCAATATTAGTTCACCCAGACTGGGACAAGAAATTTCATGTACACATCGATGCTTCCAGCATCGCGCTTGGAGCGGTCTTGGCTCAACTAGGAGACACTTCAGTCGACCACCCGGTATATTTTTCTAGTCGCAAGTTGTCCAAAACAGAACGAAACTACACCACAACTGAACAAGAGGCATTGGCAATGGTGTACTCTATCCAAAAGTTCCGCCAATACCTGTTGGGAGGTACATTCAAATTTTTCACAGACCACTCAGCGTTAGAGTATTTAGTAAACAAACCGGTATTAGAAGGGAGAATCTGCAGATGGCTCCTACTCTTTCAGGAGTTCACCTTTGAAGTGATCGTAAAGCCCAAAAGACTGAATGTAGGGCCTGATCACCTATCTCGACTAGAGAATGGAGAAAATGGAGGATCTCTAGATGATCAGTTACTAGATGCTGATCTTTTCAGAGTAGAAGCCATCCCAAAATATTTACACGAAATAGTAGCCTACCTCACGACAGGGCAGTGTCCACAGGAATATACTTCAATACAGAAAAGACACCTAGTAGTTCGAGCTGCAAAGTATCAACTAATAGCAGGACACTTATACAAGATGGGGCTGGACCAGATTCTTTGAAGATGTGTCATGGACCACGAAAGGGAAACTGTACTATGGGAATGCCACAGTGGTGTTGTAGGAGGACACGTGGGAGCTAAACCGATGGAAAGAAAAGTACTACAAGCAGGTTTATGGTGGCCAACAATTCATATTGGCAACAAAGCATTTGTTAAGAAATGTGACGTTTGTTAGCGGACGGGACGGCCATCCCACATAGATGAGCTTCCGCTGCATCCAATAAAAGTACTGCAGCCGTTCGAAAAATGGGCAGTCGACTTTGTGGGACCAATTGCACCAGCTGCAAGATAATAAAAGGTGAGGTACATAATAACGACGATAGACTACCTGACAAGGTGGGCAGAAGCAGCGGCAGTGAAAAATTACACGACAGAGATTACTGCCAGATTCATATTTGAAAATATAATCAGCCAATTTGGGTGTCCTAAAATCCTGACTAGCGACCAGGGTACCCACTTCATCAATGAAACCATTAAATCCTTGCTGGAAAAATTCATGATACAGCACCATAAAAGCAGCCTGTATCATCCACAAGCCAATGGTACGGTGGAAGCATTCGACAAGATACTGGAGAAGGGCCTGATGAAGATATGCAATGTGCAGCGTGATGACTGGGATGAGCGGATACCAGCAACGTTGTGGGCATACCGAACAACAGGAAAATGACTAAACAAACAAACACCATTCCAGCTAGTATACGGGAGAGAATTAGTAGTCCCAACAGAATTCATCATACCAAGCCTTATAATCGCAACATCACTCCAGTTATCTGAAGAAGAATCGCTAAAGGAGCAATTGAAGGAGTTGCAAGAACTCGAAGAGGGACGATTTCTAGACGAATTTCACCAGGCAGTACAAAAGGAGAGACAGATAGCTTGGCACGAGCGGCACATTAAGCACAATAATTTTCAGTTCAATGGGAAAGTTCTACTCTATGACAGCAAATACCAGAAATTCCCAGGAAAGCTGCAGATGCATTGGCTAGGGCCATTTCATGTGATATAAATCAAAGATTCAGGAGCAGTTCGGTTAGCACAACTGAACGAACAGGTTCTACAAGGATGGGTGAATGACGCATGCCTGAAGCCCTACCAAGAGTAAGTTAATCATTTCAATTCCAATAAATCTCGCAACCGAGAGGAGTCATTAGGGTAGAATAGCATCAATAACTCTCTTGCACCTGAGATGAGATTAGATACGATTTACACTTAAAGTGACACCGTAAAAATAAATACGGTTATGTTGCGGAGACCGCAACGCAACCAATTGTGGTTGGGGAAGGGTAGTTCCAACTTGTCATCCACGTCAGATAGAAAAGCGTGTCAAAGTAGTGCCCAAATTTTCATCCATGTCAGATAGCAAAGTGTGTTGAATGTCAGCCCATCATTATTACGCGTACTACTTGGGTCAGTCCGTAGGATTACTAGGATTTGGAAATAATTGCCATAATTAGAATCACCCTTACCGTAATTAGTTAGTTATGGGGTCTCATCAACCTCACCTGTGCCGGTTAATTACATAACCCACATGCAGAGAAGTGCGAGAATGCCGGAAAAATTCGAGTTAGAATTATAAACATCTAAAAGAACAAGAGAAGCTGAACCAGAAGAAGAGCAGAGAAGGCACACAGGAGAAGGAATTCAAGAGAAAAGAGAGAGAGCTGTTCTACAAGTGTACCAACGAAGAGCTATAATGACCAGAGTAATTCCAGCAGTTGTGGAGCAAGAACTTGACAACAGAATTCAAAAGATGGAGTCCCTTGTGGGTAAATACGAGAGTGCAAAACTGATCGATACAGACCTTACAGACTCTTTTGAGTTTCCAGCACTGAAAAGGAAAGTGTATATAGAGAATTATACAGCAGCAGCAGGATAGCTAACGGCAAGAGTTCTGCCAGAGTTCAGGGGCATCCAACAGTCGACGGTACTAAACTTGAGAAATCTGCCAGTGTTCGGGACTATAGGCGCTGCGATGCAGTGCACAAAGTTTTTGTTGAGCAGGATCCAGAACGGTTCACTATGGCTAGGGAAGGAAATACCAATTCACGTAGAGGACATCCATAGATTAACTGAACTGTCACAGGAGGGGAGGGACGTATCAGTGGCGTTCCAAACCATATCCAAGAGAGCGAAGAAATCTGGGGACATGGACTATTATGTCAAGTATGGCACTAGGAGAGGGGGAAAAGGAGCAAAGATAGACTTGATCAATAAACCGGAGGTCAAGTTCGCCTACTACTTAATTGCTAGCAAGATAATGAGGCACTATACCAAAGGGGAATGCACGCTAGATACAATTTTGGTTGTGGAGCATTGCATCCAGGGGACAAGGTTGAATTGGTGTTCTTTCTTGCTGAAGGAATTGTTCGAAGCTTGCGAGGAAAATTACAAGAGGGAAACCGGATTTTTTTATGGATATTTGATCATGGCACTAGCCATATGGAAATGGACCTTCCCAAGCATCTGGATACCGGTCGAGATAGCAGAAGGCCAACCATTGGCAACGAATTTCATGCCTTGAAAAGTGTCCTGGGATCCTAGCACAAAAGAAGTGAACACAGAAGCTTTCAGAATCTGGTACGAACAGATGGTTGATGTCGTGATGAGTCAACAAAAAATTCCAGTAAGTCTGTTAGATGGATATTGCGAGCAGATATGGTTTGGGATCACCCACAACCAAACTTTTCTCAGGCCAACTTGTGTACCAGAATCAAATTTCAAGATGAGGCCCTTGAGGTTCCAGATTGACGAAGCATCCTTTCACACAAAGGTCTCTTCGTGGCCAGGAGTGGCGATGGAGGTCAGGGATGGAGTCTACACATATATCTTCGATGGGATGCTGCTAAACCCATTGCCGGGGGAAACTTTAGAAGAGGCAGAGACCAGGATGTCAAAGCTGCAGCTATTCCCAATCATTGAACAACTGAACACCAAGGTACAAAGTTTTAATAGAGTAGTTCAAGTGCTAAGTAGCGCTGCCACTACATTTCCGACATTTTCAGAGTTTCAGGCATCCCATTCCAATCCATCTCCCAGCACGGCCTCCATATTCACATCAATACCCAATGTTTTTTTTAGTTCACCAACCCCAGCGACTACAACGCTGGTCAGAAAGAATAAAGCTGTGAAACCAGCAGCGCCACCAAAAGCAAAAAGGGCCAAGGTCACAGTATCTAGCCCAGTGGTCGATCTCATAGGGGAAGATCCACCCCGACAATTAAGTATAGGAGTGCCGATCAGAGAAGAGCTGGTAGTTGAGCCCCAAGGGACCAGGGGGCTACTACCCCACAACCCCATCTACCCCATCGATTTACTAAACATTCACATATCACCACCTTGCAACCACCAACTATCAATCACCACCTCATCCATCTTCTAGGAACCCCGCAATTTCACACCCTCCACCTCATCAGCCACAGTATTTGACCCAATATTCAGAAGAATAACTAATGGGGAACACAGAATGGAAGTTAACTCGGGTACAACAGAGGTACCTCCAGTTTACCAAACCCCAGTTCCGCAAACTACATTTACTGAGCTTATTAATCAAATAGCGCAGTCTATGGAAGAAACAGATGGGTCGCTCCTCGATTAGACTCCGCTCCAGCCAACTAATCTAACAGGTCAAGAGGTGCAACCCTATCTACATATGGCTGACTCTAGTAACCGACCGCTGCACCATACACTGCCACAGTCTCCGCAGGCCCAATCAACAAAATATATCACCAGCGGATAGCCACTTCGTGCACGGTTGCTAGATCAGGGTACCTCCGGTGCAAAGAGCATGGAAACATGGGGGACAAACCAACTATACCACTTTATTCAAAGAGCAGCACAACAAGCTGAGAGACTTCATTTGGAGCTCCAGCAAAGATGCGAGCAGCAACAACTACATATAAGCACGCTTACTGAAAAGTGTGAACAACTGAAGACATAAAAGGGGAAGTTACAAGAACAATTGGAGACGGTAACAAGAATATTCCAGGACGTTTGGCCCATATTAACGGATAACAACAACCAAATACCCGAAGGGATACAGGAAAATGACATAGTCGGGCGTGCGGTCCACATCAGGGTGGCATGTTCAAATCTCCATCAGGAAAATGAGGGACTCAAGGTAGCATTGGCCGCTCGACCAGCGTTACCCGACACAGCGGTTGTGTACTCAACAAAGATATCAGAGAGACAGAGCCAAGTCACGAAAATGCAGGAAGTTTTCAGTACTGTAGCAAAAGAGGCATATGACCTACTGAAGGGTCTACAGGAATGCTCAACGGCGGTCACTCTGAAGTCACAACCGGTCTCATTACAGCCACAACAAATATCAAGAGAGATCCAGGAGGCCATGGACCCGACTGGACTCGACCAACTATATGCACAAGCGGACGTTTTGGATGTCCAAATACAACAGATAGAAGAAAACTCAATGACGGCCAAGAAAGCCCTCCGGGAGCTCCGAAAACTAGTGAAAATCATTTCCCAGACAATGCAACAATTGGCCTCTGAGGTCAATACTCAAATCAACACCGTGTTTGGTGACTTGTTGCCTGATGCAGGAGAAGTTTTTGTCGCGAAAATCACAGTGGAAACTGATGCGCTAATGAAAGAATGGCAACAGGCCATGATGACCTTTCAGGAACTCAAGGTATCAACTCTAACAAAGGTCCCAGAGTTGGGGCCCTTGTTTGGACAGTCGGGAGAATGGAGGCAAGCAGAGCAGGACACAGGGCCGAGCAGACCAATGGAAGTGGAAACGGTGCAGAACGATTGACTCGGGGCGAGTTAATAGGATGTGGTCGGGGCCTGTTGGGGCCCTTGTTTTGAAATTAAACAGCTTTTGAGTTGCGGCTAGTACGTGGCGGGACGGAACCATGGTAGGCAGAGAGATGTCAAGGTTGCGAAGGAGTAAAGGACAGGTGGCACGACTGTTGTGGGAGCAAGCACAGATGGCAGAAGAGCGCGGCAGGAAACAAGCACTAGAACTCCCGACTAACAGAAAGAAACAGAAGACAACCGAGCGAGAAGAAAGGAATACATTTCAGTCGTGCTAGTAGCAGAAAAAAAAGGCAGCCGACCAGCAGAAAGAGGAGGTTGGCTCAGACGGGAATAGGGAACAAGAGTCGTAGGAGAGCTCTGTTAGTGTTGTTCTGTTCTCTTCATTTCTGTATCTCTATGTTTTCTCTCTGTCCAATAGGACCACCTTGTATTGTATTCTGTTCGAGCTCTTGCTGAGGAGACATGTAATAGCTTGTCACTGATATTTGATTTATAATATAATTAGAGTTTGCTGTTTTGGATATATGATTGTGGTCTGGAATGAATGGTTTCACTAGTAATTTTAAAATTTATTTATTATAAGTTTGAATGCATTCCCGAGAGGTATCTTTCATGGAATGTTGAATTCGTTTAGACCTTTGTCACAACTCTGATTTATCCATACCAATGTTGTTAGGCTGATACCGATCTATTCCCTACCTTAGTAAGGTCGCGACACGCCTCAGATGAGACTCTCGGCTCCTCGGAGCAGGGTGAAAATGCTGGCGTGGTGCTAGAATACAGCGGAACACCTTGTTGGCCCTTAACCTGAACTCGGGTCTTATCTGCGAGACCTGTTTTCTTGCCAACAACAGTGGTTTCATCAAGTACTAAAGAGAATCACTTGGTAAAATCTATGGCACAAGCATTAGGAACCTTGCGAATTTTTTTTCACAAACATCAGAAATTTCGGTTGCAAATAGATGTAAATGATGAACTCGCTTGTTGGAGAGCTATTTGTAGGCAACCATACAAAGATAGACTTGGAGAAAATTTAAAAAAAATAATATATGAATATTGGAAGAACAATTCACGTGTTTCGCCAACTGCAAGGCATGTGATGCGAAGAAGAATAGCACAAAATCAGTACGAAGAACATGAAAAACATTTCTTGGAAACCACTCAGATAGAGTTTTTCAACAAGTTCAAAGAAGAGAATCGTGAAATTCATGTTTCAATCAGTGCTTTTGTTCAACAAAAACCATGGTATGTAAAACCTATCACCGTACGCGACACTTGTTGTTGCCGTTATCATGTGGAATTTGAGTTATATTATGACACATTCCTTGATTTCGGTAGAACATTATGGAAGGATTCACCTCCTCTTTCCACTATCCATGATTTCATATCTCAAATTCTATGTGAAAGAGAAAGCGATGAACTATTTTACAAAAAGAAATGTGTTGGTGGTAAAAAATGCGATGATTGTGGAAATTTGACTAAATTTGAAAACAAATATCGTATTGATATAAATGATCAATCATTGTCCAACATGAAAGTGAAATGGAAGAGATATGAATATATCGATACATCGATTCAAGGTGCAAATAGTGTTAAAAGAATTGAATTACTAGAAGACGAAATTTTTCTGATAGACTTTTTGAGAAAGTTTGAGGCAAAAATTTACAAATACACCAAGAATTCCCATAGAGCTCGATGGCAAGACTTGCAATTCAAAAAATCTCGTGAATTTTTTCCACCAGGGACCATTTTGTCAGTAATTGATTTTGCAGAAAACTACACATTTGTTCCACAAAAATAAATTCAGAGTGAATACTATCATTCTAACCAAGTCTCCATGCTCGTCCATATTCTATATAGACATGTTGAACAAAACGTCGATCATATAGAAAGCACCAGTGAAAATTGACATATTATTAAAGAATATCACTTTTATATCAGTGACGATCATACACATGATACATATTTTGTACAACATTGTTTTGGAAAAATTTATGATTCCTTGAAAATCATGGAATAACATTTAATAAACATTGGGTATGGTTAGACAGATGTGTAGGTCAATTCAAATCTGCACGATCATTCTTTTGGTTGTGTTTTCTTCATAAGGAAACCTGCATTAAACATTATTGGAATTTCTTTGAGACTCGCCATGGAAAAGGAGAACATGGCGGTGCAGGGGCATGCATAAAACGAGCACTTCGAAGATATCAAATGAACCCCTCTACAAGCCGACTTGTGGACGCGAAAGAAGTTGTTCAATGGTGCATCGCTGCTCTAAGCCATGAGACTAACCGATCAAGGGAAGTGCGAAGGTACATTCAATTTAATTTTTATTGGATATCTAATTTTAAACAGTGTACATTTATCACAATGATTATCTTTGATTGTATTTTGATATCATATTTACATTCTTCTTTAAATTTTCCATATAAAGGTTTTTTTGGCATATTGGGATCGAAGACGTAGATAGATCAATTGGAAATGACATTGAAACAATAAAAGGGACTCGAAAATTGCATTCAATTAAAAAAAAGTCGTCCATAAATGTGTTTGAATTGGATAAAAGAAAATATTCTTGTTTTTGTCATGTTTGCATAGACAACACAAAATCCAATGACGTTTGTGAAAACAAAATGTATGTAAAAGATTGGAAACATACAGAGCTAAATACAAAGGGAAAAATGTCCATTGCAATGTTTGAAGAAGTGCAATCAGAGGAGACTCCAGTATAATCCGATGGTGATCGAGTTTCTGATCTTGTTAGAGAAGGTAACATTTGAATTGCTTTCTATTGATAAAGGTCTATAAATAAATTTGAATATGTATAATTTTGTTAAGTTTTTTTTATTGTGCAGGAGATGTTTTTGCGGTAATTGCACCTACTGACAACGATGAAAATGTGAATTATTATTTGATATGTTGCATTGAACGAAAAATGAAATTATTAGAATACTATAATGATCACGGATTTCCATATGAAAGAGGATCTATTATACTGAAAGGTTATTTTTTCAGATAAACTAATCAAAGTGGGGATTTTGTTTACTTTGAAGACTATGAACCTGATTTCATAAGTTGTCAATATAGTCACTTGGTGTGTGCAGCACGCATAAATTTGATAGAGGTTCAATCAAAGAAAAAAACGAAAATTAAGAAATGGAAAATGTCAAAATCCGATCATGAACGGATTATTGAAGATGGCATTCCATTGGAATTTTTTTGATTGAACTGCCCAACAATTTATTCTCTTTGGATTATATGTTCTAGAACTTCCAATACTCAATTAAAAATTGAGTTGCCTTGTTATGTTATCTGTGCAAGTGTTTGCACATGTACAAATTGTTTTGGTACATGCACACTCTAGTATCAACTGAAAGTAGCTTTTCTATACATGCATTGATGAAAAATGTTGCATATATATATATATATGTTCTATAATGCAATTAACTGTTCAAGTAGTTTTACTATGTGCACTGATGAAAAATGTTTCACGTACTCAATATATATTGTTAGTATGAATATTTATTCGAAGTGTACGAAAAAATACCACTTTAGCTATGCATAACTTATAGCGCTAACAACAGAAATGACTGCTAATATCTTCAGATAGGCAATTAGATGATCAAGACAAATGCCGCAAAAATCTAGATCTATGTATTAGAAGACATTAAACAGTAGAAAAATCAGATTTACTCCATAGATCCAATAGACAAGACAAGAATATATCCAATGAATAATTTTATCAATGGCACTTGGGAGGAAAACACAAGAGGGTGTTCCCTATTCTCCTCAATGGGATGGGTTCTTGTGAGTCCTCAACACTTCAGATTTAGAACTTCTCTCTCTTGATGGTGTAGAAAACCCAGACAAAAATGGAAAAGTATGGCTATGATTATGGATCAATAGCCAGACCAAGTGTTGAGATCCAGAGTGATCTTTAGACAACAAAAGGTGATAAATGAATGGGAAAACCTTTCTATTTATAACAAAATATTGAGTTAGTCTAGATTCTTGGTGCATAATTAAAATATTATTAACCAAATCTAGATCCAACTTTTATGGAATATTTTATTATATTTGTTGGAGGGAAAAGGTATTTGACTTGAGTCAAATCCCCTTATTTGTAAATAATAAATAAATAAATGATTTATTTATTATTTTAAAGATGTGATTAAGTAATAATAAATAAATAAATGATTTATTTATCATTTTAAGAATATGGTTGAGTAATAATAAAATAAATAATGATTTATTTAATTATTTAAGGGTGAATTAGTCATATTTAACAAAGAATATTATTTAAATAAGATTTAAACAATTATTCTTAGAAAATAATAAGATAAATAATGATTTATCTAATTAATTTTTTTGTTTTGGGTTAAATATAACCAGAAATATTAATTAAACTACTGTTTAACTAATTATTTCATGAGGAAAATCATATGCATGTATATTTGTTTAATATTTCTTTATGGGGTTTCCTGTTTAGACCATAAACAACTTAATAAAGGTGATTTATTAAGTTATTTTTATAGTGAAAGAAATTTTACTTGGAGTAAAATTGGTCTTACATGGTGTACTTGGGTCCATCTAACGATAATAGGTTAGATGACCAAAAAATGGTGTAACAGATTGTCCCCCAACGTGCGAGCATTAGGAGCTAATCGTATGACAGAAGTACGTTGTAAGAACTCAATCACTAGACATCGAAGGGGAAGTCAAAGAGAGAGAAGTATAAGGTGAACCGAAGTGCTGAAAGAACTAGACCCTGAGGAGGCGACTTGCAGGTGCGACAAGTCTTTTTGAGTGAGTACCTGCTATAGGCTGCGGGGGAGGCATACCTATGCCCGCCGAGGCAATAGTACAAACAATAAGGCACCCGGAAAACCACGGAACACAATGATAAGGTATACGCTGACATAAACATGAGCCAGATGAATAACATGATAATGAATCCCACGTACATATTGTGCCTGGGATATCAGCCAGGACTTGTACAATAAAAGCTGAGTACATGAGAAATGAGTGCAACCCAGATGCCCCTGAACACAGGAAATGGCTCTGAAAATTTGAATAATACATGCAAACATAACAACGCTGCAAGCGGCTGAGGCCGACACCATCAAATGTATGGAGTTGCATCGAAGGCTGTAATGAAGAGGTCATCCGAGTGTGTGGGGGGCTACATGTAGGGCCACCCCCTCATGAGGGTTGAGACATCTCACACACACTCGGGAATCATCAATGTCGTCTGCTGCATCACTGAACCATCAAGTATAAAGATCTCGATCATGATGAAAGGAACTGGAGCTAAGAAAAAATCAAGTCAAAGGGCAATAAGGAGTCCCTTTGCCTGATCCGAGGCACCGAACCAAAGTGTAAGCTGGAACCAAGGTAAACCGTCCTCTAGACCTCTTTTATGGAATGAATGAGCTAATGTCGACAGAAGGAGGTCCGCCATAGATGAGGCAATAAGGGATCCTCAACTAGGGCACGAGAGAAAATAGTAGAGTGACTGACAGACTGACACCGATGATGATGATGAAATGGGGGACTGAGTAGCGAACATACAACTTTACTTGTTATAGCATAAAGGGCATGGATGACCTGGCAGCGACTGACAAAACATCATGAGGGGTTGGGGACAGTGGGACTGAAGGCCATAAGATGCGATACGAGTGAGGAACCAAGCAGTGAATGATGGAGGACTATAGTGAGATGCAAAGGGACTTGGAATAGACTCCAGGATTGCAATGATGACTCAACTCGGATGCTCTAAACAAAGGTGACTCAATGGTGCTGCCACATATGTGAAGGGTCCAATGGGGACCATAAAAGGATGAGTACAAGAAGGTAACTCATGATGAAAGACAACACGTGCGTGGAAAAGTATGGAGGCAACATGGTGCCCCCTGTACGAGTGTTGCAAGTGAAGAAATTCGATTTTGAGGAAGGGTGAAGTGGCGCTTCGTGGAAAAAATGTGTCCTGGTGAAGTATCACATCACTAACATGTTCTAGCTACCTAAAGACAATAAAACATGCATTTTCAGAAGGAAATGTTAAGGGTAATACTTCTTTAGATAGAGTGAATTGTGAGGATTGGGAAGGGGATGATCTTCGAAATCCTCTAATAGATATGCGCCCTTTCCCAAATTCTTACTGATAATGTAAGGTCCTAACCATAATGAATCAAACTTCCCATAACCAAGGACATCATGGGCCTGGTCATACACTAGAACAAGATCACCTTCGTGAAAAGTACGAGGTTGGACTTTTCGATCATATTGAGACTTGGTGCGTTTCTTGGCCACCTTGATGGTTTGTAATGCAACACAGTGATCTTCAGAAGCACGTTCAAGCATGATAAGTCTTTGTTCTAAAGGTTGGGTGTCAGGGAGAAGTTCGACGACTAGATGAAGGGAAAGGATTACACACTCGATCGGTAACACTGCTTCCTCTCCAAAAACAAGGTGGAAAGGAGTGAACCCGGTGGTGGTTTTAACAGAAGTTCTATATGCCCAAAATGCAGGGAAGAGCATAAGGTGCAAGTTGGTTTTGTGCTTATCCACCGTCTGTTGAAGTATGTTTTTAAGAATTTTATTGACCGCTTCAACTTGGCCATTACCTTGGGGGTAATAAGGGGAGGAATATTGGTGCTCAAAGCCCAACAGTGAGGATAGCTCATGCCATATCTCATCTTCAAAATTTCGGCCATGGTCTGAGAATAATTGTTTTAGAACTCTGAATCAAGCGATCACATGGTTGAAGAGAAATAGGGTTGTGGTAACTGCCGTGTTGTTAAACATTGGCATGGCCTCAACCCATTTAGTGAAATATTCAACCGCCACGATGATATACTTATGGTTACCAGCTGATGACAGTCGACACTCCATAAATTCTATGCCCCACTTGCAGAAGGGGCCAGTGGAGATGACAAGATGGAGGGGAGCTGGAGGGGCTCATGCCTTGGGGGAAAATGTTGGCAATTGGGACAATGTTTGATTGCCTCAATGCAATCGCCAAAAAGAGAAGGCCAAAAGTACCCAACACGCATAAATTTCTGGGTAGTGGCCAGACTGGAGAGGTGGCCACTACAAGCACCGCTATGACAGGAATTGAGGACTTGCTCTGCTTCAGCGTGTGTGAGACAATGACGAAGGACAGAATCCACACCGCGACGATAAAGGTATTCACCAATGAGAAGGTAGTGGGGGTCCTGGTGTCGGATACTTCATCGAGCATCACGGTCAAGATGGAGGGCGAAATTTTGAGTCCAAAAATAAGTGAGGATGTCCCCATACTAGGGGTCATCAGTGGTAATGGGGAATAAGTGTTCATCAAGGAAACTATCATTAATTGGAGAATCTTGCGTACCTGTAGGTAGTTCGGAAATGAGTTCAACGAGGGCTAAACCCTTCTTACTTTTTGGTGTGACAAATTCAAGATCAAATTCCTGGAGGATCATGATCCAATGGGCGTACTTCCCATTGATGATTCGACGACTTAGTAGGAAGGCCATGGGGTTGGAATTAGTCACGACCTTGGTGGAACGCATGAGGATGTAATGACGAAGTTTTTGGACTGAGAACACGACAACCAGTGCTAATTTTTCTTCATGTGAGCAGGATACAAGAGGTCCTACCAGGTTCTTACTGACAAAATAGATGACATGCTCAATTCTGTTGTCATATTCCTAAATGAGGACTCCAGCGACCGAGTGGGTGGAAGCGGTGATATATAGGATGAAATCCCTATCAAAGTTAGGCAGACAAATCAAGGGAGCGGATGTGAGAGCATGCTTCATGGAATCAAAAGAATTTTGAGCATAGGCATCCCATACAAAAGGGATATTGGAGCAGATAAGTCTAAGGAAACCATGTGCGGTGGTGGCGTAGTCAGGTATGAACCGGTGAAGAAAATTAGCTTTGCCTTGGAGACTTTGTAACTGGCGTAAAGTGCGGGGGATTGGAAGCTCAAGAATGGCTTGAAATTTTAATGGGTCAAGAGAGATACCATATTTAGACATAATGAAGCCTAAAAGACGGTCAACAAGCACACAAAAGACACACTTCAGTGGGTTGAGGCTGATATTATACTTGCGACATCAGAGAAAGATAGTGCGCAGATCGTGAAGGTGCTGCACCCGATGTTTAGAATGTGTGGTAAGGTCGTCTAAATAAGTAAGGATAATGTGAGCCAGGTCATGGAAACAGTAAGACATAGCCCGCTGAAAAGTGGCTCCTGCGTTTTTAAGACCGAATGGCATGACTCGATAGGCAAAGGTTCCCCACGGACTAATGAACATGGTTTTGAGTTGATCAGCACGACGGATGACAATTTGGTTGTATCCAGAGAAACCATCCATAAAATATAGCACCTCGTATCATATACACTCATTAATGATTTGGTCAATGAATGGTGTGGCGAAGTTGTCTTTGGGACAAGCTTTGTTTAGATCGCGAAAGTCGGTGCAGACACGGATTGTGTCTTGTTTCTTGAGAACGGGAACTGGATCGGACACCCAGGTGGTGTATTCAATGGGATAGATAAAACCAGCCTGTTTAAGCTTATCGATTTCAGCTTTTACAGCTTCACGTCGGGAAGGATTATAGGGCCTCATCTTTTGACGGACAGGATTGGCATCAGGCCATGTATCGATATGGTGTTCGACAATGGAAGGATTAAGTTCGGGAATTTTTAAATAGGACCAGGCGAAAATATCGCGGAATTCTTTGAATAACTTGGTGTAAGCTTCAATCTCTTCCGTGGTGCAATGGGTGCCCAATGTGATATTTTATTCAACCCCTGGTTTGTCAGAAATGTCAATTTTAGTTTTTAGGAGAGATATTGGCCATATTTCCTTCTTCGAAAGCATCAGGTGCAGGGATGGGATTTCTGAACCAATCGAATCTGTTAGGAAGGAAGTCTTTAGTTTCCATAACATATTGGTTGTGGGACTGCTGTGGGAGGAAGTACACACGGTGGTGCATATCATTCCATGGAAAGTCGGGATGGGTCAGTGCTTCCATATTGTCTTCATCAGAGTGAAAGATGGGTTGAGTAGCGGAAGGAGGACCACTTGTCGTGGTAGAGCTACCTAACTCATCAACATGTGAAAAAAGGCGCACATGTGCAACATCATGGGGAGTGGTCGAAGGCTCTGTCACGTTGGCATCAGGAGGAGGGATGCCAATGGGAGTAGGCAGACCCGAAGTAGAATGCATGAACAAGGAGAGGGGGTGCTTGTCCTTTGGTGCCCCCTTGCGAGCTTTTCTCTTCTTACCCGAGATGATCGCAACTGGAAAGGATCCAATTGAGGTGACAGAGGCACTAGTGCAGTGGGAGGAATCAGAGAGACCGGTGGAACCAGGGTCAAAGCTAGGTAAGGTTTGGGGGTAGCGTCTGGAGGATTGAGGGGGTCACGAGTATCATCTGAAGGTAAAGAGCCAGGAGAAGGAGGTTCAGAAGGCTGATCAGAGTACATCATGAAAATCTGGTAATCAGGGGAACCAGATGGGAGAGGTTGAGTGGCCACCTGTCCTTCAGGTGGTTGGGTGGCCACAAATCCCTGCAGAGGGAAAGGATTGGTAAGCACAACCATTTGACTAGGTGCAGGACTGGGAGGAACGAAAGGAATGGCTTGTTGTCCTCTCAATCTTGCTTAAGACTCCCATAGCTGTCGCATCTGTGGTAGAAGGGGACAATCATGCGTATAATGACAATAAACATCACAACATGAACAGGGCTTGTTCGTACAAAGAGGCCTATCTTGCTTGGGCTAAGTGCCTTGTTGCTGGTTGGTGGTGTAAGGAGCATTACTGTGATTAGGTCCATGATTACTAGAGGTAGCTTGATTTTGATTGCCTTTCCTCTTCCTTTTTGAGGGAGGAGGATTAGTCGTTCCCTCCTATGCGTACACTTGCCCCGAAGGGGGTGGTGGTTGCTGTTATGGGGGCTGAGAAGGCAAGGGAGGAGGAGGTGCTAATGCTGTAGGAGATGGAGCACCAGGTTGTGGATACATGTAATAAGGAGGTTGGGTAGCAATGTGGTAAACAGGGGGTTGGGAAAAAGGAGGAGGCATTCCGTATCCTGGATATGTGCTACCAGGAGGGGGAAAAGTGCTGGAGGAGCTGGCCCCTCCCTGAGAGAAACCATAGCCCATGGGAGGTTGAGCATATGGATTAAAGAGAGCTCCAATGATACCATCGGCAACATGAGATGCCCCCGGTGCGTTGGCACCACCAGGTCTGGGAAGATTAGGTAGGACGGTATAAACATAACCCGACTGAGCGTAGATCAGGCCATAATTTAACGCAATCTGGAGAGCGGCTTCTTCGGTTTGAGGAAAGTGCGATGAGATGTCTTTCCCGATAGGTGGAAAAAGAGTCTTAAGGAACTAGTCCATGTAGACATGGTCCTCGAAGGGAGAGGCTCGACATAGGCTCCTTCTTCTCCACCATTCCTAAACATGGTCGAAAAGGTGGGTCGTAGATGATTGGCGAAAAGAGGTCAAGAGTTCGGTACCCGTGTCGTAACGTAGGGGGAGCTGGAAATAAGACAAAAGCCCGGGCCAGAGTTGCAAATGTGGTATGAGAAGAAGGGGCCTGATCTACATACCACTTAGAAGCCTCACCTGTAAGCATTCTTTGGAACAACCGAAGACGAATAGAGTCATCGGTAATGCAATTAGATGAACACCACATGTGGAAATATCGAACATGATTTGAAGGATATTGTCTAGCAAGACCTTCAAACTTTGGGATGTCTGAAGGGAGCTTTTTTGGCATAGCAGACCAACTAGCGTCATGGTGTATAGGGTCATTTATCAACTGGTCAAAATTGGGGAGGCTGAGGCCTGCCATGAAAGGGAGCAAGGGTGCTGCCGGGGTAGTGTCCGTGGCGGTCCCACTAGTGGTATTTCCAGCGGGAGGGCCGGGGTTACCACCAGCGTTAGGTCCTGCACCAGACATAGTGAAGGTGTCAGGGGGAGAACCGGAGGCGGGGCGAGAAGGAGAACCCAAAGGACCAGAAGAAGAGTCGGTGTGTGGACTCGGTAGAGGACTAACTCGAACTCTATGTGGAGGAGTAAGTCTTCCTACCAGAAACTGGGGATGAAGGCCAAGAAGTCTCTAGGATGAACGCCTTGGTGGCAAAATGGTGGCGACACAAACACAACACAATGGAAAAAGAGATCGACAAGGGCAAGGGGGTGCAGGATCAACTGATTACAATGTCGAAACAAGGGCAAAGAGGTGTAGGATCAATTGATTTCAATGTTTTAGAGTCTTTGCTTGGTAGTATTAACCAAGCCATTTTTCACTTAGGGTGTGTGTGTAAAAGTGTGTAAATTTTAATTTTTAAACCCAAACATTTGTAGAGAAAATAAAAAATTTGCTGTAGAGCTGTGAATAAACCTGCAAATGATAGTATATAGGCCTTCAAAATAGAAAATAAACAACTAACAATGCAATAATCTAAACCCAAGGAGGCAAGTCTCTCAACAATTAGTCTATAGGTGAGCAAAAAAAACTAATTTAAACACACTAAAAAAGGCTAATAGATCTTGGGTCAAGAGGGACAGAGATCTAAAAGACAAAATCTGCTGGAAAGTGGTGCAAAAAACAACAACAAATCAGAGGAAAATTACTGTAAAAAGAGGTGTCAGAAGGCTATCTCTAGGAGGAAAGCGGAGTGCCCCCTAATGGAAAACCCAAAAAAAGCTAAATGGGAAGATTTGGATGGATAACAAGCCGAGCTGAAGTGGATCTGAAGATGAGGTATCATATCTGAAAAATGGCTGAAGACTCTGAAATTTCAGACAACCTGCAACAATAAACACTCTTCCACAAAAAGTGGAGGGTACTGAAGCCCTAGGGGGGCTAGGTTCCTACTTAGTTGAGCGAAACAGAACAAGTACAGGTCCAAAACGGGCGGATACGGAGGTTAGACAACCTTGAACAGAGGCTTAGAAAAACCCAGAAAAATTTCAGAAAAATCCCTGCTGAAAGTCCAGGTCATAGTTTTTGCCCTATTTTTAGGAGAGGTCACACTTTTTGGGATGTAAAGTGCACCCTGGAGGTCCAGGTCGCAAGTTTTGGGTAGAAAAATGCGACCTGCACTTCCGACACTCTTGGCGGCGGGTTTCAGAAATTTTTTTTCGTCTCAGTTGCGACTGATGTCTGTCACTTGTGCAATGGGTCCGAAAACATGCAAAAGTTAGAATTTTTATCGTTTTAGGGTTTTGTGGATTAAAAAAAACATCAAGAATAAGCAAAAAAAGGGGTTGAAGAGAAATCCTAGGGTTTGAAGCAGATGGATATGCAAGGATCAGAAAAATGACAACGGTCGTAAAGGTAAACTTGTGTGGAGTCGCCAGTTGTTAGTATGAATCTTTATTCGAAGTGTACGAAAAAATACCACTTTAGCTACACATAACTTATAGCCCTAATAGCAGAAATGACTGCTAATATCTTTAGGTATGCAATTAGATGATCAAGACAAATGCTACAAAAATCTAGATCTATGCATTAGAAGACATTAAACAGTAGAAAAATCAGATTTACTCCATAGATCCAATAGACAAGACAAGAATATATCCAATGAATAATTTTATTAATGGCACCTGGGAGGAAAACATAAGAGGGTGTTCCCTGTTCGCCTCAATGGGATGGGTTCTTGTGAGTCCTCAACACTTTAGATTTAGAACTTATCTCTCTTGATGGTGTAGAAAACCCAGAAAAAAATGGAAAAGTATGGCTATGATTATGGATCAATAGCCAGACCAAGTGTTGAGATCTAGAGCGATCTTTAGGCAACAAAAGGTGAAAAATGAATGGGAAAACCCTTCTATTTATAACAAAATATTGAGTTAGTCTAGATCTTGGTGCATAGTTAAAATATTATTAGCCAAATCTAGATCCAACTTTTATGGAATATTTTATTATATTTGTTGGAGGGAAAAGGTATTTGACTTGAGTCAAATCCCCTTATTTGTAAATAATAAATAAATAAATGATTTATTTATTATTTTAAAGATGTGATTAAGTAATAATAAATAAATAAATGATTTATTTATCATTTTAAGGATATGGTTGAGTAATAATCAAATAAATAATGATTTATTTAATTATTTAAGGGTGAATTAGTCATACTTAACAAAGAATATTATTTAAATAAGATTTAAACAATTATTCTTAGAAAATAATAAGATAAATAATGATTTATCTAATTAATTTCCTTGTTTTGGGTTAAATATAACCAGAAATATTGATTAAACTATTGTTTAACTAATTATTTCTTGAGGAAAATCAAATACATGTATATTTGTTTAATATTTCTTTATGGGGTTTCCTGTTTAGACCATAAACAACTTAATAAAGGTGATTTATTAAGTTATATTCATAGTGAAAGAAATTTTACTTGGAGTAAAATTGGTCTTACATGGTGTACTTGGGTCCATCTAACGATAATAGGTTAGATGACCAAAAAATGGTGTAACATATATGTTCTAGAATGCAATTAACTGAAAGTAGTTTTCATATGTGCATTGATGAAAAATGTTGCATGTACTGGATATATACACGAACTTAATGCATGCCCAGTTTTTCTTGTGGGATTTTTTGGTAAAAAGTATCCACAATGTAAATAAATCATCCACAATATAATTTTGTACGAATATTCCTTTCAGACAAGAGACTCGGAGCACTTCTCCGACTTTTGGTGGGATTTGACACACATCTCTATTCCTGATTGAAAATCTAGTACAAAATTTGTCTGTTCAATGGTTGAATATGTTCTATGTGCATTGATGAAAAATTTTGTGCATGTATTGGATATATATGTGTGTGTGTGTGTGTGTGTGTGTGTGTATGTGTTCTAGAATGCAATTAATTGTTCAAGTAGTTTTCCCATGTGCATTGATGAAAAATGTTTCACGTACTGAATATATATGTTCTAGAATGCAATTAACTGAATGCCATCAATTTACCAATTTATAAATCAACAAGGCTACCTAGTTGAGTGCATTAATGACATTGACCCCAATTCAACAAACATATATCTACTTCTTATATTTCCAATCAAAATTAAAGGGATTTATATGGGAAAGAGGTGGAACATATTATAGCCCATGAATTACTTTAGTTCATAGGTCAATGAAGGTATCATCATGTGGAAAAATGTTTCAAGAACACTTGATTGTATTTAAAAGTAATCTTAAGATTGTTTTTTATCTTTACATACTACATACTATTGTTTGAGTGAAAAAAAATTCCAATGAAAAGAACATAGCTTTTCAATCCAACTAACCATATCAATTGAGCTTTATTTCAAAAAAAAAAAAAAAAAACAAAATGCCAACAAAATAACATCCTTGGCTGTTATTTTTATTGAAATAACTAAATCATATTAAGGATTATCTTCATTGAAATTGTTTTTCGATGGAGAATCCTTAAAATATGATTTAGCTATTCCAACAAAAATGACAACCATGAATGTTATTTTGCTGACATGTTTTGTGGCATGTTAACTTTTCTTTACTCTTTTTTCAATTAGAGCTCAATTGATATGGTTAGTTGCATTGAAAAGCTATGTTCTTCCCATTGGAAATTTTTTCACTCAAACAAGAGAAGAGTATGTAGAGATCAAAAGCAATCTTAAGATGCCAAATGTACTTCAACCATCCAAAACTTGAATTTTAAGAACTTTTTGATTATATCAAAACAAATTACTTCACATGTCATGCCAATTGTAGTTAAACTATCCAATAAAAACATTAAACATTTAACATTATATCACATGCCAAATGTAGATTGAAACCATCCAAAACTTAGTTTTAAAAACTTTTAGATTATATCACAACATTACTTCACATGCCTAATGTACTTCAACCATCCAAAACTTGAGTTTTTAAATTTTTTTGATTATATCACAACATTACTTCACATGCCATGCCAATTGTAGTTCAACTATCCAATAAAAACATTTAACATTATATCACATGCCAAATGTAGATTGAAACCATCCAAAAGTTAAGTTTTAATTTTTTTTTGATTATATATCATGCAACATTACTTTACATGCCATGCCAATTATAGTTCAACTATCCAATAAAAACATTTAACATTATATCACATGCCAAATGTAGATTGAAACCATCCAAAACTTAACCTTTAATTTATCAAAAAATTATAGATCACAACATTACTTCACATGCCAAATGTATTTCAACCATCCAAAACTTGAGTTTTAAAAACTTTTTTATTATATCACAACATTACTTCACATGCCATGCCAATTTTAGTTCAACTATCCAATAAAAACATTAAACATTTAAAACATTATATCACATGCCAAATGTAGATTGAAACAATCCAAAACTTGAGTTTAAAAAACTTTTTGATTATATATCATGCAAAATTACTTCACATGCCATGCCAATTATAGTTCAACTATCCAATAAAAACATTTAACATTATATCACATGCCAAATGTAGATTGAAACCATCCAAAAATTAACTTTTAATTTTACAAAAAATCATAGATCAAAACATTACTTCACATGCCAAATTTACTTCAAGCATCCAAAACTTAAGTTTTAAAAACAAAACAAATTATAACACATCATTACATAACATGCCAAATGTAGTTCTTAAGCAAAACATTAATTTATAGATGACAACATTACTAGTAGTTCAACTATCCAAAACTTAAAAGCTTTAAAAACCAAACAAATTATATGACAACATTACTTCACATTCACATGCCAAAAGTAGTAAAACCATCCAAAACTTAAATTTTTGGAACAAAACAAATTATATTAACACTGTAATAAAATATGTCCAAAAATTGTAGATCTCACAAGTATCATGTATCAAGTTATATATATATATGTATG
This sequence comes from Pinus albicaulis, assembly GCA_034641835.2. Classification (NCBI taxonomy): domain Eukaryota; kingdom Viridiplantae; phylum Streptophyta; class Pinopsida; order Pinales; family Pinaceae; genus Pinus; species Pinus albicaulis. The sequence goes on from CM076580.1 coordinate 1,088,934,598, forward strand.
ATTGTGCATCTATATAATATATAAAAAAGTAATTTAAGACTAGAAATCTTAATCAAATCTACAAATCATGTCCATCAAATACAGATGGATGTAGTGTCTTTCCTAGCAGAGTCTTAATCCGCGCGCTATCTTGCGAAGCATGGGGAACCTGTACACAATGCACATACAAACATTACAATTTGATGTTTTAAAAATGAGCGAGAATATATAGAACTTCATGTCAAAAAAGAAAAAGAAAAAAAGAAAAAAAAAGAAAACAAAAAAAAAAGAAAAAAATCATGCAATACCTCATGAGGTTCCCTCTCCATTTTTTCGCCTGCTACAACTTCCCCCATGGGAACATCTCCAACAATAAACTGTACAATATACATGTACAATTATATATATATTAAAAATTTCATATGAAAATGCACGTGTACATATATAAACTTATTTTGAATAATATTAAAAAAAAATTAGACAACTTGTTCAAGTGGTTGAAATGGTGTGGATGTTCTTATCTCCGTCGCTAGAGTCCATGGATTAAAGAAATCTTCTATAGAAACCTAAAATTCAAAATTTTAAAAGTATAAAATAACTCAAGATCAAGATCTCAATTTATAATAAAAATTAAAAGGTGTTTTACATGTTGAATATAAAAGGTTTTTTTTTCTCTCATTATTTGAGACCATGGATATGAAAAAGAAAAACTTCTATTTAGATCTATTCTAGAGATATGGCTAATTTGTGTTTTACATACATTGAATATAAAAGGTTTTTTCTCTCATTATTTGAGACTATGGATATGAAAATGAAAAACTTCTATTTAAAACTATTCTAGAGATTGACTGTAGGGGCATTTACTCTTAGGTTAAAACCTATGTTTTGTATCAAATCACTTATGGTTTCAATGGGAAACTTTTATGGCTGATTTGTGTTTTACATGTTGAATATAAAAGGTATTTTTCTCTCTCATTGTTTGAGACCATGGATATGAAAATGAAAAACTTATATTTAGATCTATTCTAGATATGGCTAATTTGTGTTTTACATACATTAAATATAAAAGGTTTTTTCTCTTATTGTTTGAGACCATGGATATGAAAATGAAAAACTTCTATTATAGATCTATTCTAGAGATATGACTAATTTGTGTTTTACATACATTGAATATAAAAGATTTTTTCTCCCATTGTTTGAGACCATGGATATGAAAATGAAAAACTTCTATTTAAAACTATTCCAGAGATTGACTGTAGGGGCATTTACTCTTAGGTTAAAACCTATGTTTTGTATCAAATCAATTATGGTTTCAATGAGAAACTTTTATGGCTAATTTGTGTTTTACATACATTGAATGTAAAAGGTTTTTTCTCTCATTTTTTGAGACCATGGATATGAAAATGAAAAAATTCTATATTTAAAACTATTCCAGAGATTGATTCACTGTAGGGGCATTTACTCCTAGGTTAAAACCTATGTTTTGTATCAAATCACTTTTGGTTTCAATGGGAAACTTTTATGGCTAATTTGTGTTTTAAATGTTGAATATAAAAGGTTTTTTTCTCTCTCATTGTTTGAGACCATGGATATGAAAATGAAAAACTTCTATTTAGATCTATTCTAGAGATGTGGTTAATTTGTGTTTTACATACATTGAATATAAAAGGTTTTTTCTCTCATTGTTTGAGACCATGGATACGAAAATGAAAAACTTCTATTTAAAACTATTCCAGAGATTGACTGTAGGGGCATTTACTCTTAGGTTAAAACCTATGTTTTGTATCAAATCAATTATAGTTTCAATGGGAAACTTTTATGGCTAATTTTTGTTTTACATGTTGAATATAAAAGGTTTTTTTCTCTCTCATTGTTTGAGACCATGGATATGAAAATGAAAAACTTCTATTTAGAGCTATTCTAGAGATGTGGCTAATTTGTGTTTTTACATACATTGAATATAAAAGGTTTTTTCTCTCATTGTTTGAGACCATGGATATGAAAATGAAAAACTTCTATATTTAAAACTATTCCAGAGATTGATTAACTGTAGGGGCATTTACTCCTAGGTTAAAACCTATGTTTTGTATCAAATCACTTTTGGTTTCAATGGGAAACTTTTATGGATAATTTGTGTTTTACATGTTGAATATATAAGGTTTTTTTCTCTCTCATTGTTTGAGACCATGGATATGAAAATGAAAAACTTCTATTTAGATCTATTCTAGAGATGTGGCTAATTTTTGTTTTACATACATTGAATATAAAAGGTTTTTTCTCTCATTGTTTGAGACCATGGATATGAAAATGAAAAACTTCTATTTAAATCTATTCTAGAGATTTACTGTAGGGGCATTTACTCTTAGGTTAAAACCTATGTTTTGTATCAAATCACTTTTGATTTCAATGGGAAAATTTTATGGCTAATTTGTGTTTTACATGTTGAATATAAAAGGTTTTTTTCTCTCTCATTGTTTGAGACCATGGATATGAAAATGAAAAACTTCTATTTATATCTATTCTAGAGATATGGCTAATTTGTGTTTTACATACATTGAATATAAAGGTTTTTTCTCTCATTGTTTGAGACCATGGATATGAAAATGAAAAACTTATATTTAAAACTATTCCAGAGATTGACTGTAGGGGCGTTTACTCTTAGGTTAAAACCTATGTTTTGTATCAAATCACTTATGGTTTCAATGGGAAACTTTTATGCATAATTTGTGTTTTACATGTTGAATATAAAAGGTTTTTTTCTCTCTCTCATTGTTTGAGACCATGGATATGAAAATGAAAAGCTTCTATTTAGATCTATTCTAGAGATGTGGCTAATTTGTGTTTTACATACATTGAATATAAAAGGTTTTTTCTCTCATTGTTTGAGACCATGGATATGAAAATGAAAAACTTCTATACTTAAAACTATTCCAGAGATTGATTGACTGTAGAGGCATTTACTCTTAGGTTAAAACCTATGTTTTGTATCAAATCACTTTTGGTTTCAATGGGAAAATTTTATGGCTAATTTGTGTTATACATGTTGAATATAAAAGGTTTTTTTCTCTCTTATTGTTTGAGACCATGGATATGAAAATGAAAAACTTCTATTTAGATCTATTCTAGAGATGTGGCTAATTTGTGTTTCACATACATCGAATATAAAAGGTTTTTTCTCTCATTGTTTGAGACCATGGATATGAAAATGAAAAACTTCTTTTTAAAACTATTCCAGAGATTGGCTGTAGGGGCATTTACTAAGGTTAAAACCTATGTTTTGTATCAAATCACTTTTGGTTTCAATGGGAAACCTATATGGCTAATTTGTGTTTTACATGTTGAATATAAAAGGTTTTTTCTCTCTTTCATTGTTTGAGACCATGGATATGAAAATGAAAAACTTCTATTTAGATCTAGATTCCAGAGATTGACTGTAGGGGTATTTATTGGATATGTCACCTATCATAAAAGATGAGATCCAGAGGCTACCTGGCCCTTTATAGACTCTACCTATAAAACTTGTAGAAGTTAACGCTACCTGTCCCAACTATACCCTATCAAGGGTGTAGAAGACCCGTGGAATCACTCAAACTACTTTACATAGACATAAGAGTGTATAAGAATGCATAAGAATGCATGTGTTTTACATTGAATATTTTTCATTTTATTAAGAATCTATTTTCAAAAAAATTAACTATATACTTGGTTAAAACCTATATGTTTTGTATCAAATTTCTTTTTATCTCTAAATACTATGTTTTTTACATTGAATATTTTTCTTTTTATTAAAAATCTATTTGAAACAATTTTAAACTATATAAGGTTAAAACCTATGTTTTGTAGCAAATCACTTATGGTACTTTTATGGCTAATTTGTGTTTTACATGTTGAATATAAAAGGTTTTTTTCTCTCTCATTGTTTGAGACCATGAATATGAAAATGAAAAACTTATATTTTGATCTATTCCAGAGATATGGCTAATTTGTGTTTTACATGTTGAATATAAAAGGTTTTTTCTCTCTCATTGTTTGAGAGGTCATGGATATGAAAATGAAAAACTTCTATTTAAAACTATTCCAGAGATTGACTGTAGGGGCATTTACGCTTAGGTTAAAACCTATGTTTTGTATCAAATCACTTCAATGGGAAAATTTTATGGCTAATTTGTGTTTTACATGTTGAATATAAAAGGTTTTTTCTCTCTCATTGTTTGAGACCATGGATATGAAAATGAAAAAATTCTATTTAGATCTATTCCAGAGATTGATAGTAGGGGCATTTACTGGATATGTCACCTTTCATAAAAGATGAGATCCAAAGACTACTTGGCCCTTTACAAACTCTGCCTATAGAACTATCAAATCACTTTTGGTTTCAATGGTTTGTTTATTAGCTAATGTGTTTCTATCAAATCAATTGGATGCAAGTTATGTGCAGATGATGGATGATGAATGAGGTGATGTTTATCATAACCTTTACATCTATATGATAGGAAGCTTGATATAAATAACAAGGTTTAGACTAGATATAATTTTGGAATTTATACTAGTTGGAATATTTCAATATAACAAAGTCATCTATTACCAACAAACAAATATTAAAATACAAATGAAAGAGACTACAAACAATGGACTATAATACCCAAAAGGTGAGAAATTTACATTGACAACATAGAGAGATTCAACTAGGCTTGTGTGGATGACATGAAAAGTACAAGTGGACAATGTATAATTCTACTTAGAAGAGTCTTTGGTTGCATGTTTAAGCAAGAAAGAGTCATTACTTGGACAATGTATAATTATACTTAGAAGAGTCTTTGGTTGCATGGTTAAGCAAGAAAGAGTCATTACTTTCTCTATCTAGATTAGAAGTGGAATACATAGTAGTTACTTTTTTTAAATGAATATGGAATGAATATAAAAATGAATATGGAATGAATCATTGTACATTATGATAAATCTTGTATTTAAATGACATTTGATCTATGAATACTATGGAATGAATCATTGTACATTATGAAGAGTCATGAGATCCACATTTCCACCATACTATTTGCAAGTTCTATATGAAGATATGTATTCTAATAACTAATCAGTTATGATATTTGTGTAAATATGAAAATGGTTCTATGATATAAAGGCCAAGAAGGGATCGAACTACAATGTTACATTTCATTCCATCACTACTATTCCTCTAAATCCTTTAGCTTTGTATTATGAAAGAAAATTTATATATGCTATGCTATATTTTAATGCTAGATTTAAATTTATACAAATGGTGAATGGTTAAAGTATTAAAGTAGAAATTGGTTGTAGGTCAAGTATAAAAGATAAACTTCATTTTTAGAAGAAGAATTAACATCACATTCTTCATATCTCTCCAAGAGGACTATATTTATCACAATGTTTTGAGTAGATCATGAAGATAATAAAAAAAAGACATTTGGAAAAGGAAAATAAATATCTAAATGCATATGAAAGACAATAAGGTAGTGCATAAATTCAAGCAAACAATGAAACAAAGCACTACCAAGCAGTTAGCCACTAGTAAGTATGGAGTTACTATGTTTGTTATTACAGTGCTCTTTCCCATCTTAAAACACACTATTCTAAGATTAGACAGTTAGCTCATACCAAAAACAGGGAATAGGAAGCCAGGGCTGTGGAATTGGGGGGGGCACAGTCAAGCACTGGAAGAAGTTTCAATCTTAGGGGACAATTAAAGTCGAAGGCCTGGGTTCTGGTATTTCGGTCAGCCTGACAAACGACCCTTCATTACACCCTTCAAAGGAGAACCCATAACATATAAAAACTAAGCAGGTATTATGAAGATATCAATACGAGTTCTCAGCTATAGAGACAAGGCACTCATGAAGGTTCATTATGGATTGTATATGATCATCATGTAAGCATAACCTAAAAGCATGCATTTAATAAGCATACACATTAAGCAAGTAAGGTCTTGAAACACACTATTCTAAGATTAGGCAGTTAGCTCATACCCAAAACAGTAATCAATAAAGGTGATTTCCAATGTACTGCTTCTTGAGCATAATGTACTGGTATATAGTAATCAGTTACTTGTATTACTATAAGTAAGTATGGGCACCAGCAAGCAGTTAGCCACTAGTAAGTATGGAGTTACTATGTTCGTTATTATAGTACTCCTTCCCGTCTTAAAACACAATATTCTAAGATTAGGCAGTTAGCTCATACCCAAAATAGGGAATAGGAAGCCATGGCTGTGGAATTGGGGGGGGCATAGTCAAGCACTAGAAGAAGTTTCAATCTTAGGGGACAAATAAAGTCGAAGGCCCAGGTTCTGGTATTTTGGTCAGCCTGACAAACGACCCTTCGTTACACCCTTCAAAGGAGAACCCATAACATATAGAAACTAAGCAGGTATTATGAAGATTAGGCAGGAACTAAGCAGGTATTAGCATACACATTAAGCAAGTAAGGTCTTAGAACACACTGTTCTAAGATTAGGCAGTTAGCTCATACCCAAAACAATTATCAATAAAGGTGATTTCCAATGTGCTTCTTGAGCATAATGTACTGATATATAGTAATCAGTTACTTGTATTACTATAAGTAAGTATGAGCACCACCAAGTAGTTAGCCACTAGTAAGTATGGAGTTACTATATTCGTTATTACAATACTCTTTCCCTTCTTAAAACACACTGTTCTAAGATTAGGCAGTTAGCTCATACCCAAAACAGGGAATAGGAAGCCAGGGCTGTGGAATTGGGGGGGCACAATCAAGCACTGGAAGAATTTTCAATCTTAGGGGAAAAATAAAGTCGAAAGCCTGGGTTCTGGTATTTCATTCAGCCTGACAAATGACCCTTCATTACACAATTCAAAGGAGAACCCATAACATATAGGAACTAAGCAGGTATTATGAATATATCAATACGAGTTATCAACTGTAGAGACAAGGCACTCATGAAGGTTCATTATGGCATGTACATGATCACACAGTAAGCATAACCTAAAAGCATGTACTTAATAAGCATACACATTAAGCAAGTAAGGTCAATCCATTGCATTTATACAAATAACCTATTCGAAATCTACAAGGTCAGATATTCCTGTAATATTATGAACATGTAAACAACATATTCCATAATCAATCACCTCAGATAATTCATTCATTGTAATATTACGAACATGTAAACAACATAGTCCATAATAAATCACCTCAAATAATTCATTTCATGGTTAGATTACCTAGAAATTCGCTCGGCGCAACTCCTGAGCAGCAATTTGTGAGCGCCAAATCAGAAACAGAGCAACAACAGCGCCACATAAATGATTCGCGGGCGCAAAATTAGCAACAGAGCAGCAACAACGCCACAAAACTGAACAGAAACGAAAATCACTGTAGAACCCTGCGAAAAACAGATAATGCAAATAAGGACGGGCGAAAATGAAAAAAGTTCGCGGGTGATATATTTATAAAATATGAGTTCGGTCGAACTATTTTAAAAGTTCAGACTAAGTTTTAGTTCGGTCGAACTAATAGTTCGGACGAAATGTTGTTGCCGGTTTTCCCATCTCCGACCAAAAATCTGTTTTCCCACGCCGTCAGTATGCCGTCAATCTAAATGGCAGAATGAGTTCGGCCAAAATTTTTAGAAAGTTCGGCTCAACTATTGGCAAAAAATGTTTTCCGCCCCCGATTCTCACAAAAGCGTAACCCAACTTCACATTTTCACGCTTATGTTATATATTTCAAGGGATAAAATACAAATTATGAAGACCGACCATAGCTACAAAAATTTAACAAGTATTCCAAAAGCTTTAGTAGATGTTTTTCTATTGATGCACCTAAAACATTATAGTGCATCGATGCATTTTAATGTAAAAAACATTGATGCTCCATGGTTACAAATGCATTAGAGAAACAACATGCCAAAAAGACGTCAATGCTCCACTTTAGTTAAGATTCATTGGTGCTTTGCATTGATCTAGGTGCAATGGTGCTTCTATACCTATGCACAACAAAGGGTCAACAAACTCATAATACATAAGTGCTTCTCTTTGGTCCTAGTGATTAGTGCTTCACATTAGTTATGGAGCATTGACATTTCATGACCCATGTGGATGGGAGTGAAAATATTGTTGCACCAACACTTCCCTTTGGTATGGGTGCACTTGTGCTCCTTCGAATTTGTGTGTGGGTGTAATGGTGCTCCTATAAGGTGTGGGATCACTATAACTCCTATTTCTGTATGGGTGTAGTAGCACTTCTAATACAATGAAGCATCAAACAATAATTATCACACAAACATTTTAATTATTAAAAGAGGTAGAAAAAACCTAGTGATTACCTTTAAAAATAGTAAAAAGTGAGGTTGTTTCATTTCTTCATTTCACATGAGAGAAGAGGAAGAGGAGGTGGTTCTGCAAGAAAATGAAATATAATAGCCATGAATGCAAGAAAAGATTATTTTTTTGTAGCCAAGCAACCTTTTTTTCCCTCTACTCTCTATTTAATTTCTTGAAATTAATTATTTTATTTCTGTTACTTTCCATTTCTCACTATTGTTCCTAATTTCTTATCTAGTTCTGCTATATTTTTTGTTGGTCTCAAGGCTTTCCCTCCATTTTGTAGGAATAGTGGATTTGTTTTATAAATCCACACTAACATATATGAATATAAAATGAGGGGAAAATTTATCCAAGAAAATGGTACATTTTGGTGCAACATTGGGGCATATCCATAGGGTTTACACCTTCCTTTGTTTGCATGTTCACGACACTTTTTTACACAACACAAGGTTTTTTCCTAGTGATCTTGAAGCATCATTGCTCCTCTTTGGTATGAGTGCAATGATGCTCCTATTTGGGGTGTGGGGGAACTAATGCTTCTCTTTGGTATGGGTACAATAATTCTCCTCTTTATAGTGTGGGCACATCAACCAATTTATATATGGGTATATCTTTCAATACACCAAAGTATTGAATAATAATTCATATTTGGAAAAAAGGAAATTATTGAACCCTTTCTTCCATCTTCATTATTTTATTTCTATTTTTCCATTTCTCACCATCGTTCCTAATTTCTTCACTACTTTTTCAATTTCATTTTGTTGGTTTGAGGGATTTTCCTTCATTTTGTAGCTTAATGGTGATTTTATTTAGGACATGGTTAGAAGATGAGAGAAAAATTCGACTACAAAATGGATGCTTTTGTGAAACATGGGTGCATATCCATATGTATTTTCATCTCCCATTATTTGAAAGTTCTTGTGTTAGGTCCCTATATTACTAGTCTAGTCCCTTATTGTTGTTAGTGTAGGCCCCTTATTGTTATTGTTGTACCCCTATAATCCCAATATTGTTATTATTGTGCCCTTGCATTATTATTGTTAGGTCGGCTAGGATTATATTGTGACCCCATGGACTCCTATATATAGAAGGGTTTTTGTCATTTGTATCATCCAAGAATTGTTCATTTATGTAATATAAAGGAGGTTTCCCCCTCGAAGTGGCTTATTTCTAAGGCGTTGATCTCTCTTATCTTCTATTTTTGGAGCTAGTTTCATAACAATTGATATCAGAGCTTTGGATTCTAGGTTTTCACTACTCCAAACAGGTCATCGTGGAATTTTCGCTATAACATTTTTTCTACGAAGGTTCAGAAGATTAAATTTGTATCATACGAAGCTGAAATCCTGAGGAACCTCGTGGAAACATTTCAGATCTTGGTTCACAATATTTTTGGAGATATGATTTGTGGAAGTTAGGGTCTCTTCAGGATCCCGAATTTCATATGAAAGAGGTGACTGTGGGAAAATCGTCATAACTCTCTCTCTGAGCATCGGATTGGAATTATGTAAAAAGTGGTTGCAAGTAAATGAAATGTAGTTCCTGTGTATCAATTTTAGAGCCAAAGGAGGAAAATGTGTCATGTGGCACGATGTACAAGTTCGCTCTACTGAACAAGTCCATAATTAGGACATTGTGGGAGGTTGGGAATAATTTTTTCTTGAAGAATCCAAATCAGGTCAAACCTGTGGTATTCAAAAGAAGATTCATAGGGCTACTACAGAACACAATTTCAGATATTGAGGATCCGAAATCACAGATATAATTAAGTTTCGATATCGCTCTCCTCAAAATCAAGAAAAGTGTGTGTACTTGTTTTTTAAAATAGCATAAAGTTTGTTTGAAAAAGCAGTTTGAAGTGATTCGAAGGGCATATTGAAGAATTTTTATTAGGATTGGGTTATATAATGCCTCCAAAAAATGATTCCATACCCATTAAGCCCTTAGAAAGCTATACTATGATGCATAAAGAGCAAGAATTGCAATATGAGATATCAAAATTACGGTACCAAGTGAAACAAATTTCGATCTTACAAAGAACAATCAAAGATGACATAGATGGTTTAAAAGAAAAAATGAAGGCTAAGTTGGACAGTTTGAAGGATCAAATGAAATATAATATGGATAATGAAGTAGTGGAAGATCATGTTAGGTCCCCATATTACTAGTGTAGTCCCTTATTGTTATTAGTGTATCCCCCTTATTATTATTGTTGTACCCCTGTAACCCCCATAGTGTTATTATTGTTCCCTTACATTATTATTATTAGGTTGGCTAGGACTATATTGTGACCCCATGGACCCTTATATATAGAAGGAGGTTTTGTCATTTGTATCATCCAAGAATTTTTCATTTATGTAATGTATTTGAGGTTGCCCCCTCGAAGTGGCTGATTTATAAGGCGTTGATCTCTCTTTTATTTTATTTTTGGAGCTGGTTTCATAACATTTGGTATCAGAGATTTGGATTCTAGGGTTTCACTGCTCCAAACATGTCATCGTGGAATTTTAGCTATAATTTTTTTTCTACGAAGGTTAAGAATCTAAAATTGTTTCAGAGTGAAGCCAGAATCTTGAGGAACATCATGTACAAATTTCAGATCTTGGTTCACAATATTTTCAGAGATATGATCTATGGAAGTTAGGTTTTTATCAGGCCCCTGAATTTCACCTAAACAGGTCATCGTGGCATTTTCGCTATAATATTTTTCTACGAAGGTTCAAAAGCTGAAATTTTTACAGAGCGAATCTGAAGTCCCAAGGAACGACCTGTAAACATTTCACATCTTGGTTCACAATATTTTCGGAGATATGATCTGTGGAAGTTAGGGTTTTTTCAGGCTCCCAAATTTCATCTCAAAGAGGTGACCTTGGGAAAATTTTCATAATTCTCTCTCTGAGCATCAGATTGGAATTCTGTAAAAGGTGACTGTAAGTACACGGACTATAGGTTTTGGTGTATCAATTTCAGAGCTGAAGGAGGAAACAATGAGTTGTGGCACGCTGTACAAGTGCGCTATAATGAACCAATACATAATTAGGACATTTTGGGATATTCAACATAACTTTGTCTTAAAGTATCCAAGTCAGGTCAGACCTATGGAATTCCAAAGAAGATTTATAGGGCTACTACAGGACCAAATTTTAGATACTGAAGATCCACAATTATGGAGATAATTCAGTTTCAATATCGAGCTCCTCAAAAGCAAGAAAATGGTGTGTATTTTTTTCAAATTGCATAAGTCTTGTTTGAAAAATTATATTTAAGTGATTCCAAGGACCTATTGAGCATAGATATCAGTATTTGGTTCTAATATTACCTCTAAAAAGAATTCGAAACCCATTAAGCCCTCAGAATACTCTACTATGACTCATGAAGATGAATAATTGCAACATGATCTATCAAAATTACAAGAGAAAGTGCACCAAATTTCGCTCTCACAAAGAGCAAAAAAAAATGAAATGGAAGTTTTGAAGAAATGCATGGAAGCGAAGATGGATGGTTTGAAGAAAGGCGTGGAAGCTAAGATGGATGGCATGGAAGCTAATATGGATGATATGAAAGACAACATGGAAACCATGAAGAATGATCTAAAAGAAGACATGGAAGGTTTTACAAAGTTGATACGAGAAATGTTTCCTAATGCCAAAAATATAGTAGAGGAAACTCATGATGAGAAAAAAATAAATGTTGATCGTGATTTCATAAACTCTAATGTTGGATGGAAGAACCACCATATTCCAAATATGGATATGAGGAAGTTTGATGACAAGGATCCCATAACATGGATATTATAGATGGAGCAATATTTTGATCTCAATAATGTGAAAAACACACAAAAGGTACGCATTGCAACTTTACATTTAGAAAAAAATACATTTGTATGGTATCAATGGCTTTGCTCCCGTAAAAAAATTGTCACTTGGTCAATTTTTACGAAGGAAATAATAGCACATTATGAGGATACAAAAAACAGCACATTCTTTAGCCAATTGATAAATCTCAAACAAAAGGGTTCAATGGTGGAGCACATTGAGGACTTCCAAAAATTGAATATAAGGGTAACTGATATTCTAAAGGAACACATGAATGATGTCTTCATAGGGACTTTAAAGGATAACATCCAACATGAAGTTTTCATTTGGGAACTTGATTCATTGGATAAGGCATTCAGGTTGGCAAGAAAAATTGAATGTAAAATTATGGCGACAAGGAAGCATACCACTCACAGCTATAAAGATGGAAGTGTTGCTACTCCTAGATTTCCACAACCTACAAGGTTGACACCACAACAGTTGGAAGGAAAAAGAGAAAAAGGGCTTTGCTACAGTTGTGATAGAAAATACAATAAAAAGGTCATAAGTGTGCCGAGAAGAAATTATTTTACATAGATTGTGAAGAGGAGGAAGAAAATGAACAAGAAACTTCAAAACAAGAGGATATACACCAGGAACTAACCCTATAAGAAGAAGAAATGAGTCCAACCATATCATGTAATGCATTGGCAGGAATTAACACTCCTCAAACTCTCAAGATAGTAGGACATATCAAGAAGAAAAAGGTAATAGTGTTGAGTGATTCGGGTAGTACCCATAATTTTATTCATTGTAAGGTAGCCAAGGAATTGAATTGTTTCATATACCCAACAACAGAATGTCAAGTGATAATTGCAAATGGAGTAACTATAAATTTATTTGGAAATGCCATAAAATCAAGCTAACCATGGGGGAATATGTATTGAATAGTCCAATGCTTTCCATTCCAATGGGAGGTGATGATGTTGTACTAGGAGTACAATGGTTACAATCTTTGGGGACGGTAGCTTTTAATTTTCAAGAAATTTTCTTGAAATTTTTTTCGGAAGGAAAGGAAATTGAATTGCGAGGTATCGCAGGGAAGTCGAGAAAGATAAAAAGCTCTAATGTCATGAAAAATCTTCTGAAGAAATAACAACGAGGCGTAATTGCACAATTATGCTCACTAGAAGTTCCAACATCAAAATCATCTATTTCTCTAGATCTCCAAAAAGTTGAACAATCATTCCAAGGTGTTTGATACTCCCAAAGGACTCCCACCTATTCATTATCATGATCATGCTATTCATTTGATTCCAAGAAGTGTTCCTCCAAACATCAGTCCTTATAGATATCGTTATGTCCAAAAGAGCGAAATTGAACATATGATTGCAGATATGTTAGAGGCTGGTATAATTCAACCTAGTCAAAGTTCTTTCTTTGCTCCAGCAGTATTGGTGCACAAGAAGGATGGATCATGGCACATGTGTCTAGATTATAGGGGGCTCAATAAGCTCACTATTAAAGATAAATTTCCCATTCCTGTGATTGATGAATTACATGGCACAATTTATTTTACCAAGTTGGATCTTCATTTAGGATATCATCAAATTAGAATGAAGACTAAAAATATTCCGAAAACAACATTTCGAACTTATGAGGGTCATTATGAATTTTTGGGCATGCCTTTTGGCCTTACCAATGCACCTTCTACATTTCAAGGGTTGATGAATTCCATTGTCAAACCCTTCCTTAGAAAATTTGTGCTAGTATTTTTTGATGACATACTAATCTAAAGCAGGTCTTGGAAGGATCATGTTCAACATGTTGACAAGGTGCTTAAACTATTGGAGGAGAAAAAATTATATGCAAAAACATCCAAATGTTTCTTTGGAGTACAAGAGGTGGAATATTTGGGTCATATTGTATCTCACAAGGGTGTTAGGGTATGCCCTAACAAAATTAAAGCCATTAAGGAATGGAAAGTCCCCACAACCATAAAGTAGTTGCGAAGATTTCTCTGGTTAACAGGGTATTATTGCAAGTTTGTTAAGAATTGTGGGAGAATAGCAACACCTCTAACAACATTATTGAAGAAAGATGCATTTTCATGGACTCCTGAAGAAACTAAGGCCTTTGAATATCTTAAAGAGGCAATGTGCTTAGCGCCGGTCTTAGCTACGCCATACTTCACAAAAACCTTTATTATGGAATGTGATGCCTCAGGAGATGAAATTGGTGTTTTTTTAATGCAAGAAGGAAGACCCATTGCTTTTGAAAGTCGTCTAATCAAAGGAAAGTATTTACATAAAGCTATTTATGAGAAGGAAATGTTGGAAATACTACATGCACTAAATAAATGGCAACCTTACCTAATGGGAAGGAATTTCAAGGTAAAAAAATGTTCATGATAGTCTTAAACACTTTTTGGAACAAAGAATATCTTCAAAAGAGTAGCAAAAATGGGTCACAAAGATGTTGGGTTATGACTTTGAAGTCATCTACAAAAAAGGGAAGCTGCATGTTGTTGCAGATGCACTCTCAAGAAAGTATGAAGAGGTGGAAGCATTGCTTTGTGCAATTTCTATTATCCAACCAGATTGGATAATCGAAGCAAGGGATGAATGGATGAAGGACGAAGAAGTGTGGACACTCATTCAAAAGTTGAAGCAAGATCCTAGTACATATGATACATTTAGTTGGAAAAATTATTCCTTATGGTACAAAGATCACTTATATATTTGTAAGAATTCCCAAATAAAACAAAGATTCTTTTGGAATTGCACACTGCTCCTTTAGGAGGACACTTAGGATTTTTAAAAACTTACCACAGGGTGAAGAAAGAATTTTTTTGGGATGGCCTTAAATATGATATTCAAAAGTTTGTAGTAGAATGTTTGGTTTTCTAGCAAAATAAAGTTGAGACAATTAAGACCTCAAGTCTTCTACAACCTTTATCCATTCCAAGTCAATGTTGGGAGGAGATTCCAATGGATTTTATCACAGGTTTACCTAAGTTCAAAGGAAAGAGTGTCATCATGGTGGTAGTTGATAGAATTACCAAGTATGCACACTTTTGTGCATTATCTCATCCATTTAAAGCAAGTACAGTTGCTACTGCATTTATGGAAACAATTCAAAAGCTACATGGAAACCCAAAGATTATGGTAAGTGACAGAGATCCCATTTTTACTGGAAATTTTTGGACGAAATTATTTTCTTGTTCGGGTACGCAACTAGCTCGTAGCTCATCTTATCATCCTCAATCCAATGGTCAAACTGAGATAGTGAACAAATGTTTGGAAGGATATCTTCGTTGTTTTGTATCTGATAAACAAACACAATGTGTCAAGTGGTTACCTCTGGTTGAATGGTGGTATAACACTTCCGTCCATACTGCAGCAAAAATGACCCCATTTATGTATATCATCTACTGTCCATCACATCACCTTTAAGAGAAAATTGTAAGGTGCAAGAAGTGGAAGATCACATCGAGCATCAACAACAAGTTCTCCAAGTCTTAAAGGATAACCTCAATTTGGCACAAAATCGAATGAAACAACAAACAGATCAACATCGCAGTGATAAAAGTTTTGATGTAGAAGACTAGGTATTTTTACGGCTACAACCATACAAAAAAATTTCCCTCAAGCAAGATAATAAAGATAATAAATTATCGCCAAAATACTATGGTTCTTACAAGGTGTTGCAGAATATTGGTACTATGGCGTACAAATTGGAGCTTCCTGCTTCTTCGCGAGTGCATCCAGTTTTCCATGTTTCATGCTTAAAGAAGGTTACAGGTGAAAAAATTTCAATTCAAACAATATTGCCAGAACTTGATGAGGAAGGAAAAATCATATTGGAACCTGAAACAGTCACGGAAACAAGAACTCGACAGCTATGAAATCAATCAATTTCAGAGTATCTCATCAAGTGGAAGAACTTACCCATTGAAGATTCTACATGGGAGGATGAGAATTTTATACAAAAGCATCCAGATCTACTCAAGCGTTGAGGAAAACATTTTTTTAAAGGAGAGGGGCATGTTAGGTCCCCATATTACTAGTGTAGTCCCTTATTGTTTTTATTGTAGCCCCCTTATTGTTATTTTTGTACCCCTGTAACCGCCATATTGTTATTATTTTTCCATTACATTATTATTGTTAGGTCGACTAGGATTATATTGTGACCCATGGACCCCTATATATAGAAGGAGGTTTTGTCATTTGTATCATCCAAAAATTTTTCATTTATGTAATGTATTGGAGGTTTCCCCCTTGAAGTGGTTGATTTCTAAGGCGTTGATCTCTCTTTTCTTCTATTTTTGGAGCTGGTTTCATAACATTGTGGGAGATTGGGCATAAATTTGTCTTAAAGAATCCAAATTAGGTCAGACATGTGGCATTTGAATGAAGATTCATAGGGCTACTATAGAACATAATTTCAAATATTGAGGATCCGAAATCACAGAGATAATTCAGTTTCAATATTGATCTCCTCAAAAGAAAGAAAAAGGTGTGTATTTGTTTTTTAAAATTGCATAACGTTTGTTTGAAAAAGAAGTTTGAAGTGATTCCAAGGGAATATTGAAGAATTTTTATCAGTATTGGGTTATATAATGCCTCCAAAAAATAATTCCATACCCATTAAGCCCTCATAAAGCTATACTATGACACATGAAGAGGAAGAATTGCAGTATGAGATATCAAAATTATGGTACCTAGTGAAAAAAATTTCAATCTTACAAAGAGCAATCATAGATGACATAGATGGTTTAAAAGAAAAAATGAAGGCGAAGTTGGACGGTTTTAAGGATCAAATGAAAGATAATATGGATAATGAAGTAGTGGAAGATCACATAAAACATCAACAACAAGTTCTCCAACTCTCAAAGAATAACCTAAATTTGGCACAAAATTGAATGAAACATCATGCAGATCAACATTGCAACGAGAGAAGTTTTGATGTAGGAGACTGGGTATTTTTACGATTACAACTATACAAACAAATGTCCCTCAAGCAAGCTAAGAAGGATAATAAATTATCGCCAAAGTATTATGGTCCTTACAAGGTGTTGCAAAAGATTGGTACTATGACATACAAATTGGAGCTTCTTGCTTCTTCGTGAGTGCATCCAATTTTCCATGTTTCATGCTTAAAGAAGGTTATAGGTGAAAAAATTCCAGTTCAAACAATATTTCCAGAACTTGATGAGGAAGGAAAAATCATATTGGAACTGAAGCAGTCACGGAAACAAGAACTTGACAGCTACGAAATCGATAAATTTCAGAGTATCTCATCAAGTGGAAGAACTTACCCACTATATATTCTACATGGGAGGATGAGAATTTTATACAGAAGCACCGAGAGCTACTCAAGCATTGAGGAAAACACCTTTTTGAAGGAGAGGGGCATGTTAGGTCCCTAAATTAGTACTGTAGTACCTTATTGTTGTTAGTTTAGCCCCATTATTGTTATTGTTGTACCCCCGTAACCCCAATATTGTTATTATTGTGCCCTTACATTATTATTGTTATGTCGGCTAGGATTATATTGTGACCCCATGGACTCCTGTATATAGAAGGAGGTTTTGTCATTTGTATCATCCAAGAGTTTTTCATTCATGTAATGTAAAGGAGGTTTCCCCCTCGAAGTGGATTATTTGTAAAGCGTTGATCTCTCTTTTCTTCTATTTCTGGAGCTGGTTTCATAACATATTGAGGTTTTTTTAGAGCAACAGATTGTTTTTCCCTAGTAATATTGAAGCATTGATGTTCCTTTTAGGTATTTAAGCATTGGTGCTCTTCTTAGGTATGGGCACACTAGTGCTCCTCTTTGGTACATTGGAAGAATGATTTCTCTTTATAAACCACATCACCAAATATTAATTTGTGTTATTTTAAAATTTATTCAAAGGGACATGGAAAACTATAGTACCACTCTTAAATAGAGGAAAAACTGAGGGCTTCTTTCATTTCTACATTTCACATGAAATAAATGGAAGATCGGGTGCTTCTACAAGAAGATGAAATGGAAATAGCTATGACAACCAGGTAACCCTCTTCATATATTTTCTTTATTTATTTTATTCTCATTATTGATTTTGTTTTTGTTACTTACTATTTTTCAACATTGATCCTTATTTATTACCTAATTTTTCTAGGTTTTTAAAATTTTAGGATTTTTCCTTTATTTTGCAAGTTACTAGTGGATTTGTAGAGTTTTAAGTTAATTAATATGGATAGTAAATGAGGGTTAAGATCAACCAACAAAGGGGAACTTTTTTTAGCGTGGGTGTATGTCCAAAGGGGTTTTCACCTACCTTTTTCTGCAAGTTGATAATTTTTTTTACCTATGTGGTGTTTTTCTTGGTGTGCTTGGAGCACCAATGTTCTCACTTTGTTTAGGAGTATTAATGGTCCAATTTTGTGTTGGTGCATTGGAACTACTAACACTCTTATTTGATCTAAGTGAAAAGATTATCCACTTTAGGCATATTACTTCTAGGGCATGAGTGGTTTCAAAGAGATGACATCAAACATTTTCATTTGACAAGTAAGTTTGTTGGTAATTTCAATATTTACACTCATTAAATGGATTAAGTTTTTTTAAATTCATCACGGTTTTATATGGTTGGTGGTTTCACTACCATCACTATATTGAAAATCTTAACATTTAAATATTAGTTATTGCACATTTTCATAATATTATTTTCCTATTTATTTCTAAGGCTTTGTTTAAATGCTTCTACCTATAATTTTTTATTCCAAATAATCAAAATTACAATTTTTGTTTAATATTCTGCAAGTATTTTCATTTTTTAAATTGTCAATTATAGATTCATTATAAATAAGGTAGGTATTAATACTTGCAATATTCAAAATATAAGTTATGTTACCATTAGAATTTGATAATGATGTATTATTAAATTAAATTGATCATATCAAACAACGTTAAAAATTATTGAACAGAAAATAAACTAGTTGTAAAATTGACAAAATATTAAAATGTAGACTATATTTTTTGATAATAACTAATAATTGTTTTATTATTTAATGCCACATGTACTATATTTTATCATTGGAGCAGTGATATTAGTGCTTCACTATGGTGTGGGCACACTAGTGTGCCTATAGTGCACACCATACTCTTTACAAATAATTATAATCTTTATTCTTCATTTCTACATGCCCATTCCTTGTACAAGAAACACATTCATACAAATAATGAGGAATTGGCTTGAACCATGAAATATTGGTTCATATTATCCATTCCTAGAAAATATCAAATATAATCCCTTGAATATCTCTACTATCCCTAAAACTACTCAACTCCTCCAACTATATGCTTATTTAGTACATTTATTACATTACATGATATATGAGAGAAACAAACCCATCCCTATGTAGATTAGGCTAGAGAGCTCTGGATCATATTGAAATTGAGAAAGCAAGTTTGGGCTTGATTTCTCTATTTTGATAATTAATTGTGAATGTTAGATTTCCTCTTTATTATTTGTTATGTTTTCTTCAACAAGCAACTATACAAATGATAAATCTTCTAGGAAAATAAAGAGAGAAGAAACAATGAAATTAGGCTGTTAGCAAAGGAAAAATCCAACAAGGGGGGAAACCCAACAATACTTCTATGATATAATTACATCAAAATGAGATATCCAAGACCAAAACCAAGATTTCCACCAAAATTCCAAATCCAACCCTCCTCCAAGTCACCTCCAAGAGTCAAAGTAAACACAGCTTAAAATTGGTCCAATTTTGGTCGTCCTAAAATTCTGGTCCTAAAATTTTGGGCATGTAGTAGCACATAAAATTTATTTTTGTTCATAGAATTTTGTCCTCAAATGTGCGAGCTGTCTACATAAAAAATTCGGTCAACAAAAGGGATATTATTCTTGTCTTTAGCTTGACTTTATCTCTCTTTTTACTTGTCCTTCTCTTCTCCTTTTCTAGGTTCAAATATTCTCCTTTTTATGTGAATTATGTGATTGGATGATCTCTCAAGTGAGTTGAAATGCCTCTTATACATAGCTGTCCAGGAGGGTTAAATAGATGTGACTCTGGAGGGCCAGGCCAACTTGTTCCAAGGAGAGCCGACTTGACATTTTATGGAGTAATGACTGAACATAAAAATCATTTTTCTTTTTCTTGAAAATGTCCAAATGGGACATGACTCAAATACATTTTATTTTGACTCAATATAAATTATTTTAAACTCCTTTTGAATCTATAAGGATGAAGAACATGCTTGGACCAAAAATATAATAATATGACTACAACTATAATAAATATATATTAATGATAAATTTACATTATGAAGACAAAATCTAGCTACAAATTCAACACCCCCTCTTAACTAGGAAGTTATTCATAATGACTCAACAAGATATTCTCAAGTTGAAATATTGATATAAGAAAAGATCTATATTTACAAGCATCGATGATGATTACATCATCATAACCAACATTTTCAAACTACCAAGGCCTTGAAAAATACACTATATCTCTCCACTAGATCAAAGCAAAATGCTGGGAGGCCTTAATGTGGACACCACCTCCTATCAAGGCACACACCCCACCTAGGTGTTCCAAAGGTATGACCTCACAAGACCATTTCGTAATCTCAAGGAAAATATCGTCCTTCAGAACATTCTTTACCAAGTCCATGAATCCAACTTAGGATATTAATCCTAATCAAACACAATAATTGACTCAAGAATATTCATCCCTAATGCTCATCCAATTCACCATTCTCCCTATCAGTGTTCATGCACTATAATTATAGAAGTTTAATCCTGGATATAGTAGATGACACATGGAAAACAAAGTTTCCATCCTCACTCCCTCTCAACCAGGGAGGAGATATATGTCCTCACTCCCTCTCAAATAGGGAGGAGATAACCATCCTCACTCCCTCTTAAAAAGGGAGGAGATAACTACAAGCCCAAGCTTGTGTCAGAGGTACACATACTTCCCTTAAAACAACTACCTATTCTTATATGGATATCTATTTTAACTTCATGACTCCATTTCGCATCATGTCACGAATCATAATGTGCTTTGAAATTCCTATTTTTCTGACAATATTCATATAAATTTAATCAATCAAATCCAATTTTTCATCAACTAGTCCATCAAACATTTTATGGATCCAAACTGCTTCATAGTGCAAAAAATTCCAACTTCATAGTGAAACAAAAATCCAGCTTCATTATCTCGTCCTTCGTAGTGCAAAAAAATCCAGCTTCATGCTCTATCAAGAAATCATAACAACTTCTAAGCATAATTTACCATTGGTAGTATAACTGCCTCCTTCCAGCTGAGGTAAGTGAACTTCCATTTTATTGGGAGAACCATATTAACTCTCACTTTTAATGCTACCATATAATGCTAAGTATTAACTTCTTTATTTCAACCTTCAAACTGCTTTCTCCTTCTTTATTTTCATCTTCTAGGAAATTCTTCATGCTTTACTACATTATTTTATAATTTGTAAAAGCTTAGGTAATTAGTAACCCACAAAATTTGTTACAAGACTATGAAGGAACACATATAAACAAGCCAAGTACAACTATAATAGCAATAGTAGCAATCAAGGATATGTAGAGTACTTATCTTTCAAGGAATGTCAACTCCCTCTTAAACTTGGACCTTTTCACCAACCTAATCCTCACATCAACATGATGTCATTTATGTCATCATTAAGAGCTATATCTTCTTCTTACAATGGAAACAATTAATTAGGGTATTTGTTCCTAGTGTTTTATATTTCAAACCCTAGATGCTTCAAGTTCCAAAGTCTTCAAGACCTGCCATTCTTTAAAAGTTGCAATTTCTACAAGTACATAAATTTGTTAGCTACAAACCCTAGAAATGATATTAACAAGCCTTATATACATGGGATGGAGTTCATTTAATTTCTTGATCACATAAACCTGGTATTATTATTCAAGGAAATGATTCAAATGCTAACATATTAATTATATCATGATTTATAATATTTCCATGCAAAATTGTCACTATAAAGGATCATAAAATTGTTAGCTTACTCTTCATTGTCATTTCTAGGTTGATCATGACCTAGAAGGCTTAAAATTATATGCAAAATAGGTCATGAAAATAACAAAAATCAGGCGTACCTATTTAACCTTACCTCTCCAACCTTTCTTTTTCTCCATTCTTGTCTCCGAGTATGGTATCATAATATAAATTTCTTGGGATGGTACAAAGAGATATGCCCACAATATATCCCGTCTTCACACCATGGTAGCTCAAGTTGACTCATAAATTCTTTAACTATACTCCTTTTTTCTTCAGAGATGCAAGCTTCAAACTTCAAGAAAATACTAGAGTGAGGTAAATGTAATGGTAAAAAATTCTTTAGACTATGGTCTATTTTACTTAGCCCTTCAATCCTTCTTTTGAGTATGAGTTTCTTTAAAAAGCGAATGCATCAAATCCTTGTAATGTCTATTGTATTTTCAAATCTGGTCATCATTGTACAATAAGATTTAGAGGTTGCTTTTCAATTATTGGTTTTCCACAAGAACTCGAACATTTTCATTGATGCAACTCGTCTAATATGTATTATGTTATTATCTTAAGTATAGTGTAGTTTTAATGGATTTATGCCACAAAAGAAATTATAATCTCATAATTCCAGGTGTTAATTCACAAAGATACCATCCAAGACGAATTAAGAACTTACGCTTTTCATTTTTAGGGAGTTCAAATTCCTTATAATTCAGATCATAGTCTTTTCATAGGGATATAAAATTATTTATATGCTTTAGATATTCCAAAAAGATATTGCATCATATTTTTCTTCACCTTCAGACTTCATATATTTCAATATTAGACCTTTACTTCAGATTAGCTTCCCAAATTTTCTTGAGAAAACAGTCTTGTTTTCTCTGTTCATATCATATGTATGTATGTTCCAACCGAGATATGTGAGTGTACTATATATATCCTTTCTCCACAAGTGAATGGAAGATTCTCCACATGTTTCCAAAGGGATAAAAACTTGCTTCTAATATGGTTTGGCTTGTCAAGGAGTTCAAAGGAGTTTCACTAAGTGTCCAAGTCAGTTCTGAATGCAATCACATAGATGACATAAAATGTGTAGCCCTTCTTCCAATTCAACCCTTCTTCATAGATATGTATCTAATAATTCTAAGTGCCCTGTTTATGATAATAACCATAGTTTTGGACTTCTTGCACATGAAAAAGTTCAGATCTCTGCCATAGGATAATAATCACATATTTCATACCTATTTCATAGGTACAAGCTTCAAACCTTGATATTTTTTACTCAGGTCATATACCACATAATTTGGATTTCTATTCCACAAATGAATTATGGATTTTGGCTTACATCTCAGGATACAAATCACATAGAATTTTTTTTTTCCTTTCGAGTAGTGATTGATATTAGATATAAGATGTTCTTCCAAGCTTCGCTATGCTTCTTTTCTTCCTTTGTTTTCCCAAAATATATTGATTCTTTTGTTCATATATATATATATATATATATATATATATATATATATATATATATATATATATATATATATATATACGAGTATTTCGATGTAATGCTCTTGGCCTTTTAGTTCTACTTGCATACAAGAATTTTGTTCCATATGCATTCTATGGGTTAGGGCTTCTTCAATAATGCTCGTCTTTAGCATAGCTCTGATACCATGTTGAGAAACTAAGGTTAGGCTTGATTTATCTTCCTTGATAATTACTCGTGAATGTTAGATTTCTTATTTATTATTTGTTATGTTTTATTCATCAATAAAGTATAAAAATGATCAATATTCCAGGAAAATAAAGAGACAAGAAACACCAAAATTAGGCTATTATCCAAGGAAAAACCACACAAGGGGGAAAAACCAAAAACCCTTCTCTTATAGAATTAGATAAAAATGAGATATCCAAGACTAATACTAAGACCAAAACTCTCAAAAAATTGCAAAATATATCCATCCTCCAGGTCACCTCCAAGAGTCAAAGTCAACACAGGTTAAACCTTGTCAAATTTTGGTTGACCTAAAATTTCAAGCCTGCAGTAGTACAAAAAGTTTCAATTTTTTCATAGAATTATGTCAAACATGCGATCTATTAGCATAATAAATTCAGTCAACAAAAGGGATATTATTATTGCATTTAGCTTGAATTTATCTCTCTTTTGACTTGTCCTTCTCTTCTCCTTTGCTAGGTTCACATATGCTTCTTGTGGTGTGATTAGATGATCTCTCAAGTGAGTCAAGCTACCTGTTATATATAGCTGTCCAGGAGGTTCGAGTAGATGTCACTCTAGAGGTTCAGGATGACTCATTCCAAGGAGGGCCGACTTGATATTTTTTGGACTAATGACTCAACATATAAATCGTTTTTATTTTTCTTACAAATGTCCAAAAGGGACATGACTCAAATAAATTTTCTTTTGACTCAAGATAAATTATTTTTGTTGACCCCATAAGCATGAAGAACATACTTTCACCAAAAATTTAATAAATATGAATACAAATATAATAAATATATATCAATGATAAATTCATATTATGAATACCGACTCTAGTTACAACTTCAACAATTACAACTTCAGAAAATAAAATTTTAAATGATGCTCTTGTGTTAGAGTCCAAGGACACAAAGTTTCTTCATGGACTCTTGTCCATAAATTCTCTATTGTTGTAACCTTCACTCAAAATTTTTAAATAAACTTAGCCACATTTATAAAATGGAACACTTTCTTCAAATATTTTTCTCTCAGATCCCAAAGTTTTTTTGCGAGATGTAGACCTGTTTTGCTTCTTAATTGTACTTTATTATTTTAATATTGAAACTTGATTTCTTATTGAAATTAATCATTGCAAAAACAAAAAATCTCTTCTACATAATTGAATTATGCTCATGATTCATTTCTTTGTTTTTCATCTTCAATTTATTCTTGTCTTATTTTATTACAATTGCTCATGAAGCAAACATGTTAAAAAATAAAATGTTTATTAGGATTTTGAAAACCATCCTTAGCCATAAAAATTATTGCCATGCAGACAACAGTCAGGACAAATCGAAATAAAGTTTTCTTATTCTTCTATGTTTCCTTCCTTTCTTCACCATTTGTATAATCCACTTCCTTGATTTGTGAGTGATATGCATGAATTGTAGTTGCATTTCTTGTTTTTACCTCTCTTTTATCAGATCCAAAAATAATTTCTCTTCCACAACCTACCCACAATAATATTTTCTCATACTGTTTTCAACATCATTTTGAAGTTTCTCATACAAAATCCCCTTGTTTTTTTTCAAGAAAACTCTTGCTCTTCATTTTCCTGTAATTCACTTGTTACATTTTCTTCACTATTTTCTCCATTACAACCTCTTTTGGAGAATTATCTTATACATTTGATATCATTGGATGATTTATGAATTTTCTTTTCAACAATTCATTGGGAAATTCATTAGTCATCATATTCTTATGCTCATTTAATAAAATTAATTTTCTAAAGGAAAATCAATTACCTCAAGGTATGCAACTAGCTTTGTCTTATTAAGCATTGCATATCCTATCTCAAATTATTTTCCCTACTTCAAAAACTCCTCCTCACTCATCATCGACACTTGATTAATTATCTCTATTGTTTCATCCTTTAATGGTAGAAATGTGCCTTTCTCACCATCCTTTTCGAAGGCATATGCACTTTCCCTCCAATTATAAAACGATTTCTTATCAAATTTCCATGAGTGTACCCAATAAAACATGAAGAACATCCATCAATATTATATCAAATATTATTTCTTCTTGATATTTTCCAATATTAAACTCTATACTGCATTTTTAATTTACCAAAATTTGATGTTCTTTGTGTAACCATGACACCTCACAAGGTGTAGGATGAATTTTTTTTTGCCAGACTCCCCATTGCCAAATATTGTGTTGCACAAGTAGTATGTTATAGAAGCAAGTGAGGTGAGCAAAAACTCGCAATAGCTAGTGGAAGAGGGTGTCATACGACCGAGTACATCACGATGTGGGTCAACCATCATTATTGTGTTGAAAAAGGATGAGAGTTGGTAGACGTGTATAGATTATATGGTGTTGAACAAAATCACGCTTAAGAACAAATACTCCTTGCCCAAGATAGATGATTTGTTGGATAAATTGTAGCAATCAAAATATTTCACCAAGCTGGACCTGAAGTATGGATATCACAAGGTTCAAGTCAAAGAAGAAGATACCTGGAAAACCGCCTTCAAAACCAAGCAAGGTTTGTATGAGTGGTTAGTCATGCCATTTGGCCTATGTAATGCACCAACTAAATTTATGACATTAATGAATGATGTAATACACCCTATTCTAGATTAATTTTTTATTTTCTATTTAGATGATATAATGGTATATAGTGCTTCCTAGGAGGAGCATATTGTTGGGTGTAGAGCCTGATTATATTGTTTATTTTGTATCACAGTGTTGGACCCCTGTACCTTAATGGGGCGGAAATGCTGCCTGGGGGGTCTAGGGGAGCGGCTGCAACTTTATGGAGCGCCCCCCTGGTGAGGAGTTTCGGGGGCAGCGCCCCCGAAGCTAAAAATAGATGTAAAATTGCCTTGTAAAAGTATAGTAATTTCTAGTCAATCTGGGCCGTTCATTAGGGGGATGATCTGACGGTAGAAGTTATGTTTAGTTTAGGGTGTTTTTCCCTAGAAGGCAACCCCTCGCTTGTATGAGGGTATTTTGTTGCGGCTGTGTATTGTGTGTGTATTCTCAGAGTGAGAAATAGATAGGGAGACTATGAGAGAGAATAGGGGATATTACAGCGGATCTGCTATAGGTTGTGTCTCTTCATTTTGCTAGATAATAGAAAGGAAGGACTGGCTGTTCGGGGTGGACGTAGCCCAAACTGGGCGAACCATGTATATTTGTGTCTCTCTGGTTTTATGTGTTTTGTGTGATTGTGTTTTTCGCATATTTTATGTGTTACATTGCTCTGTAATATATAAATTTCTAACAATTGGTATCAGAGCCGAACGTCTATTTGGTTGATAAAATCACAGGAAATATGGGTTCCTGGTTTGAGTGGGAGCAATGGTGGAAGATGGTAAATTTAGGGTCGAGAAATTTAATGGCCAAAACTTCCCGCTGTGGAATATGTAGATGGAAGATTATTTGTATCAGCTACCATTGAGCAGAAAAACAAAGAAGCCGATGAATTTGAAAGACACATAATGGGAGATTCTCGATAGAAAGGCACTCAGAAAAGTACGGTTGTGCCTCTCGGTGTCGGTAGCCTTCAATATTTTGAAGGGAACAACAACAGAGGGTTTGATTAAGGCGTTGGCAAAATTATATGAAAAACCCTCAGCCTAAAACAAGGTATTTCTCATGAAACATTTATTTAATATGAAGATGTCGGAAGGTGGATCTGTTGCAGACCATTTAAATGATTTTAATACAGTTACCATTCAGTTAAGTTATGTAGGGGAAAATTTGATGATTAAGTTAAGGCTCTTTTATTTTTGTGCTCATTGCCAGAAAGCTGAAATGGTTTAGTTATGGCCATTAGTAAAATTTGTCTTTGGATCTAGTACTTTAAAGTTTGATGATGCTGTTAGTGCTATCCTTAGCGAGAAAATGCGACAGAAAAGCTCCAGTGAGACATTAATGATTTGAGTGCAGAGTCTACGGGAAGAAAAATGGAAAGAGGAAAGAGCTTAGGATATAGCAGTAAATCAAGGAAAGGCATATCCAACTCCAGATCGGGGATAGTTTGCTGGAAATGTGGAAAGAAAGGACACCTGAAGAAAGACTGTAGATCTCGGAAGGGAAAAGAAGGAGACACACAACAAGAAAAAAATCATGAAGCAATTGTGACAGATGATGTGTTACAATATGCTTTGATTCTTTCTTTCAAAAATGTTACTGATTCCTGGGTGGTAGATTCAGGGGCCTCATTCCATGCCACACTTGATAAGAAATATTTTCATGACTATGTTCAAGGAGATTTTGGACAAGTTTGTTTGGGTGATGATAAACCATGTAAAATTGTTGGAATGGGTAAAGTTCTTGTAAAACAACAAAATGGAAACCAATGGCTATTAAAGGAGGTAAGGCATGTTCCATATCTGAAGAAAAATCTGATTTCAACAGGGTAGTTAGGTGGTGAAGGCTGTGTGACAACTTTCACAGATAAAACTTGGAAGGTCACCAAAGGAGCCCTGGTAATAGCAAAAGGAGAAAAGGTTGGTACATTGTATTTATGCAATGATATTTCTAACTCTGTTAATTCTTTAATTTCCAAAGGAGTAGATGCAACATTATGGCATCATAGGCATGGAGTCATGAGTGAGAAGGGGATGAAGATTCTTCACTCAAGAAATTTGTTGCTGGGTTTGAAGAATGTTGATTTGGATTTCTGTGAGAATTGTATTTATGGAAAACAGAAGAGAGTCAGATTTCTCAGATTGGGAAAGAAAATAAGAGAGAAAAATTAGAGCTTGTGCATACAGATGTATGGGGAACTGCTCAGGTATCATCTCTCGGTGGCTCTCATTATTATGTTACTTTTATTGATGACGCAACTAGAAAAACTTGGATTTATTGTATTCAGAATAAATCTGATGTATTTGATACTTTAAAGAAATGGAAAGAATTGGTTGAGATTGAGTCAGGAAAGAAGTTGAAGTGTCTCATATCAGAGAATGGAGATGAATATTGCAGCATAGATTTTAATAGGTACTGTTCAGAGCATGGAATTCGCAGAGAGAAGATAGTTCCAAGAACGCCACAAGAAAATGGCGTGTCAGAGAGGATGAACACTAGAACAATCATGAAGTGTGCAAGGTGCATGAGATTGCATGCAATATTGCCTTCACAATTTTGGGTAGATGCTGTAGATATTGCTGTTTATCTAATAAATAGAGGGCCTTCAAGTTCCTTGGATGGTGGTATTCCAGAGGACGCATGGATAGGTAAAAAGGTAAACTACTCTTTTTTAAAGCCTTTTGGTTGTGAGGCCTTTTTCCATATTAATAAAGAAAATAGAACAAAGCTTGAGGCAAAATGAAAGAAACGTACCTTTATTGGATATGGTGTTAATGGTTTTGGTTATCGCTTATATGATTATGAAAATCAAAAAATCATTAGGAGTAGAGATGTAATATTCAATGAAAAGGTCTTGTATAAGAATCAATTGCAGTAAAATAAATAGGAAAAAGAAAACAAAGAATACACAGTTCTTGATGAGATCACAGAAAAAGTAAAGGTGTCTGAAAATAATAATAATCAACAACCACAACAACAACAACAGGCACCTCAAACACTTGAAAGTGGTGTCAGAAGATCTACCAGGATAAGTAGACCCCCTGAACGATACTCTCCTTCATTATATTATTTATTGTTGATTGATTCTGGTGAACCCAAATGTTATGAAGAAGTAATGCAGGTTGAAACTAGGAAGAAGTGGGAGCTAGCCATGGAAGAAGAGATGGAATCCTTAATGTATAACTAGACTTGGGACTTAGTCAGGTTTCCTGCAGGTAAAACTACATTGCAGAATAAATGGGTTTACAGGATGAAGGAAGAAGATGGAGGAAAACAAAGGTATAAAGCTAGACTTGTGGTGAAGGGGTTTGTACAAAAGAAAGGTATTGATTTTGATGAAATATTTTCTCCTGTTGTTAAGATGACTTCAATCAGAACTATTTTAAG
This sequence comes from Pinus albicaulis, assembly GCA_034641835.2. Lineage (NCBI taxonomy): Eukaryota > Viridiplantae > Streptophyta > Pinopsida > Pinales > Pinaceae > Pinus > Pinus albicaulis. The sequence goes on from CM076580.1 coordinate 1,088,964,452, forward strand.
TCTTGTTGCATTGGAATATTTTCATCTTGAACAGTTAAATGTAAAGAGAACATTTCTCCATGGAGATTTGGAGGAAGAGATCTATATGCAACAACCAGAAGGATATGAGGTCAAAGGGAAGGAAAAATTAGTGTGTAGGCTAAAGAAGAGCTTGTATGGCTTAAAATAGGCTCCAAGGTAGTGGTATCTAAAATTTTACAGGCTTATGTATAAACAAGGTTATACTAGATGTCACTCTGATCATTGTGTTTATCTGAAAAAGCAAAATGATGGCAACTATATTATATTGTTATTGTTGTAGATGACATGCTTGTTGCAGGGTCTAACATGCAGGAAATAAATGTGCTGAAAATAAAATTGGCAAATTCATTTGCAATAAAGGATTTGGGAGCTGCAAAACAAATCCTTGGTATGAGAATAACTAGAGATAGGAAAAATCGCAAATTAACACTGTCTCAGAATGAGTACATACAAAAGGTGTTGAAAAGATTTAATATGCAGAATGCAAAACCAATTAATACACCTTTTTCTAGCCATTTCAAAATTAATAAGGAGATGTGCCCCAAGACCCAAGAAGAAATGGACTATATGTCTAAAGTTCCATATGCATCAATAGTTGGAAGCTTAATGTATGCAATGGTTTGCACAAGGCCTGATATTTCACATGCAGTGGGAGTTGTAAGCAGGTACATGAACAATCTAGGAAAAGAACATTGGATGGAAGTGAAATTGATTCTTAGATACTTGAGAGGTACCACAAATCAAGCATTATGCATTGGTGGTTCAAACATTGCTCTACAGGGATATGTTGATACAAATATAGCAGGTGACAGAGATAACAGGAGGAGCACTAAAGGATATGTATTTACTATAGGTGGAACAGCTGTCATTTGGGTTTCAAAAATCCAAAGTGTTCTTGCACTTTCAACAACAGAAGTAGAGTATGTTGCTGCTAGAGAGGCTAGTAAAGAAATGATTTGGTTACAAAGGTTTATGGATGAATTGGGTAACAAGCATGATATGTGCACGTTATACAATGATAGCCAAAGTGCCATTCATCTTGCAAAGAAATCAACATTTCATTCCAGGACTAAGCACATACATCTCAAGTACCATTTCATATGGTCAGTGTTGGAAGATGGACAGTTGAAGCTGGAAAAGATACACACTAGTCAGAATCCTGCAGATATGCTAAGAAAAGTTGTAACCAGGGAGAAACTGAGAATATGCTCAGTTTCAATTGGTCTTCAAGTATGATGATGAAGATGATAAACAACCAGGTCCAAAGTGGAGTCATTGTCCAGCAAATGAAGTAGTGGTGGAGTTGCTACAATAAGTCTCCAAGTGGGATATTGTTGGGTGTGGAGCCTGATTATCTTGTTTATTTTGTATCACAGCATTGAAACCTTGTACCTTAATGGGGCAGAAATTTCGTTTGTAATTAAACATTGCCTGGGGGGTCCAGGGGGGGCGACTGTGGCTTTATGGAGCCCCACCTTGGTGGGAGGTTTCGGGGGCAGTGCCCCTGAAGCTAAAAACATATGTAAAATTGCCTTATAAAAGTATAGTAATTTCTAGTCAATCCAGGCCATTCATTAGGTGGATGATCTGATGGTATAATTTATGTTTAGTTTAGGGTTTTTTTTCCCTAGAAGGAAACCCCTCGCTGGTATGAGGGTATTGTATTGTGGCTGTGTATTGTGTGTGTATTCTCAGAGCGAGAAACATATAGGGAGATTGTGAGAGAGAATAGGGGATATTACAACGGATCTGCTGTAGGTTGTGTCTCTTCATTTTGTTGGATAATAGAAAGGAAGGACTGGCTGTTCGGGGTGGACGTAGCCCAAACTAGGTGAACCACGTATATCTGTGTCTCTCTGGTTTTATGTGTTTTGTGTGCTTGTGTTTTCTGCATATTTTATGTGTTGCATTCCTTTGTAATATATACTTTTCTAACACATATGCCACATTTGACGCTCGTGGTTGAAACATTGAAGAAGCACAACCTGCTAAAAAATTGCAAGAAGTGCGAGTTTGCATAACAATATTTGGTGTATTTAGGGTATGTGATCAGTGGAGGAGGGCTGAAGATAGATCCTTCCAAGATGGAGGCCATCATGAAATGGACAGTTCCTATTAATATTTATGATGGCGGGAGTTTCATTGGGGCAACACAATACTTGAGGAAATTCATAGCCTTGTTTTTAGCAGTAGCAGCACCGCTCCACGCCATAACAACAATTGGAAAGAGCTTCCAGTGGGGAAAATGTTAGCAAAGATATTTTCAAAAGTCAAAGAAGAAGATAAACCAAGCACCAATTTTGTCATTGCCAAACTTGCAGTGACCCTTTGAAGTGGAGACAAATGCGAGTGGGTATGATATGGGAGCTATCTTGATGCCGAGAGGAAGACCTGTATGCTACCATTCTGAAGTATTTCATGGGTTAGATCTTAAGTACCCTACCTATGAAAAGGAGATCTATGCCATGGTGCAAGCTGTGAAGTAGTGGAAGAATTATATAATGGGAAAGGAGGCAGTAATCCACACAAATCACTAACCGTTACAGTACTTTTAGGCCTAGAGTAAGCTACAAAAGATCAAGCATTACAAGTGGATGGGGTTTTTAAAAAATTTTCATTTGGTGATCAAATATAAGAAGGGAAACACCAAAAAGTTAGTTGACATGCTTTCAAGGCCACCCACATCAAAGATTAAAACTTTGGGGACTCTCATGCACAAGGAGCCATTCACCCAGGATGCATACTAAGAGGCGTATTCAGAGGATGAGGACTTCAAGGAGGTGTATCGCTAGTCACAGAGTCAGAGTCATGTGCATGATGGTGAAGACACTGTTAAATACCATCTCCAGTATGGGTTACTCTACAGGCTGGAAAATATATGTGTTCCTAAAGGTGAACGATTGCAGCTGATTAGAGAGGCTTAAACCTCCAAGGTTGTAGGGAACATTGGTGTAGGGAAGACTGTGGCTAACTTGCAGAGGTATGTGTACTGCCCCAAGATGAAAGAGTAGGTATCTAGGTTCATAAGAGGATGCATGCTTTGTTGTACCAACACACCTAGTAATGGGAAACATGGTCTATATCATCCCTTACCTGTACCTTCTCATCCTTGGGAAAGAATTTCCATGGACTTTGTAGGAGGTTTACCGATAACCAAGAAGGGACATGCCTACCTATTCATGGTAGTTGATAGGTTCAACATGATATGTGTTTTGATGCTTTGTAATAAGACCAGCAATGGGAAATAAACAACAAATTTGTTCTTTGGATAAGTCTGGGTTCACTTTGGGATGCCAAGGAGCATCATTTCAAACTGTGATACAAGATTTATTAGTACATTCTAGAATACATTGTGGGAGACAATGGACACAAAGTTGAAGAGATAAACAACGTTACTTCTACAAACAAATGGGCAGACAAAATTAGTCAACAAGACTTTGGTGCAACTTCTGAGGGGATACAACCAAAAGCATCCGAATACCTGAGATGAAAATCTAGTATATATACCACATTCTTACAATAGAGAAATCCACACTTTGACAGCAAATTCCCCATTTGAAACCTGTTTTGGATATTTCCCACCTTCACCTTTGGATATTGCATATCATAAGAAAGGGGGAGTGAGGGAATATCTCATAGGAGATGATTTGAGGGCTCAAAAATTTATAGAGAAGAGCGGATAGATCGATTTATAGGTGTAATAAACACTGAAAAAGTCACAACAAAACTATAAGACCATGCATGATCAACATAGAACAAAGAAATCATTTAAGCTGGGAGACAAAGTTGGCTATAGTTGAACAAGGAAATTTCTCAGGGGCGTGGTAATAAAATCAAGTCTTTCAGGTACGGTGCCTTTAAGATACTGGAAGAGGTGGGTGATGATGCCTATTGACTCAACTTACCACCAAATATGCACATTTACTCAGTTGTGAATGTAGAGAATTTGAAACTCTATGTGAATTCCATGCTAGATTAGGAAGAGGAATAAGTCCTACCTTCTATGGAGGATTTGGAAATAGATGCTTAGGTAGAGTTGAAAAAATATACAATTTGCAGAAGAGGTCCAAATATACAAGACATGGGCAACATGACCTTTGGCATATTGGATTGAAGGGATAACTTCCATGCAAAGCTAAATCGTACAAAAAAGAGAAGGTGGAGGATAAATTTACTCACCTCATTAAGTAAAATATTTTGGGGACTAATAGCCTGAAAAATTTGGGAGGTGTGATATGGATTGGATCATTATATTGTTTCTCATCCATATTGATGCATTCAAAATGGAAAAAGTGAAGGAATCAACTCAAGGGACTGTTTTTACCGATGGGACCCGATTTGGAAAAATGGGTTTGAAACCTTATAGGAGCGTTTTGAGGAATCAAATGACATTTTTTGGGGGTAAAAATTTTCTGCTTTAGTAGTGTATGACCACTTCATGTTGTTTTAGACATTGAGATATTTCCAACATTGCAAGAAGCGCGTCAATCAAAGTCTGTATGAAAAATTTATGCCACTCAGAAGTTGACCTTCTTGCTTTCACACATATAATTCAGGAGGATGCCATGTTAGCCCACATTATTTATGGAAAATGGGCTATCCATGTGTTTGTGATGTAAAAGTCTCTATAATAGTCTATATTGTAACTCTAGTTAAGAGTTTAAGTAGTGAAAATTAACCACTAGTAGGCTACCGAGCTTTGTTATAACTAGGCCACTAGGAGGAAGAGGCGTTGCATTATTTTGAGAGAATTTTGTTCCATAAATGAGAAAATATAGCCAGGAGAGATAGGAGGTAGAGCACACAGAAATGATATGTGCACTGGAACATCCCACGGGCCACAGACATTACTTATTTCTACTTGTAGCCATATTTTCTATATAGAGAAAGAGAGCGAAGCGACCTCACCTTCCAACTGAGTTTTCTCCCAAAAGGGTTTCCCAGAGCATATTTTGTGTCTTATGCATGTGTGAGAGCCTTTTTTTTTTCTCCACTTTTCTGCATAATTTCCATTCACATGCATGCACTAATTACAGTTAAATGTACAAATCTAGAGGTTTAATATAACTGTAATAGTGCAGAATTTTCAGATTTGTTATATAATATTATTAGATATGTTGTGACGAATTGTCTAGTGGAATATCCATGGCAGTTTATGGATCATTTAGTATCAAAGCAACTTTATTTGGGTATCCATACAAATGAGAAGTGTTGGAAGTTGCATCTAGAGCTAAACTCGAAGAACAAGAAGAAATATAGAAAGAAGAAGAATCTCATGCCCACGAATTTGAGCAACCAAGTTGAAAGAAACTCGGATGTGGATGAAAAGATCATTTGTATGTCAGTGAAAAATGAGGTGAATCTGAGTAGACTTTAGCAACAGGAAGAGAAAGAAATGACCAAACTCTTCCATATAAAGATACAAGTCAAGAAGACAAAGATTGATGCTCTGTTTAACTCAGGATCACAAGCATATCTCATTGAAACGGAGCTGGTCAAGAATTTGGGGATGGAAGTTTGTGATCATCCAAACCCATATCCATTAGGATGCAGAGATGAAGGTAAGAAAACATTGTAAAATTAGATTTTCTATCAATGCTGATTTTATTAATGAAGTAGATCTAGATGTGGTTCCCCTTGATGTATGTGGAGTCGTGTTTTGGAATCCATAGATGTACATGCATGATATAGTATTCATGAGGATATCTAAATATTAATGGCTTGTGAAGGATGGAAAATCATTCATCATCAACGCACACAAATTCAAGTCAAAAATTTTGCTGGTAAGTGCCAATCAAGCCAAGAAATTGGTCAGTTATAGAAAGAACTATGTTTTATTGTTTTTAAGAGAAATTTAGTCTGTAGAGGAGTCAATAAGAGGCAAGGAATCCCTGGAGGGGTTTACTACTATGAAAAAAAAATAAAAAAAAAATAAAAAAAAATTTGGAGGATTTTTTACAGGCATACATGTATGTGTTCCCAAACCCTAAAGGGTTACCACCTAAGGGAGAAGTGGAGCACGAGGTCCATCTATTTCCAAAATCCCCATTGCCAAATATTGGGTTGTATAGGAAATTTGTTATAGAAGCAAGTGAGGTGAAGAAACAGTTGCAGCAGCTGTTGGAACAAGGTGTCATTCAACCAAGTACATCACTATGTGGGTCACCCATCATCATTGTGCTGAATAAGGATGGGACTTTATAGATGTGTAAAGATTACAGGGCGTTGAAAAAAATCCTGCTTAAGAAAATATACCCCTGCCCAGGATAGATGATTTTTTGGATCAGTTGCAATAAGAAAAATACTTCACCAAGCTGGACTTGAAGTCTAGATATCACCAGGTTCAATTCAAAGAAGAATATTCCTAGAAAACAACCTTCAAAACTAGACAAGGTTTGTATGAGTGGTTAGTCCTACCATTTGGCCTATGTAATGTACCAACTACATTTATAATATTAATGAATGATGTACTGTGCCATTTTTTAGATTCATTTGTTATTGTCTATTTGGATTATATACTGGTATATAGTGCTACCTGGGGGGATCACATGTCACATTTGATGTAGGTGCTGGAAACATTGAAGAAGCAATAGTGTTGGCCGGATAAATTGATCTTGCAGACAAGATCGATCTCCCTAGTGTCAGAAGACAATCTAGCAACAAACGAACAACTAAGTTTGTCTTTCTCTAAATATATTTGTTTTACAAATAAATGCTATGAAGGTGTCGATCCTACCCTAGATCCAAATTCTTATTTGTGGTCGTAGTGCTTCCGTTGCATAAATAATCCTTCCGTCACAACAAGATTTATTTCGTCACAACAATAATCCTTCCGTCGCAACAAGAGTTATTTCGTCGCAAGAAAGTGTCGTCTTTCGTCGAACTACAATAAAAAACAAGCAAATATTAAATAGCACCTGTATGACAAATAATTATAAAACATACCTATCATAGTGATCAAGGAATCTATGAAATAAATGATCAAACGACGACTTATTGAAATAAACAATCGAACGACAATTTATTGAGAAAAACAAAACTTTATTGTATTAATCTTAAAATAATAGAAGAACCTTACAACCTTAGCTTTGATGTTTGAAAGGCCTTCTCGGGGTCCGAAGCAGGAGTCTCCTCTACTTTGATAAGTCTTGCACTCTTCCTCTAGGAGCATAAAGAGGTATGTGATCTTTCCTGTCAAAAGCTCAGTAGAAAGAAGTCTACATCTCAACAACACTTCAACTCAATCACACATAAAGCTTGAACTCCCTTTGAGGCTACCCAATGCTCCTTTTATAGAGTAGATGAGGAGGTAGGGTTGCACCTTTGAAGGGATAGAATCCTCCTTCAAAGGGATAGGATCCTCACATCAAGAGATTAGTTCCTTAAGGTGTGGGATACATGCACCTTACTAAAGTGTACTCATCCCCAAAAATTCTCATCTAGAACCTTCTAGAATTGACCTCAAATCAGTTTTTTGACTTTATTTTCTCGCTTTTTTGACTTTGAGGAGGGTACGCATGCATTGCAAAGGAAAATTGCATTCTAGAACATAGGTAAGCAGTGTATTACCTGCGTACCCAAGCTAGGAACACAGGCAGGCTTCATGTTACTTGCACACCCAAAGTTTCAGAAATTTTTAGGGTTTTTCCTCCTGTTTTAGGGCTTGAAATGAGGAGTAAAGGTTGTAAGACTTGCAGATGAGGCATGTATGAGTGTTAAAGAGCTCATATAGTCAACATAATGTCAAGGTGACAGTTTTTAGTGTAACATATTGCCCCCTAAAGTGCGAAGTCTGGAATAGATGAAGATGAAGTCTGTCATATACGAAGAGTGAAGTACTTTATCATTTCAAGGATCATCCTGTGGACACCCCGGTCAGAACCTGTAAAAAAATTCAATGCAAAATATATATATCATCGCTGAGGTAGGCATTCCCATACTCAGATCAAAACTAACTAGAAACTGATTCAAACTGTTATGATAGAGGAATTATTTTGAATACATCACAGTATAGACATGTGTAGACACAGTATGGACGCAGCCATCTGTTTATGAATAGTCCACTGTATAAATGATAACAAAATTCCTCGTAGCCTGGATGGTAGAAACTAGATCCAGGGTCTTGATTTCCGCATCTCAAACTAGTACAATTCTATCCATGTGAATGAATGTGTCGAAGTCGAACATGGTAGAAACCACTTGATTACCAGTCAATGATGTAAACTGTTAACAAGTGTGAGAGTAACCACCAGTAATGTTAATGGTTCTGAAAGTAATCAGTACAATCCATTAAATGTGAATGAATGAGCTGAAGTCAAACATGTCACGGAATCATTCGATCGAAGGTCAATGATGCAACCTGTCATCGAAGGCGAGAAACCTGCCATTGAGGCATGAAAATTTCAAGGTACTGACGATTTCTAGATCAACTTCCTAGATAATGAGTTGTCGTCGATAGGAAGTGATCCATCATAGGCAAGCCCAAAACACAAAATCATAGATCAAGTTTTGAAGAAAAATATTGGCAAGGACTGACTCAGGGATGGTCAAAATGGATGATAGATATTTTGCAGATGAATGGTTTGTTTGAACTGTCCTCTTGAACACATAACGACACTGTAGATGGTTTGGTAACAATTGACCCAAAGCTAATACCCAGAAACTGGTTGAAGACTTTCAATATGGTTTGATTAACTATTAGGTAAAGGATTTTCCCAACCTAGGTGAACAAAAGTGTCATTTTCAAGAGTGGTTAACGATTTTCTGAATAATCAAAATGTAACACAGGTTCATTTTTCTCTCTTTTCCCCCACCATTTCTGGCAAGTACCTCTTTATTTTTGACAAGCTTGAGGAGGATAACATTTGCTTGTTTATAAGCTCATCCTTCGGATGAGTCCAACTTAGTTTAAGATTCGAACCTTAAGGAGTGGTTCGTTCCTGTTTAAAATTGAACAGGTCCTTTACTGTTAAATTTTCTAAATGTCCAAAGATAGAGAAAACTCAGAGCAATTTTAGGGAGTCAGAAGAAAAACTTAAGAAAACTTCGTGGGTGTACTTTTTCGTCCATTTAGTCTCTCGAGCCCGAAAAAGGATAAAATAATGCGGGAGAGAACTCTATTGACCGTAATTAGTCAATGTATACATTTTTCGTAAATAGTCCATTTCAGTCCGTAAAAGGGGTAAACTTATACTGAAAGGACGATCATTCATTTACTTTAACGAGTTTGAATAATCAAGTACTCGGCAATCTTTTCATATTTAGAGAGTCTGAAAAGGGTTTAAAAGAGGACTCTAAGGTTTCGCTTTTTCGTAAAATTTTTGAAAGAGTCCGAAAAGTGATAAAAGTATGTTTCTTCATTTTCATACTTTCGTAGTGCCAAGAGTTCAAAAAAGGATAAAAATATACTCCCGTAATGGTTCTCAATTTAATTTACGAGCAGGACAGATTGAAAATCGCATTTTCATGTGTTGTCTTCATGAGAATGAGCATAGCAAACAGAGCAAATAACTTCTAGATTTTCATAGCTTAACGAGTCTTGAAAATAACCGAAATTGACTCTAGACAGGTTTCATTTTTACAAAAGCTTTAAACAAAAAACTATGCTTCAGAGTGGTTTCATTTTTACTCAAGCTTGAAACAGAGAGAAAACTGTGCTTGATGCCCCCTAAGCGTAACTGCTAGAGTGCATGCCCCCCCAGCTTCATTTCATTCAACTAAGTACACTGCTGGTAATTAATAGATGGATGGAATGAAGGTTCATTTACGAGATCATATGAAAGACCCAACCTAAAACTGTAAGAAAATTATGCAAAAACTGAAATAACTAACCTAAATATATGACTTAAAATTTACGAGATCTAGTCAAAGACTCGACTCAATTAGGGGAGGATTTGTTTCATTTTTTAACGAGCTTGACACAGGAAAAGAACTATGCTCATGGCAACGTGTTTCATTTTTTAACGAGGTTGACACAGTAAAAGGAACTTTCCTCTTGATACACTGATTCATTTTTAACGAGGTTGACACAATAAAAGGAACTTTCCTCATACCTGATTCATTTTTAATCTTTTACCCATCAGCCTACAACCCACCACTGTTCACTTTTAATGAGGCTACCATTGAAAAGAACTGTCCCTACACCATTCATTTTTAACGCAGTGCTGACTCAAGAATTGAACTGTCCTCCATCAATCATTCATTTTAACGATGTTGACACAAGAAAGGAACTATCCTCACACTCACTCATTCATAATGAGGTTGACACAGGAAAATAACTGTCCTCATCGCCGACTGATTCATTTTTTAATGAGGTTGACACAGTAAAAGGAACTCTCCTCACACTCACTGATTCATTTTTTTAACAAGGTTGACATAGTAAAAGGAACTTTCCTCACCAGCCACTGATTCATTTTTTAACGAGGTTGACACAGTAAAAGGAACCATCCTCATAAACACCTGTTTCATTTTTTAACGAGGTTTACACAAGAAAAGAAACTATCCTCGGACTCACTGATTCATTTTTTAACGAGGTTGACACAGTACAAGGAACTATCCTCACAAACACCTGTTTCATTTTTTAACGAGGTTGACACAGGAAAAGAAACTATCCTAAACTTGATCATGGCTTCCAAGTGGAAGAAACACATGTCAATGGACACACCTTGATCATGGCTTCCAAGAGGTCTTCATCAGATGGAAGAACAGTCCTCTGGAAGGAACACATGTCAAGGGACTCAAAAGGGATAAGAACATCGCGTTCAAATAATCCCATAGAGTTTTCCATGTCAATTACCGGATCTAAGTCAAAGGCAGACCAGCAAACAGTGATAGGCTCGCTTACATCGATAATTGAAAACATGGGACTAGTTGCCACATAATTAACCCGTGGCGGGGTAGATACCACTTTAGAATCAGGAACATTCAGGGATGTCAGAATATTGGTAGTCGAATCAAGACTAGGGAATGAAAGCTGGTCTACAGTCACAATATTGCCATTGTGAGGGAAAGACATCATGCGAAAGAGTGTCGATATGACAGCTTTCATTGCATAAACAAAGTCTCAACCAAGGAGTAAATTGAAATCCAAGGGACCTCGAACTACCATAAGATCAATATAGACAGTTTTACCTTCCAAAGTAATAGAAAACTTAGGAAGGATCCCTAAAGGTTCACTAATGGTTATGTTAAAAGCTTTCAGATTCTGCGTAATAGGCATAAGCTGAGGGGAACCCAAAGCTTTCCAAGCAGTTGAGGATAAAATACTAACAGAAGCACCTTCATCTACCTGTGTGCGGTGTATGTCCCTACCACCAAATTTCACAATGATTTGGAAAGGGATGGAGGAAGGAAGATGAGGTTCTGTCAGTCTATTCCAATCAAAGGAAAAGACCTCAGTACTTGGAGGGGGTTCTGTAGAAACAGGTGAAATGCCCCCTAGCGTAGAAGAATCTAATGTAACAAGAAGAACCTAAGCGGTATGAAGTTCACTCTCTACAGGGAGAATGGGATCGACCGAATGTGAAATCGAATCGACCACTTGATCAACTAATGGATCATCAACTTGAGTGATATTAGTTTCACTCTCCAATGGAAGAGTGGGATCGACTATACTTGAAATTATATCAATCACTCCATCAGTTGATGGTAGGTTGGGAGAAAGTTTACAGTAACTAGTTGGAAATTCTTGTTGTGGAACAGTAAGGTTTTCCAATAATTTTGAGGCTTCATCCATGTGAGGGAAAATGTGAGTTTGATGACTCCCTTTGCATAACTTACAAGGAAACCTAACTTTAGCCTTTTTCCCAGGAACCTGACTATCACTGGTTGATGGATCAACGGAAAGTTGATGAGATTTTTCAGACCATACTTCTAAGACCTTTGGAATACCAGGACAATTGATAAGGAAGTGGTCACCCTTACAAAGCTTGCAAGGGTATTTGGGTTTACGATGCATGTTGGAGGTTTCCTCAACACAACTAACACTTACATCCATGGTTGGTTGGTTGACTTCTTCCTTATCTTGCTTCTTCTTCTTCTTCTTCTTCCCTTTCTTCTTCTTCTTAGTCACCTGGTTACTAGCGTCAAGGCTTTTACCAAGCGAAGAGGAAGAAATGGAGGAAGAAATATTAGGCGAAGAAGGTAAAGGGTCAACAAAAGGTTGGTGATGTTGAGATGGTGAACTCTGTTGAGGTGAAGCATCTGGTTGAGGTGGAACAATTGGAGTATTCGGGGCCAATGAAGTTGAAAATAACCATATTGGTAAACCTATTGTAAATCCAGGTAATGAAAAAGTAGCCATATAAGGAGGACCAACATTTCCAAAGCAAGGAAAAGTACTAGGATTCTCGTTAAGAGGGGTTCCTTGGTTGGTAAATTCTAGAACAGTTGCCATTATATTCAACTTCAGTGAATTTTATTAACAATTTAAAAATAAAATTAACAATTCAAAATTCAAACCTAACAATTAAAATTCACAATTCACACCTATGGTCTCTAAAAGTAAAAGCAAACAAATTAACACGCGCTATCAAATCTAGGAGTCAAACCACACACAAACAGTAGATTCCCGCAGTAAAAACACTAGTTGGTGATTAAATCCAACATCGTAGAATTTTAATGCAGAAATGGCGGTTGCAACAGTTACCTTGACAACCTGCTTAATGAAACAGACTGGCACAAGTTTCTTCACAAAACCATCTCGAGTGAAGAGAACCCCCCAGAGAGTCCAAGTGAGTCTAGTCGATGTCTGCTCCAGGTACAGTGAGATGTTTCCTTCACCATCACCTTAGGAAATAATCTTAAGTTTATGGACACTAAGGTTACCAACAGTAACAAATACAACTGGGGGAACAGTCTACGATCCATTTCCATGCGCAAGGGCAGAGTAACAAAGCTCAATCCCCTTGAAGGCTCCTCGACATGGTCAATCCGAGGTTTACCGACAAGTGACCCCAGGCTCCTCGACAATGGTTAATATGAGGTTTACCATTTGTAATGCGCGTAGATCTTCTATCTTTTCCAATGAAACATAATTGATTGTCTCAAGGGTTCGGACATGATCTCGTGATTAACTCCTTTAAGAGAAGATTCCCAGATTGTACCAATTATAATTGGATTTATTTCCTACCGCAAGAATTATCTACTTGTTTGTTTTAGTTGCTTTGGAAAGTTAACTACAACCTATTCCAAAGCACTAATCCTGAGCTAGATTGGTGGAAAGAGCCCTAAAAATGTAAAAATTACTAGATGAATTTTAATTAAGCGCCGTGTTATTAAGGCTGTTATTACTCAAAACGGTAAATGGATATGAAACCAATGGTGTTATGACCTAACCCAAAACTGAATGCAATCGAATATGATAATGTAATCTTTTCAATTCGATGAATCCTAACTAAAGCAAGGAGAGAGTTTCCATTCACTTCCAACAATGCAAAAATTGATCACTAGAGAAAATATAACAAATTCTCTAATGCACTAATTTCATCAAGAAAAACTAATGCAAATCAATTCCAAAACAATTTTTATATTTCTGTGTTTTTAAAACAAGCATAAAAACATCTAAAATCAAATAAAAGAAAACTGATCTAAATCTACGATTGATTTTTCAGAATGTAAATTATGCAGTTGTAATCTATGCATAATTAACTTGAAAAGTATGCAAATGTAATCTATGCATATTTTTGATTCATATTCTGAAAATGAGAATTCTAATTATGCAAATGTCATCTATGCAAGAGAATTCTCAAACACAAGATGATTCTAATGTAATCTAAGAACCAATCAAGTGCAAGTCAAGAAAATCAGGTGAGAGTTCCAAAGATCAAAAAACACTCAAAGGCGATTAACACTCATACACAATTTAGGCCCCCCCAGCGAACGAGGGGGAATTTTTTTTTTGCAAAAACAAAAGAAAAAAGATGGAAAATTGTGAAAAGAATGAGACAAACCTCCAAGTAATGACCAAAAGAAATCAAATTAAGAATTTCTCAAAAAAGAGACTCAAAACACCCAATTAACGGAGATTGATGAGATGAAAAATTGCTGAAAGAAACTCATAAACAAGGCTTTTTGATAGAAAAATACAGATCTGGGTAGATGCTAAGAATCCTAAATCAAATCTAAACTAAACTGAAAGAAGAAATCTGAAGTTTTTCAAAAATTTTAACAGGGTCCGCAGGCTCCCAGAAGTAACAAGTGCGGTCCCGCACTGTTTACTTAAGGAAAGTACGAAACTGCCCGCACTGTGCAAAAAAAAAAAGTGCAGTCCCCAGAAAAGTTCAAGAAAAACGTAAAATATTTCAAAATTTTTAAAAATAGAGAAAACCTAAGCTACCCAGGCAAATATCCATCAATCAAAAACCAGGAAAAACTTTTCCTCAAGTCAAAATAAAAGAGAACCAAAAGCAAGATGTTCTTTCCCCAGCGGAGTCGCCAATTTGTTGGCCGGATAAATCGATCTTGTGGACAAGATCAATCTCCCTAGTGTCAGAAGACAATATAGAAACAAACAAACAACTAAGTTTGTCTTTCTCTAAATATATTCGTTTTAAAAATAAATGCTATGAAGGTGTCGATCCTACCTTAGATCCAAATGCTTATTTACGGTCGTAGTTCTTCTGTCGCATCAATATTCCTTCCATCGTAACAATAATCCTTCCATCGCAACAAGAGTTCTTTCATCGCAAGAAAGTGTCGTCTTTCATTGACCTGCAATCACAAACAAGAAAATATTAAATAGCACCTGTATAACAAATAATTATAAAACATACCTATCATAGTGATCAAGGAATCTATGAAATAAATGATCAAACAACGACTTATTGAAATAAACAATCGAACGTCAATTTATTGAAAAAAAAAAAACTTGATTGTATTAATCTTAAAATAACAGAAGAACCTTACAACCTTAGCCTTGATGTTTGAAAGGCCTTCCCGGGGTCCGAAGCAGGAGTCTCCTCTACTTTGATAAGTCTTGCACTCTTCCTCTAGGAGCATAAAGAGGTATGTGATCTTTCCTCTTAAAATCTTAGCAGAAATAAGTCTAAGTCTCAACAACACTTCAACTCAATCACACATAAAGCTTGAACTCCCTTTGAGGCTACCCAATGCCTCCTTTTATAGAGCAGATGAGGAGGTTAGGGTTCCACCTTTGAAGGGATAGAATCCTTCTTCAAAGGGATAGGTTCCTCACATCAAGGGATTAGTTCCTTAAGGTGTGGGATACATGCACCTTACTAAAGCGTACTCATCCCCAAAAATTCTCATCTAGAACCTTCTAGAATTGACCTCAAATTAGTTTTTTGACTTTACTTTCTCGCTTTTTTGACTTCGAGGAGGGTACGCAGGCATTGAAAAGGAAAAATGATGTCTAGAACGTAGGTAAGTAGTGTATGACCTGCGTACCCAAGCTAGGAACGCAGGTAGGCTTCATGTTACCTGTGTACCCAAATTTGCAGATGTTTTTAGGGTTTTCCTCCTGTTTTAGGGCTTTACATGAGAAGTAAAGGTTGTAAGACTTGCAGAGGAGGCCTGTATGAGTGTTAATGAGCTCATACAGTTAGTAGAATGTCAAGGTGACAGTTTTTAGTGTAACAAATAGATGCTAGAAAATATCAAGAAGTGTGAGTTTGCACAACAGTCTTTGGTGTATCTGGGGTATGTGATCGGTGGAGGAGAATTGAAGATAAATCCTTCCAAGATGGAGGAAATCATTAAATGGATAGTTCCTACTAAGGTTTCTGAGGTCAGGAGTTTCATTAGGGAAAAACAGTACTCTAGGAAATTCATAGCCTCATTTTCAGTGGTAGCAACACCGCTCTAATCCATAACAACAAGTGTTAAGAGTTTCTAGTGAGGAAAAGGTCAACAAAGGGATTTTGAAGAGCTAAAGAATAATATCAACCAAGCACCAATTATGGAATTACCAAAATTTAAATGACCCTTTGAAGTGGAGACAAATGCAAGTGGGTATTCTATTGGAGTTGTCTTGATGCAGGGAGGAAGGCATGTATGCTACTATTCTGAAGTATTTCATAGGGAATTTCTTAACTACCCTACCTACGACAAAGAGCTCTATGCCATGGTGCAAGATGTGAAGAAGTGGAAGCATTATCTGATGTGAAAGGAGCCAGTAATATACACAGATCATCAACTATTACAATACTTGCAAGCTGAGAGTAAGCTAACAAAAACCACAAATTAGAAGTGGATGGGGTTTTTATAACAATTTCATTTGGTGATCAAATATCAGAAGGGAAGAAAAAACAAGTTGTCTTACATGCTTTTAAGGCCACCCACACCAAATATTACAAATTTGTGGACTTTTATGCAGATGGATCCATTCACCCATGATGCACACTAAGAGGTGTATTCAGAGGATGAGGAATTCAAGGAGGTGTATAAATAGTTGCATATTCAGAGTCATGTGCATGTTGTCAAACACACTGTTGACTACAATATCCATGAAGGGTTACTCTATAGGCTGGATAAGCTATGTCTTCTTAAAGGTGAGAAGTTGTAGCTGATTAGAGAGGCTCACACCTCCAAGTTTGCAGGGCACATTGGTGTAGGGAAGACCATGGATAACTTGCAAAGGTATGTGTATTGGACCAAAATACAAGAGAATGTAGCTAGGTTCATAAGAGGATTCATGCTTTGTTGTACTTGTTAGGGTCCTATAATAATAGGGTTCATAAATATTGAATTGAATTTGATAGTCTTGTAAATATGTACATACCTTGATTTTTGCAAGTTGTTTTCCCATATTTTGAAAAAATGAAAAATAATAAAAAAATAAAAAAGAGGGTAAAAAGTCCTAAAAGAAAGATCAAAGGACTTAGAAAAATATAGACCCTAAAAGAAAAAGAGATAAAATAAGATTTGAAAGTGAGCAAGCCGAAATGCCACTACTTTTACTTTATTGTAAGAATAATGATTATGTGCAGTGTCAATAAATGCATTAATCCATGATCAATTAAACAGTTTAATCTTAACTTTTCATGCTTTCAATTTTATGTTTTAGATAGAGAATAAATATTTGTAAAACAATTTAAACTTGACAAATCAATAGATCGGTAGAGAATAATGAGGAGCTCAACAATTTAATCTGAGCCCTCGGATGAAATAAGGTAGACTTAGATAGTTTTATGCTTTAAAAGAAACTTTTTTTAAGGTTGCAAGCCTAAATGCACCTATAAATATGAAGAAAAAATGTTAGAAATAAAGTTGGGTAGGTAGAAAGCAGTTGAGCAATCACGTAATAAAGCATCATTGGGCAAAATCACTAATTTCCCCTCCCCTACAAGTATTTAGTGTTCTAAACTATCAGTTAAAAAGGCTCAGAGAATTTCTCTGAATTTTGTTGGGACCGGACCTAAGGCTCGATGACTGGTTATGATGAAAAGAGATCTTTGGGGTATTGCCAAAATCTCCTTTTATATATGAATTTCGAACCTGGGCCTGTGGGTTATGGCCCACTAAGCCTTATTGGAAGCGTTTTAAACTTAAAACCTTTTAACTTATTGACATGGATCTTCATTAAAATTGTGCCATCCATACATAATCATCGCAAACATTTCAATATAGGTGTTAAGCTTTAAAACCCCACACCACACAAAATACAAATATGCGGGAATATATGGATTTAAAAATAAATATAGTCGGCCCTATAAACATCGGTGGTTCCGCCGATCCATCTAACTCCGATTTAAATTCAATCTCTGTTGCTCCGATCTGATTCAATCGGAATCAGAGATCACTGCAAATACCACTCTGTTCCGATCGCGACACCACTTGCCACCGTTTCGATCCGATTAATCGGAATCGCTGTAATTCAACCCAATCGATAATCAGAGATTAATGTAATGCGATATGAAATGGTCCACAGTTATGACGCAATTAAATCGCAATCGGTCAATCGCAACGATTGAACGACGTCGCACCCATAAGCCATCCGATTACTCATCGGACCCGATCCTCCATCAAACAGATTTTTAATACATTCGCATCCGTTTCCATTGTAATTAACTTAACTCCACTCCTCTTGAGTTTAATTTCAAACAATTCACGCAAATGCTGATTCCGGCATCTCGCTGTTCCAGACCTTCGACTGTGGAAATTCAATATTAATCCAATTAATACAACACACGCCTATAATCGACCCATATATAACAATTAAATGATATTTAGATTGCCATCGATCCTTTGGCCCGATCGATTTCGATCAACAAACACGCAACACAGGAATTCGTTCATTAGTTAAACTATAAAACTCATAACTCAATAGACAGGAAATCGACATAATATATAATTTGATTATTTACAAAAGATCACTTGATCTAAGGCATTGCAGCCTTAACCAACAAATCCACACCGATTACATTGTTTCTCACTCCAAACTCAAATCCTCACACACACTAACTCTCGCTCGTAGCGATTTTCACATTACTTAATAATATCTAACAAACTCTCCTAATTTCCCTAAAGATCTTAACAAAATCTCCTATTTTCTCACTCTTGATTACACCTGTTTTTAACAAATCTTATCACTAATATCTTAAATAAAACAGTCACATTTATTTCATTAACAAACTATTTATGAAGTCTATCCTTCTCGGTAAACCTGAATTTAACCAAACAGTCAATGAATTTTACTGTGATTAGCCACAACATGTGGACAATCCTCCACATTGTTGACTAATGTCGATGCTCCTGCATCAGACTCCCGGGGAAGAAAAGATTTGTTCTTCAAACTTTCAGGATTTATTCCGTATCTCTGCAATTCAGCTGCTGTCAACCAACTGGAATCTTCCATTGGCTGCTCCTTCCACTTGACAAGAAACTGGAAATATGTCTGCCCTCGAGTTTTCTTGGATATTCTTTGATCCAAGATATCTTCAACTTCCTTTTTAGATGCTTTTGGTACCTGTTCCTCCCAGTTTACAGTTTGAACTCCACCTGTAACTTCATTCTACAATTCGGTCTCTGCCTCTCTGAATGGATATAAGTCTGCAACATTAAAAATGGGGGATATTCCGATTCCTTTTGGCAACTCAATTTCATATGCATTGGCTGAAAATTTCCTTTTAATTTTACAAGGTCCTATCTTCTTCATTTTCAGCTTGTTATAAGTTTTTGTAGGAAATCTCTCTTTCCTCAAATATGCCATGACCAAATCTCCTACCTGAAACTCCTTTTCTCTTCTTTTCAGATCTGCTACTTGTATCTCTTCTTTGCTCACTGCAATTTATCTTTAACTTCTTCTTTAGCTTCTGCATTTGTTCAGCAAAATCTTCAGCACTTGCGCTTCTGGCTTCTTGTTTCCCCAAGTCTCTTAACTCATATACTCCTCTCGGATGCATTCCAAAGACAATTTGAAATGGACTCATTCCAGTGCTTCGGTTTGGTGTGTCATTGTAAACAAATTCAGCTTGAGCTAATGCTAAATCCCACTGTTTGGGATTCTGATGTACCAAACTTCTTAATATATTCCCCAAGCTTCTGTTTACAACTTCAGTTTGTCCATCTGTCTGAGGATGGTAAGCTGAACTAAAACTAATTTTAGTTCCCAGTTTCTTCCAAAGTGTCCTCCAGAAATGCCCTACAAATTTAGTGTCTCGATCTGATACAATACTTACAGGAAAACCATGCAATCTTACAATATCTGAAAAGAATAGGTTTGCTATGTGTGTGGCATCATTAGTCTTCTTACAAGCAATAAAATGGGCCATTTTAGAAAATCTGTCTACAACAACATAAATAGAATCGTTTCCTCTCTGAGTTTTCGGTAAACCTAGAACAAAGTCCATACTCACTGCATCCCATGGTCGATCTGGTATAGGCAATGGCTGGTATAGACCGGTATTTTGACTCCTTCCTATGGCATACTGACATACCCTGCATTTCTCAACAAATTTTTTAATATCAGTTTGCATTTTAGGCCAATAATAAAAAGCATTCACCTGAGCGAAAGTTTTATCTTGTCCAAAATGACCAGACAATCCTCCACCGTGCTTCTCTTTAATGATGTTCTCTCTCATGGAACATTTAGGAATACATAATTTGTTGCTTTTAAATAACAGGCCTCCTTGAATAAAGTAATCCATCCATTGACTTCTGTTATGGCTCACCGGATTCTACACTGTTGTGTAGATGTCTTTAAAATCCTCATCATCCTAGTACATTTCTATCATTTCATCAAAACCTACAACACCCACTTTAAATTCTTGCAAAAGAAAACTTACCCTGCTCAATGCATCTACCACTTTATTTGACTTACCACTTTTATGCTTTATTACAAAAGTGAAACTTTACTTGAGTCTTGAGAAAGTCCACCTTATTGGAAGCGTTTTAAACTTAAAACCTTTTAACTTATTGACGTGGATCTTCATTAAAATCGTGCCATCCATACATAATCATCATAAACATTTCAATATAGGTGTTAAGCTTTAAAACCCCACACCCCACAAAATACAAATATGCGGGAATATGTGGATTTAAAAATAAATACAGTCGGCCCTATAAACATCGGTGGTTCCGCCGATCCATCTAACTCCGATTTAAATTCAATCTCTGTTGCTCCGATCCGATTCAATCGGAATCTGAGATCACTGCAAATACCACTCTGTTCCGATCGCGACACCACTTGCCACTGTTTCGATCCGATTAATCGGAATCGTTGTAATTCAACCCAATCGGTAATCAGAGATTAATGTAATGCGATATGAAATGGTCCACAGTTCCGACGCGATTAAATTGCAATCGGTCAATCGCAACGATTGAACGACGTCGCACCCATAAGCCATCCGATTACTCATCGGACCCGATCCTCCATCAAACAGATTTTTAATACATTCACATCCATTTCCATTGTAATTAAATTGATTTCGCTCCTCTTGAGTTTAATTTCAAACAATTCAGGCAAATGCTGATTCCGGCATCTCGCTGTTCCAGACCTTCGACTGTGGCAATTCAATATTAATCCAATCCGTATTACACACGCCTATAATCGAACCCATATATAACAATTAAACGATATTTAGATCGCCATCGATCCTTTGACTGATCGATGGTCGATCAACAAGAACGCAACACAGGAATTCGTTCATTAGTTAAACTATAAAACTCATAACTCAATAGATAGGAAATCGACATAATATATAATTTGATTATTTACAAAAGATCACTTGATCTAAGGCATTGCAGCCTTAACCAACAAATCCACACCGATTACATTTTTTCTCACTCCAAACTCAAATCCTCACACACACTAACTCTCGCTCGTAGCGATTTTCACATTACTTAATAATATCTAACAAACTCTCCTAATTTCCCTAAAGATCTTAACAAAATCTCCTATTTTCTCACTCTTGGTTACACCTGTTTTTAACAAATCTTATCACTAATATCTTAAATAAGACAATCACATTTATTTCATTAACAAACTATTTATGAAGTCTATCCTTCTCGGTAAAACCGAATTTGACCAAACAGTCAATGAGTTTCACTGCGGTTAGCCACAACATGTGGACAATCCTCCACATTGCTGGCTAATTTCGATGCTCCTGCATCAGGTTAGTTAGAAATATTGAATTCCTACATTAAACCCTCATTCATCAAAATTTGTCCTTCATTCATAAATTATAATCCCCTTTTCCTAAGTAAAAAACCCAATTTTTACTTAGTAAAAATAGAACCTTAAATAATTAACTTCATTCCCTTTCAAAATCATTCATAAAACCCTCAAAATACATTTTATCCTAAGTTAAAAGTGTATCCTAAATTGTGAAATATAATATAATAAAGCAATGCTTTATTTTTGACACTTTACTTAGAGTTAGCATGTATTTTATGACCATTACACTACCCTTTTTTCATATTAACACCTAACTTAGTGTATTAAAACCCTAACTACACCCTCCCGTAGTTATTAATTCCCTTATATTTAAAATAACCCCCTTAACCCACTATTTTAAAGTTTAGACCAAAGTTTATTATCCCACATGCGTAATATAAAAACCCTGCCCCACAAACCCATTAGTCTAAACATATCTATATTCAAATATCCCGCCCCTATAGTTTGACAACTGTGCAAGTTGATAAAAATATATAATATATACTACCGCGCCCGCATATAAAAAATTGAAACATTTCACAAATGTTTTAAATAAAAACATTACCCCCTGCCTATTTTCATAATACCCAAACTTTAAACTTTATTAAAAACACATTTTTTTAAAGTGGTATCCTACCGCATATGCAAATACCCTGGCCCCACTCCCATTCCAATGTAACTCCCCAATAAATCTGAACCGTTCGCATTGATCCCGTAGATCTGATGACGAGAACACCATATCATGCAGAAAAGTTGCACGATCACTTCCGCTCCATTTCTGCGCGAAATGGGCGATATTACAAATTCCTCTCTCCTCCACGTGGATGTTTCTTATTCGATCATGTGGGTTCAAGCCAAAACTGCTTATTGCCGAGATTTCGTGCAATAACCACTATGGTTTTTGATCCCGTGAAGACCGAAACCACCCTCCCGTCCGATGTGACCAACATTCAATGTAGAATTAATGAAACCGAAAATGCCTAATAAACTTACGAAACTGTCTTTATTTACTTTTCTACTGCGCTTAAGCTCTGTGTAAACCCCTGATTGTCAAAACGAATCCTTTTGCATCATGTTCAAGTCACTGAGGCTCTAAAACTCGATCAGAAACTTGCAAAATTTTCCCTGTGACCATTGAAGACTGCTGAGGAGCTGTACTTTTCTCCAGAAAATCTAAAGAAGTCATCATCTCATTAAAAAACCTCCGAAACTCTTCCAAAACCAAATACCTACATACAAAAGGTATTTTTCTGAAATTTGAGCCATCAAGTAATTTTTAAAGCCTTTAAAAAGAAAAAACACACTTAGAATTTAAGAATGAATTAAAAAAGACTATCAAAAAGCCCCAAAAATAGGCCAGACCCTGTCAATTTTTTTCTAGAAACCCTGT
This sequence comes from Pinus albicaulis, assembly GCA_034641835.2. Lineage (NCBI taxonomy): Eukaryota > Viridiplantae > Streptophyta > Pinopsida > Pinales > Pinaceae > Pinus > Pinus albicaulis. The sequence continues at coordinate 1,088,987,476 of CM076580.1, forward strand.
TTCTCTGTTGCGCAAAATTTGTGAGGAAATTTGTGAGTTTTTAGAGTCTGATGATCTATTTTCAAGCTCTAACTCAACCAAAAAACCTCTGCAGGTATCCTAAGCTTTTTTGACCTATTTCATAATATTTTCAGCCCTATTTCATAGTAAAATACTCAAGAAGCCCTTGTTTCTTGTTTTAAGCCAGTTCAAAACCCTATAGACCTCTTTGACAGACCTAATTTGAAAGAAATCCCTAAGAAAAGAAAATACTTTCCCTGTCTTTCCAAGAAACCTCTGCCTAAAGTAAAATACTCTTGCAAACTATTTAAACTTGTAGAAAGTAGCCAAAATGCCTAAGAAGCAGGGTACAAGCAAGCCTGAAGGTTCCAAAGTACCTAAACCTACCCCTGCTATAACTTCTAAGATTTCCATAGTGGTAAATCCTCTTCAACTACCTATTGTTGATGTTGAACACATCCCACTAGCTGATATTGATTACAAAATAGTGTATCCCATTGTTGAGTTTAACCTGCTTGATATTCATAATTGGTGCTATGAAAAGTCCTTAGATGATCAAGAAGAAATCCATATTTGGGAATCCCATTTGCCTAAGTATGTTGTCCCATTAACCTACCCATGCTAGGAAATCATTAGGTTATGTCAACAGCATTATGTACCTGAGAAAAGAGCCATTGTAAATTCCAATAAAGAAGTGATTTTTACTATTACTTCTGAATCAATTAACTAGATTCTATAGCTTCAGCCTGACCCCCAAGCAGTCCCTTTATCCATAGAGGCCCTCATCAAGCTGTATATTGGCCTAGATTTTCCCAAGAGATTCATGATTTTCCAAACATTCATGATTCACATGTAGAAATTCCCAAGCTAAACCCCCCATATTCTACTGCCAAATTCCTAGAAGGTTCAAGACATGTGATTTCCATGCTTTCGTTCATCCTTGGATATTTTACTGATGAACACACAGATGAGTCCATATTGGGATCCTTATCCACTTTCTCCTCAGGACAACCCCCATCAGTAATCTTTGACTATGTTGGTTTCATTGCAGATAGTATTCATTATCAATTGATTAATTTTCCAATTGAAGGAGTATTTAGATATACTTCCTTCATGTTCCATATGTTTTTATACTTTCAATTACATAATTTCTCATTCACTCTCCAAAAGCTTGAAATAGAGGGAAATCCTCTATCTGTCATTTTCTGGACCTCATTGCTCAAAAAAGAAAGTACAGAGTTCACTTATTCAAAATTTTCAGAGTTTTTCCTACATCCAGTGATCACAATGTTAACAAAGACAGAGCAGCCTAGGATAAATGAAGAAATGAAAAAGATATTGCAGTTGTCAGAGCAGAGCAAGGTTGGTGACTGGTATTATATGAGAAATATACTCAGGTAAGAGTCTTTGGGTCAAATTTGTTACCTTACAAGTTACCCAAACATCCTTCAATCAGGATCTTTGCCTTGGAGTATTAGCAGATCCTAAACTCTGATTCCATAAATTTCATGGCAGCTAAGAAGAAAACTCAATTCAAACTAAAAAATCAGATAGGGCCATTCATCTGCAATCACAAGGATGCAGAGAAAGAAGCAACAAATCAGTTTTTGGAATACAAATTCAAAGAAAGTTTCCCTTGGAATTGTGATCCACAAGGTATCCTGAGCAAGTTAAGGGTTAAATGCAAGTTAACACCCTTCATCCATGAAAAAAACCTGAAATAGAAAATTTTTCAAATCAGATTGAATGGACTGAAAACACATTAACAGATGCAGTAGACAAAGGTAATACTAGTCATACCTTAGAAACTGTAAATCAGCAAGAGAAGTCCACTAAAAGAGTAAGGGAAGAAGGATATTATGTGGCAGAAACTACAACTGAAACTAAGTTTAAGCTCATATAGAAAAAAAGGCCTAAGTTAGATTCAACAAGTAAAGAAAAGGTTACAATTAATGTGGAAGAAACAGAGCTTATAGATACCAACATTAAAGGGCCAGAAACAGATGTTGCCACTGTGATTTTCAATGAACCAGACACAAAGAATCAGGATGAAGAATAGGTTAGCAATGAAGATACACAGTTGATGGGAAGACAACAAAGCATGGAAGCCTCTTCCTCACATGCAATTGAGGAAAAAGACTTAGACATTAAAGAGAAATATAAAGAAATCAAGCTGAAGAATGAGGAGATAAAAAACAATATTTATTCTCAGTATCTCAAGCAGACTCCTAGTGTGCAAAATGGGCTTCTTTCTGCATTTGATTATTCAAATCAAAATTTAATAATGTCAGTGTTGCAACCCACAGTCAAATATCCAAAGACAGTGGCAGATTATAAAAAAGTCGATTTGGAAGTCCAAACAGATAAGATCCATGCTCTTGATCAGATTGAGTTCCATAGGAAGACTTCAGAGATGCTTTACTTTATTGTCACAACAAAAGCCATGAGTGCACAGAAGCTACAAAACACCATCTCCAACATGCAAGATCAGATGAAGATGGACAAAGCCTCATTGTATGCCAAATATCTAAGGATAAAAGCCTTAGAAGAACTAGTTTTGCAAGTGGGATATGACCCTGCTAATATCAAAGAAACAAAGTTATTGGTAAAAAGAAGAGTGAAGACATAGCAACTTTGAGGAAACAACTCAAACTTCCTCAAAGTGAACACCCTCAAACAAAAGAAATAATAGAAGGGAAAAAGGAAAAAGATGACATGATGAACTTGATTTTGGAGTTGACATCTCAAATTAAGGAGATGGAGATTCAAATGGACAAACTTGTCAATGAAAAAGAAACAGTGAAAGAGCCAGAGATTCCTACAGTTATTCCAGTAATCATTGCAGTAGTGCCTTCAACTTTAGCTGGAAAGTTGGCACCCAAAGAACCACTGGCTATTGCAGTGCCAACAACTTCTTCCACAACCTCAACTACTGAATCATCTACAACAGCAATTCAACAGACAGATGAAGCCAACAAAATAGTGAAAGAAATGGAAGAAATGTCTTTAAAGACAAATGAGATTAACAGGTTGACAAAGATGGTAGAAAATCTTGAGAAGTCAAATAAATTTTCTCAAATAAATGCAAAGACACATGAAAAAAATGCCATCAAACTGAAGGAAGAGTTAAAGAACTTGCAAAAGGAGTTAACTTTAAAGGATCATATATCATACATAAAAAATTACCTTTGGAATAATGTCATTGAAGCCATCCATGATGTATGGCCTTCAATTCAGGTAATTTTTAAGAAAAGAGAGTTATTACTAGCAGCCCAAGCAAAAATTCAAAAGAATCAAAGTGGGTTGGCTGACAAACCAGAGAAAGATGTAAGGCTGATCACCTTCCTCAATAGTAAAAACAGACAGGAGTTGGAATAACTCAAAATCACAGACAAAAATGCAACTATCCTAGAAATTAGGAAAGTGACAACAAAGAAAAATTTGATGAGGGAACTGGTAGAAAAGTGTGAAAGAATGAATACTACCATAACCAGGTTTATGGTTAAGTTCACAAGTTTGAGACAAAAAGGACTGCCTGACATTATGCTAATTAATGATAAGCTGATGCCTCAAAATGACTATGATAAGAAGATAAGAGATTTTGCCAAGGAACAGGTAAATAAGCAACAAGGACAAGACATTCCAACTGGAAAAGTGTTACTCAAGAGTTTTGAAGACTTATTCTACTTGCAACATGAGATAAATCACTTGTTTTTCATCAAGCCAACCTTTGCTAGATATACTGAAGCTGATGAGAAATTCAGGAAATTAAAAAATATACAACTTCCTAAAAATGAGGATTGGCAATCACTCACAGATTTATTGTGAAGGATAAAAGAGAGACAGATGAAATAAGGAGAAAACTATTTTTTGATTTATAGTCAAAACATAATTTTTACAGCAGTAAGCAGTTGTTGATCATGGTTAAAGAGTATCATAGTTTAGAGAGTATCGGTGAATAAAGAGAATCCGAGAAAGAGTATCAGACAAGACAGATCAGATTCCAAAAAATATGTCAGAGCCAGCAAGGACGACACTAAGGCAACCAGCTGCATCTTATCCTCAAAACAATTTCTATTTCTTTTGGATAAATACGACAACTTGTTGATTTTTTAAGCAGCTGTCCCTATAATTGTTGTAAAGATATTTTGTTTTCCTAAGATAATTCCTAGAAGTTTTCTAAGATATTTTGTAAAACATTATGTATAAATACTTCATCTTTAGAAGTATTTTGGGTGGAATAAAATTTCTGGAGATTTTTATAGTCATTTCTTCTTGGACTTAAAGCTTTTGTGATTCAAATTTCGAGTTAGCAAGATGGATCAAACTAATTGGCATCATATTTCAGGATTCCTGTGATGAGCTATTTGGAGTGAAGTATTTCCTTACTTGTCATTGTTATCTTTCTTTGTTACAGATGAGCTATTTGGAGTGAAGTATTTCCTTACTTGTCATTGTTATCTTTCTTTGTTACATGCACCCATATATTTTTTTTCTAAATATGAATGAATAACTAGGAGCATTACTACAGGATTTGTTAAAAGCACCCTGTTTTTAACTAGTTATCATTTAAATGTTTTCCTATGATTACCAGTGTAGGGAACCCTTAATTTCTCCCTCTCTCATTTGACCTCTTTCTACTACTTCCTTTTCTGGATCAAAGGATTTTTAAGTGCCCTTTATGCCGATCATACCACAACATAAAAACAACTTTCCAAGATATTCAAGGGTTATCTATCTTGCCCCAAAAACATTTGACCTTTTAGGCCTTGATCCCAATCCCGTTTGCTTGATTTTGACTCCATAGCCCAATGGAAAAATAGATCTCCCATTATCCATCTCTTTCAAGTGATTTTTCTCACCAAATCTACCAAAAGCAAACCAAAGCTGCACTTTCATAACTAGCCTAATATTTACAAATTAAAACAAAGTTAAAACTTAAAGAGAGAGCCCTCTCTGAACCCTAGGAAGGCTAGATTCTAGAGTTTGAAGTTGGTTTGTGGTTACCTCTAGTATTCTTTGACTAAAAAGCAAAATATCACAACTTTAGAATTACTAGAATGATAACATACTAGCGACCATACTGGGGAACTAACAAATCCTCAGTCATAAAACTAGTCTTAAGGAAAACCATTTTATACGTCCTTTTACTTTAAGATTGCTTTTATAAGTTGTGGGTATTAAAAAGAGTAATTTTGGCTTCTAGAAATGTTTATTATACCAGGTCTAACCCGGATCCTAAACCTGCTGTTATAGTAGACAACCCAAACCGAATTGGTAAAAAGAAAAAACAGTCAGAAGATTTAGAAGCTGAAGTATCATTAAAAAGATTCAATTCATTACCACAAGAGTTAGTAAGTTTGCAAGATATTGATTTTGATCTGAAATTTGAGCATTCTTTATTTAGAAGTAAATCTGAAAGTGATCTTTATACTGCTGTTTTAGACCCTATTTTTATTTCATTCTTGAATACAAAATAGAAAAATATTTCAGTAGAATCTAAATCAAAGAAAGCTGAATATCAGACTAAAATTGAAGAAATTAATGTTACTATTCTCAAATATATTGATGAAGCTATTGAATTAGCTCAATTATTAATCTACAAAAATAAACCTACAGTTTCTCAGTTACATACCACAATAATACCAGCTGAAGATTCATCTCTGTATGCTGTTACATCATATATAACTTCCACTACCAACTCATCTACAGATTCATTTTATCCCTAAATTACCTTTACAACTTAGAGTACTATTTCCACCACTCACTTCATCCACTATATATATTAGCTCACCTTTTGATTTTTTAAACACATCATCCTCATTCCCTAGTAGTTCCATATACATCCAGTTTCATTTCCCAACTCTTCAACTACAACTTTTAGTTCATCAGCTATCACTTCTAGTTCATCCCCAAGCACTTCTACTTTACCTCCTTGCCAAGCTAAACTTCAAGCTATGGCTGCTAGGTATGCTCCCCTTGTCTTACCAGTACAACTTCATGACATGCCTCATGACTATCAGAGTAAGATACCATAGTTTGATGCCACAACCCATTATACAGCTCAACAACACATAACTAAAATGACAGATTTCTTTAAGCTCCATGAAATTGATGATTCTGATGTTCAAATGAGGTTATTTGCACAAAAATTGATAGGAGAAGTTAAGAAGTGGTTTAAAGGTCTTGTTGCTGGTAGCATAACTAATTTAGCTATGTTTCATATATTGTTTTTAAATAAATGGGAAAAGAAAAAGAATCCACTTCAGATATTGTCCGAATTTGATGCCATGAGAAGAGCTCCAAATGAGTCAGTCCAAGACTACTGCACTAGATATAACATTATTTACAATTCCATCCCTGCAAATATTAAACCCACTCCTGATAATGTCCTACTCAAATTCCCTGATGGATTTGACATGGACATGGCTTATCAGTTGAGGGAAAAAAATGCAGAAACCTTAGAAAGAATGCAAAAAGATGCTGTTAGTGTAGAAGTAAACATTTTAGCCAGAAAAGCTAGACTAAGAAATGAGAGAAGGGTGACCATTAAAGAATAAACTTCCAATTCAGACTAAAAAATAGACATGTTAGCTAAAAATTTAGACAGGATGATGGATAGATTAGACAACATAGAGAGGAGACCTCAATGGGATAATGAACAATGAATTAGAAATCCCAATTTAAAAAAAACACAAATTTGGGAAAAGAAAAATAAACAACCCCAGACCAGACAATAAGGCCCCCCTTCCAAGAGAACTATGCTGAAAGTTCTCAAAATAATGATGATAATGAGGATGCAATAAATATAATGGGAATAGATGATAATAATACTATTTTTCTCACTCAGGAAGATCAGGAATTATTTGAACTCAAACAACTCAAATTAGATTCAAGTGAATGATTTGATTATAAACAAGGTTGTGATTATGAAATAAATGAAATACACAATCAATATAACCTTAGAAATAAGAAAAACAATGAGTCTTCTACCAAGAAAACTACCCAAACTCAAAATAAGAAAACAATAGAAGCTCCCAAAACAAAGGTTCTGCAAATTCTCCCAAGGGAAAATAAGCAAAACTCTAGTTCTTCCCAAAACATTTCTAGTCCTAAAAATGCATCAAGTCCTAAGATTGTTGATATTACTGAAGAAGTTTCTCAAGCTACTAAAGATTCACAAAAATATATTGCTGCAAAAGCTTCTAATTCTTTTAAAGCAACAAATTTAGATCCTAAATTACCCTCTGTTGATCCTAAAACAATGGATCCAAAAAATGCTACATCAAAAAGACCTGTTGATAATTCTAATTCTGAAGGAACATCTGATACTTCACAAACAATCCCTGAAAAGAAAATTAGGAGCAGTAAAACACAAGAAATTCAAATAAAAAATGCCAAATTAATTGAAAATGAAAACATAGCTGTAGAAAAACAAGACAAACCAACACAAACTACAATTACTAAAGAAGAATTGATTCAAATAAGTAAATCATAGCCTACTTTCAACATACAATCTGAAATTGCAAAGCTAAAAATACCAATTACTCCAACAGAATTGGTAAAACATGACTTGTATAAATCAACTATAGCTGAAACATTAAACATAAATAATGGAGAAGATTCCATAAATCTAAATGATGATTAGCCATAATTGATTTTTGGTCCAGATGTGAATGGAAAACATGCAGATGGAGCAGTTCCACCATTTTATATCAGTCTTATCATTCATGGTCAAATTTTACACAACTCAATGCTAGATTCAAGAGCTTCCCATAATCTAATGCCCAAAGCCATAATGGAGACTTTGAATCTTGAAATCATAAGACCCTACAAAGATTTGTTTTCATTTGATTCAAGTAAAGTTAAATGCCTAGGTTTAATCAAAGATTTGTGTGTAACACTAGTTCAATATCCTAGTAAGAGTATATTAATGGACATTGTAGTAGCTTATATCCCACCTAAATATGGAATGTTACTATCTCGCTCATGGGGAACTAAGTTACAGGGATCTCTACAATTTTACATGACCTATGATACTATATCAATTTTTGGTCAACCTAAGAAGTTATATAGGGAAGCATTAATGAAGTACATGGTCAGTAGTGCAGAAAGATCTATAAATTACCCCATTTATTCTACACCAATTGACCTTGATTCTTTTATCTTATGTAACTCTAGAACTAATGAAATCCAAACTGAACTAGTAGAAAAAAGAAGAAGCACTAAACAATGATAATATCTTTCATGAAGCTTTATGGCATTTAGACTGATGGTTCAGTAAATAAGTTAGGAGCAGGATCAGGAGTTTGGATAACCAACATGGAGACTAATCACTTAGAAGGCTATGATTTCAGGCTCAATTTCTAATGTACCAATAATATGGATGAGTATGAAGCCCTCATCCTAGGACTCCAAATTATTAGGAACTCAGGAGGTAAAAGAATATTAATCATGGGAGATTCAGAGTTGATCATAAAAAAAGTAAATGGAGTATATTCTGTTTACAATCTTAGACTAAGCAGATACAGATACACTGTGATAGATTTAACTGATGATTTATTGGAATGTAAATTTGCTGCTATACGTAGAAAACAAAACATACAGGCTCATTGTCTAGCAACCTTTGCTAGTACATGCAATTTCCCATTCCAACCCAATCACAGATATACTGCTGAAGTCAAACATAGGCCAATAATTCTAGACAACCTTAAGTATTGGCAACTTTTTTCTCAAGATGAACAGATTTACAAGTTTATGAACAATGAAGGTGAATTTCAGAACCGTAAGATAGACACAGATTGTACTATAGATCAAGATTTGGATTGTGAAATAGATTTAAATAATATAGATGTAAATAGAATAAAGTTTGCTAAACCAACTAGATTTATTCAATCTGATATAAATAGCTTAGAGAAAGTAGAGATTGAAGAAATTATTGATGATGAATCTGACATATTGAATCTTAAGGATAATTTCTTACCTAAAGGTTTAACTCCCTTAGAAGATATTTTTGACTCAAATGATGTAGCTAGAAAACCCAAAATGGAGCCAGTTAGATCTGATATAGAAGAATGCAACATTGGTACAGAGTTAAAACCCAAAATAATCAAACTTTCCAGAACCTTACCTCAACAAGAAAAGGATAAATATATTACTCTTTTAAAGGAATATCAAGATGTCTTTGCTTGGAGTTACGTGGATCTCAAATCTTGTGATACCAACATAATCCAACATAAAATCCCAGTAAAAGAAGATCAAAATCCCTTTAAACAAAAGTTGAGAATAATTAACCATGTTTTATTTCCTTTGATAGAAAAGGAAGAGAAAATAATGTATGATGCACATATAATTACAATAATCAGATATTCTGATTGGGTTTTCAACCTAGTTCCAACAAGAAAGAAAACATGAGAGATAAGATTATGTGTTGATTTTAGGAATCTAAACAAAGTGTCCTTGAAAGATAATTACCTTTACCTAAAATGGATCACATATTACAAAGGGTAGTTGGCTCTTCTAGGATGTCACTTTTAGATGGTTTTTCAGGATACAACTAGATTTTAGTCCAAAAAGAAGATCAAGCCAAAACAACATTTACTACTCCTTGGGGCACTTTTATGGATGTAAAAATGCCTTTTTTTCTAATCAATGCAGGGGCAACCTTTAAAAGAACTATGGACATAGCTTTTGCTAAGGAAATACATGATTTTTTAGTGATTTACTTAGATGACATTACTATGTTTTCTAAAACTGACAATGAACACTTGGATCATCTGAGACATGTTTTTATTAAATGCAGGAAATGTGGCATCTCTTTAAACCCCAAGAAAAGTTTATTTGGATTAGAAGAAGGCAAGTTACTTGGACACATAATCTCTAAAGAAGGAATCAGAATAGATCCTGCTAGGATAGAAGAAATTCTTAACACCAGTCCACCAAGAAATATCAAAGAATTACAAGCCTTTTTAGGTAAGATTAATTTTTTAAGAAGATTTATATCAAATTTAGCTGAGATAATTAGAGAATTAAATAACATGCTAAAAAAATATTCAGTTCTTAAATGGACTATTGAGGCTAAACAATCATTTGACTCCATCAAACAAGCCTTAACTAAAACTCCAGTCCTAATAAGTCCCGACTTTAAGAAAGATTTCATAATTTTTTCATTTGTTTCAGAACACACCATTGCTGCAGTTTTATTGCAGAAAAATGACTAAAGATTTGAACAACCCATAGCTTTCTTCATTAATACCCTTAGAGATGCCCCTTTGAAGTACAACATCATTGAGGAACAAGCCTTAGCTTTGGTAAAGGCCATTAAAGACTTTAGAGTTTATATTCTCTACTATCACATTATTGCCTATGTCTCAAATTCTGTAGTAAAAGACATTCTTACTTAGGATGGTCCTGATGGAAGAAGAGGTAAGTGGATGCCACTATATTATAATATGAAATAGAGATAAAACCCACAAAACTCATCAAAGGTCAAGGATTAGCCAGACTTATGGTTGAATCTAACTATAATGCCCTAGACATAAATTTTATTGCCCAAGTAGATGATTAGGAAGAGATGGCGTCTCCAACGATCAGTCAAGCCTTCTCAGACTCACCTTGGTATAAATATATCATATTTTTACTCCTAAACTTATAAGCTCCTCCTGGATTGTCAAGAACCAAAGCAATATTCTTAAAGCTAAAGATAGTAAGATTTTGCATTTTAGACAATGTACTTGTTTGGAGAGATCATAGTGGGATTTTATTAAATTGTTTATTAAAGGAAGAAGCTCACAAAATACTTGAATAATTTCATGTAGGTGACTGTGGAGGACATCAATATTGGAAAAATACTGCAGACAAGATCCTGAGAGCTAGTTTTTACTGGCCTACTTTGTTTTTTGATGTCGAAAAATTTGTAACCTCCTGTCACAAATGCCAAATTTTTGAGGGTAAGAAAAAACTGTTAGCTCTGCGTTTAAATCCTATTTCAACTGAAATGCCATTTCAACAATGGGGTTTATATTTCATTGGTGAAATTCACCCTCCATCTTCAGGCCAACATAAGTGGATTTCGGTAGCCACTGATTACTTTACTAAGTGGATTGAAGCCATACCCTCCAGACAAGCCACATATACTGTCATCATCTCCTTCCTAGAAAACAACATTCTTTCAAGATTTGGATGTCCCCAAAATATAATTATTGACAATGTAGCAACATTCAAATCCAATAATATGATTGACGTTTGCCATAAATACCATATTACCTTAGGTCATTCTATTGTATATTACCCCTAAGGTAATGGCCTAGCTGAATGCTCAAACAAGACCCTTGTAAACATCATCAAAAAGTTACTTGAAGACAATAAAAAGACTTGGAATAAGAAGGTATACAATGCCTTATGGGCAGATAGAATTACTACTAAAAAATCCATTGGTACCTCCCCTTACCAACTTGTCTATGGAATGGATGTTGTTTTTCCATCCTCCCTAGTGTATCAGTGATGAAAATTATCCAAGAGTTACAAGTTGAAACAAATGACATTCAAAGAAGGATAAATCAAACTATTCACTTGCAACAAACAAGGGAAGAAGTTTATATCAAGTCTCAAGTCATTCAGGATAAGATCAAGAAATTTTTTGATAAAAGGAGTAAAGAGGATGATTTCTACATTGGAGATAAAACGTTAAAGTGGGATTTCAGAAGAGAAGATAAAGGTAAACATGGAGAAATTGATTTTCTGTGGAAAGGACCTTATGAGATTTATGGATATAGAGGTAATAATGCTTTCTTTTTGAAAGAAATGGATGGAAAAGATCTGCAAGAAGGACCAGTAAATCGCAGAATGCTGAAGCACTACTATTCTCCAGAGTTAACAAATAGTTAATTTTTATTCACTTTGATCATTGTACTTATACATTGCAGATTTTAGATTAGATTGGATGTTTCCCTAGCAAAATTTGAAGCCCGAAGGGAAGGCCCTAAGCTTTGAGAGGTAAATATCATAAGTATGAGTTATTGTAGAAATTAGAAGACATTTACAAGGTCATCAAAGTCAAATTCCTAAGGCTACTAGTCTTAAAGTTCTTAATATTTCACCAGGAAATGTCATCCCCATGTGGAGCCACTGTTAGGGTCCTATAATAATAGGGTTCATAAATTTTGAATTGACTTTGATAGTCTTGTAAATATGTACATACCTTTCTTTCTGCAAGTTGTTTTCCCATATTTTGAAAAAATGAAAAATAATAAAAAACTCAAAAAGGCGGTAAAAAGTCCTAAACTAAAGATCAAAGGACTTAGAAAAATATAGACCCCAAAAGAAAAAGAGATAAAATAAGATATGAAAGTGAGCAAGCCAAAATTCCACTAATTTTACTTTACTGCAAGAATAATGATTATGTGCAGAGTGTCAATAAATGCCATAATCTATGATCAGTTAAACAATTTAATTTTAACTTTTCATGCTTTCAATTTTATGTTTTAGATAGAGAATAAAGATTTGTCAAACAATTTAAACTTGAAAAAACAGTATATAGGTAGAGAATAATGAGGAGCTCAATCGTTTAATCTGGGCCCTCGGATGAAATAAGGTAGAGTTAGATAGTTTTATGCTTAAAAGAAAAATGTTTTAAGGTTTCAAGCCTAAATGCACCTATAAAGATGAAGGGAAAATGTTATAAATAAAGTTGGGTAGGTAGAAAGTAGTTGAGAAATCATGTAATAAAGAATCATTGGGAAAAATCACTAATTTCCCCTCCCCTACAAGTATTCAATGTTCTAAACTATCAGTAAAAAAGGCTCAGAGCATTTCTCTGACTTTTGTTGGGACCGGACCCAAGGCTCGATGAATGGTTAGTTAAAATTATTGAATTCCTACATTAAACCCTCATTCATCGACATTTGTCCTTCATTCATAAATTATAATTCCCTTTCAAAATCATTCATAAAACCCTCAAAATACATTTTATCCTAAGTTAAAAGTGTATCCTAAATTGTGAAATATAATATAATAAAGCAATGCTTTATTTTTGACACTTTACTTAGAGTTAGCATGTATTTTATGACCATTACACTACCATTTTTTCATATCAACACCTAACTTAGTGTATTAAAACCCTAACTACACCCTCCTGTAGTTATTAATTCCCTTATATTTAAAATAACCCCCTTAACCCACTATTTTAAAGTTTAGAACGAAGTTTATTATCCCACATGCGTAATATAAAAACCCCGCCCCACAAACCCATTGGTCTAAACACATATTTATTCAAATATCCCGCCCCTATAGTTTGACAACTGTGCATGTTGATAAAAATATATAATATATACTACCGCGCCCACATATAAAAAATTGAAACATTTCATAAATGTTTTAAATAAAAACATTACCCCCTGCCTATTTTCATAATACCCAGCCTTTAAACTTTATTAAAAACACATTTTTTTAAAGTGGTATCCTATCGCATATGAAAATACCCTGGCCCCACTCCCATTCCAATGTAACTCCCAAATAAATTTGAACCGTTTGCATTGATCCCACAGATCCGACGTCGAGAACACCATATCACCAGAAAAGTTGCGTGATCACTTCTACTCCATTTCTGTGCGAAATGGCTGGTATTACAAATTACTCTCTCCTCTACGTGGACGTTTCTTATTCGATCACGTGGGTTCAAGACAAAACCACTTATTGTCGAGATTCCACGTGATAACCACTATGGTTTTTGATACCGTGAAGACCGAAACCACCCTCCTGCCCGATGTGACCAGCATTCAATGTAGAATTAATGAAACCAAAAATGCCTAATATACTCAAGAAACTGTCTTTTTTTACTTTTCTACTGCGCGGAAGCTTTGTGTAAACCCCTAATTGTCAAAACAAATCCTTTTGCATTGTTTTCAAGCCACTGAGCCTCTAAAACTCGACCAGAAACTTGCAAAATTTTCCCTATGACCATTGAAGACCGCCGAGGAGATGTACTTTGCTCCATAAAAGCTACATAAGTCATTATCTCATTCAAAAACCTCCGAAACTCTTCGAAAACCAAATACCTGCATACAAAAGGTATTTTCCTGAAATTTGAGCCTGCAAGTAATTGTTAAAGCCTTTAAAAGAAAAAACACACTTAGAAGTTAAGAATTAATTAAAAAAGACTGTGAAAAAGCCCCAAAAACAGGCCAGACCCTGTCAAATGTTTTCTTGAAACCCTGTTTCTCTGCTATGCACAATTTGTGAGGAAATTTGTGAGTTTTTACAGTCCGATGATCTATTTTCAAGGTCTAACTCAACCAAAAAACCTCTACAGGTATCCTAAGCTTTTGTGACCTATTTCAGAATATTTTCAACCCTATTTCACAGTAAAAGACTCAAGAAACCCTTGTTTCTTGTTTTAAGCCAGTTCAAAAGCCTATAGACCTCTTTGACAGACCTACTTTGAAATAAATCCCTAAGAAAAGACTATATTTTCCCTGTCTTTCCAAGAAACCTCTGCCTAAAGTAAAATACTCCTGTAAACTGTCTAAACTTGCAGAAAGTAACCAAAATGCATAAGAAGCAGAGTACAAGCAAGCCTGAAGGTTCCAAAGTACCTAAACCTATCTCTGCTATAACTTTTAAGACTACCATAGTGGTAAATCCTCTTCAACCACCTATTGCTGACGTTGAACACATCCCACTAGCTGATACTGATTACAAAATAGCAGATCCCATGTTGAGTTTAACATGCTTGATATTCATAATTGGTGCTATGAAAAGTACTTAGATGATCAAGAAGAAATCCATATTTGGGAATCTCATTTGCCTAAGTATGTTGTCCCATTAACCTACCCATGCTAGGAAGTCATTAGGTTATGTCAATAGCATTATGTACTTGAGCAAAGAGCCATTGTAAATGCCAATAAAGAAGTGCTTTTTACTATTACTTCTGAATCAATTAACCAAATGCTATAGCTTCAGCCTAACCCCCAAGCAGTCCCTTTATCCATAGAGGCCCTCACCAAGCTGTATATTGGCCTAGATTTTCCCAAGAGATTCATAATTTTCCAAACATTCATGCCTTCACATGTAGAAATTCCCAAGCTAAACCCCCCATATTCTACTGCCAAATTCCCAGAAGGTTCAAGACATGTGATTTCCATGCTTTCCTTCATCCTTAGATATTTTACTGATGAACACACAGATGAGTCCATCTTGGGATTCTTATCCACTTTCTCCTTAGGACAACCCCCATTAGTAATCTTTGACTATGATGGTTTCATTGTAGATAGTATTCATTATCAATTGATTAATTTTCTAATTGAAGGAGTATTCAGATATACTTCCTTCTTGTTCCATATGTTTTTATACTTTAAATCATATAATTTCTCATTCACTCTCCAAAAGCTTGACATAGAGGGAATCCCTCTATTTGCATTTTCTGGACCTCATTGCTCAGAAAATAAAGTACATAGTGTTGAACCCTTAGTTAAACTGAGAAGGGGGGGGGGGGGTGAATCAGTTTAACACATTCATGGTCTTTTAAAACATTCCTTTAAAAATTATTTACACCTTCATTTCATGAACAACTTAACATGAGAGAAAACTTAATATCTGAGCAGCTAGTATTAAGATAATGTAACATCAATCTAAATATGTGAGCAGCAAGTTTTAAGTAGATTAGATACACCATATCGACACATAAACATCATGCACATAGACAACAGATATAAGTGGAAATCCATAAGGGAGAAAACCACATCTTATTATTGTTGTGATGCAAAGGCAAGCTCCAACTCCCTCTCACCATTGATTTTCTGTAGGCTCCAACCTACGGGAGGCTCCAACATCAATTCTGCAAGCTACAACTTGCAAGGAAGCTCCAACTCCCAACTATTTTCTGCAGGCTCCAACCTACAGGAGGTTCCTACCTCAGCCAGCTACAATTGACTTCTATCAAGCTACAACTTGATATGGAAGCACCAACTTCCTCTATTTTCTGCAGGCTACAACCTACAGGAGGCTCCTACCTCAGTTAGCTACAACTGACATCTATCAAGCTACAACTTGATAGGGAAGCTCCAACTTCCTCACTCTTTCATAAAAACATTTGTTGATTTACCTGGATATCAGCTCTGTTCTATACCATCTTCATTGCTGTGCACCAGCCTTCATATCTGCCTTGCATCATCTTTGCATTTTCTCAGATTCTTTATTAGCTCCTCCTTCTTCTCTGCCTCACTACTTCATTTCTGCATTCTCTATCACCTCTCTATGCTTATCTATGAGATATCATTTATAGAGTTCACCTCTTGACTGTTTGTATTCTACAGAGAATTTGGAGTGAACAACCATGACTCTTTGACTTCTGCCTTCTCATTACTTTGTCCAGCTCATTCAGAAAAAATATAGCAATTTATACAAATTTCTGTTTTACAGTGAAGTTTTTTTTCCTACTGGAGACTTTACTTTGCATCAAAAACAATATAAAATCAATTAAAACATTTACTTTCACATTTTCAGTTACATATATCAATTTCACTTAGCCCTTTTTCCAGCCCTTGGCTTGCTGATTTTGTCTTTTCTGCTGCTGTCAAGTAACTGTTCTGCATACCTCTGTTGTTCACTGCAATTGTGTATCTGCTGCAAATATAACTTCTTTAAAATCATGTACCCCTGCCTTTTCACCAAATATGGTAGTTTAAATTAATGCTAAAGATTTTCCATCAAAGATTAAAATCTCTGTTATAGCTCAATAATGCAATTTCACTTAATTGGAAATGCTCAAATTGGCAAACTTAGTTTTGGAAGCCCACCTTTAATGCACTGTGAAAAAAATAATCAACACAATTTCAACCCAGCAACTATAATGCAGAAGTAGCTCTTCATTTTATGTGCTCTGGTCAAAAATCCACTTTATGAGTTTGAAATTAATATTTCAAACTTTGGTTGCAAACCCTTTCATATACCTTTGAATTGGATGCGCAATATTTTAAATCTATGATTTAAAACTTTATAAATAAATCAATCTTCATATATCAGAAGTTTTTGCTCAGAACCTATGATTAACACCATAATCAACACCATCTTATAATGTGTCGAATTAATATTCGAATATTCACCCATAACTTAGGTTTTATAGTTTTAAAACCAATGGTCAATAAACCATATTTGAACCCAGCTTAATCCAAAGGCTCCACCTTTAATTAATTTCTACATGAAAGCACATTTTAATGGTCTTATCATAAAATACTTTAGACCTTGGTCAATTAAGTATCAAGGCATTGCGCTTCCTTCTTATATAATTGGCTAGTTAACGTTAATTCTTCCTTCCACCAATGAATAAATAACCATATGTATTATTCCAAACTCGCCTCCCTATATGGTCCATAACATTATGCATATTTATTCTGGTCCCACAACAATCTCAACGTAAATCAAACCTGATCTTTGTCAACCCCAAGAATCCTACATTAAGGTCTTGGGTCCCACATATTCTAACTCAACTTCTCAGTAAAGTCGACCCCTCTTAACAATTACCAAAGGCCCCGATGGTTATGAACAATCAAATATATTAAAATACAATTCATGAATACATATATCAGCCATTCAACATTGATTTAACAATGGTTAATACCCAAACATTAACATGGTAAATCAACTCTGAACTTCATATAAAAACGCTCGGGCCCATAGTACCTACCTCATTAACCTTCGTCCATCGCGTGCAACGAACACTGTTATATCTTGACAGTGGAAGATCGGATGGATAACACAGATATCTTATTTTTTCATCCTCCGTGGGTTAACACTAAAAAATAACGCGACATAAATGGTTTTCCAATACCGCCTGAGGCCACGTGTCAGGCAAGGACCCTAATTGCGTTTTTTTGACAAAATCTCCTTACCACTTTTGAATCGCACGAAAACAACAAGCTGTTTTTTGAAATCTTCTTTCACTGTTACTGCATGGTTCCATTTTACTCACGGTTCCACTCTCTTGCAAAACTTGTGTGTAACTGTATTAACTCAATATTCCGCTACTCCTGTTCAATACTGTGAATCAATTTCGCTGCAATCGATTCAAACACCCGAATTTCAATGTCAGACTTAATACATTCTATGATCAATTCCTGATAATGGTTGTGCCCGTTATAACAGAGTCAAACCTCCATTGAGTTACTGTGTGATGTCCTAACGCTAGGGTTGGTATCAATTCCTGATTCAATTCAACTGACAGTGGGTCAATACAAAACATGCCAATCGTCTACTGCATACACCACTATAATTGCTCATTCACAAGAATAAAACGCATTGGTCCTATGGAGTCCTTCAAACATAATATGCATGTAATTTTCACCAGGGCGCAAGTCAAATGATTCTCTGCTGTATATAAACCAATAAAAGGTGGATCGATTCTATCGATCTCCACAGGGGAACCAGTTCAATTCTTATAGACTTGCAAGCAGGGTTTAAAGTATTTTAAACAAACAGAAATTATGCATCAAATTACAGAATAACTCTTCAACCTCCCTTGACTTTTCAATACAGAAATCAATTAAATCAATTTCTCAACATCATATGCAAACCAACCAAATCATGAAGGAGGAATCAATTCATTTTGAATGCCTCCAACCAATTTCTATTTCAATGCATACAATTCACACCAGTACACCATAACTTAGGAATGGGGTATAAACCCAGAAATTAAACCTCGGTACCAAAATAGTAATTACATGGAAAGATTTCCTTTCAGGCCAGATTTTCAATTTCAATGGCCTTCTACTCCCACTCCCCTGTCTCTGAACAGTCCTGAACTCTGGCTCGTTAATTACATTAACCCTCCAATGATATGTGGAGTCACCATTCAAGCACCTACTGCAGAGTTTTATTCACACAATTTGTCACAGAGATTAAAACATTCTTCACATAGAATAAATCAAGCAGTGCACATCTCACAGAATTCAGAAATTAATCCTTCATGGATATATACATGTGGAACCAAATACAAAATGATTTCTTGGTTCTAAGCTAGATCTTCAAATCACATGGCCTTTTACAAAACCTCTGGTTTCTGTACCAACTCCAACTTTGTCTTTTTAGCTCTCTAGCCAAGTGGCCCTTCTACAACTTCCTCTGCTTCATGTCTGTCTCCTTTGTGCTCCTTTTATGCTTTCTTACTGCTGCCTCTCTACTACATTTCTTCTCTCTTTGCTGCCTTTGCTACCTCTCTGCTTCTTTGCTTTTTCTGCTTCTTGTCTTCTACTTTGCCTTATTGCTGGTTCAGGTGCTACTCCTTTGCCATCTCCTTTTCCATCAATGACAATATTTCCAACAGTCTCCCCCTTTGGCATTGATGGCGACACATCCACCAATAATCCAATGCATCCTCCAAGTCTTCCTCTGCCTATATTATTTTTCTTGCTTTTCCTCCCCCTTTGACATCAATGGCAAAGGGTTGCACATCTCTCAGTGGAGAATCTATCTTTGCATTTCCTCTCTCTAAATTGTGTCTAGGCCCTTCTTCTTTTGACTTTATACCTTGCTCCTCCAGACTGGTGTACACGAGTTGTTTAGAGAACACTTTTGAGAGTTATTGAGCTTTTATGTACACAATAAGTTGATACAATCCCAAAGCACAGACTCCTTTCACTTGTGTAAAGCTGAAAGTGAAGATAATGACACTTCATAGAACACATTGTACCAACCTTATCTAGTCAGAGATGCATCATTGGACCAAAGCTAAAATACTGAGAATGTTTCAAATATACTTCAGTTTTTAGAATGATCTTCATCAGAAATACATATTTGTTGAGGAAGATTGTAGAAGGAATATGCCTTCTTCTGCAATACACATCTGCAGTACAAAATCTGTTCAATTATGATGATGCCAGTATATATTTTGTAGCTGTGGATCACCTTTCCTACCTGTTGGTGATGATATGAGCTAGGATGCTAACAAGGATGTTATACTAAATCGCTGAAAGACCCTTGATACTCTTTTGAGTGGTGACATATTGGAAATCCTTTCTATTGAAGTAGGATTTAGATGTAACATTTGCAGAGTCTTGGGCTTCAAATGTAATATCAACACAACTAGTCCTTCATACTTCAGATACTTCAATTGTTCTATCATGATGATCTTCCACAAAAACATATTCAAGATGTTTAATTGATATCTCAGCAAACAGACTTCACATGGTGTTATGAATTATTTCAAAAGAGAGGCTTGATATATATATGTACTGACTTCACATGGTGTTATGAATGATTTCAAGAGAGAGGCCTGATACATATATGTTCATGTAATTATATATTGAAAAATATACTACTTCAATGCTCAACATAATGCTTCAAGTGTAAACAAAATACTGATCCTTTTGCCCTTTCATTGACCCTTTTATTCTTGAATAATGTAGATAACGTTGGGATACTACCTTGATGTTCTTTTGCCTTAGTCCTTTGATCCTGAGGACTTGTACCATACCACTGCTCCACTTGGTATATTGTTGATAGGCATGCTACTTGTACCAAATACCAATTTATACTCCTTTCACTTCAGCTCACACATGAACCCATAGTTAAGACAACCTTCATGATTTCTACTATTGAGCTTTCCACTGTTCACGCCAACAATCATCAATATGCTGAATCTGATCTTGTCATTATTAAACTTTTGCCTATTCTGTCATTTTGTTCAAAGGCATGTCACTGCATTTTCCTTTCTAGGACTGCTCCAGAATCATTGCTGCTTTACATACATTTCAACTGTTCTGACATAATGATCTTTGGGAAGACATCTTCAATTTATTTACTTGGAGTCTTCATGGGCAGACCACTCAGAGATTTGTCACTTATTTAACTTCCTTCCTTCAAGGGAAATTTTCATAGATGAATGATGTAATGATATAATGATGATAGGCATTTCTCTTACTCATCCTTCTTAATGTGATTCACCGTTCGTTCTAGCGGAATGATGCACAATGTGATCATCACTTAATGTGCTGAAGTATTCTTAGCTTACATGTTCACGGCTAATGTTCTCTCTACTACCATGGTTGCTTGCTGCCTTCTCTTCTTCCATCAATCTATCAGCTATTGAATGCTTCAGGTATTCTTCTTCCTCTTTAGTTCTCTGTTAGAGAAAAACTGTCCTTTCCCTTTCTGATCTTATAGCTGTTCACATTCCAAGGTCACATTCCAAGGAGCTCTTCTTAGACTGCTATCATGGGGACTATTTATGAACTTCTCTCCCCTTGGGATGTTGCTTCATATTTATCACTAGATGGATTTTTTCTTTTCTTCCTAGAGCAACTCCCCCTTAGACTACGATAGATTCATTATGTTATTGAGGTAACAAGCTCCCCCTTTCTCTTTTCCTTCCATACTTTATTGTGGTTCTTCATAATGTCTGCACTCCTTTTTGATTCATAGCTTTGTTTGATTTGATTAGATTCCATCCTCTGTCTAGAGTTATTTAATGTATATGGCAGTTTACAGTCTTTTGCTTTGTGACCAAGCTTGAGGCATACATAACATCTTATTCTACCAAGGTATGTTTGAGCTGATGTACAATACTTTGTTCCCCTTTTTGAATACAATTTACACTCAACAGATTTATGTCCACAATTATTGCATGCATAACAATAGCCATGGAAATGATTTTAGTACCTAGTGAAATATTGTCCTTTCCATTTGCTTGCTTGAGGTAGTCTTCTCATTTGCTGCATCTTTTGCTGGTTGAAGTTGATATGCCTTGTCTTACAATGTGCTGCAATATGTCCTAGTTTATGACAAGAAAAACATGAGATATTTTTCATGGGAGGGAAGAACCTCCTTTGACATCTTCCAAATTTTTTCAATTCATCCTTAGGAGCATATGAGCCTTAAGTAGTAGTAGAATGTTTCATCCTTTCATTATCTGTCCTTCCATGTTACTGCTTGTTTTTGTTTGTTTCTTCACAAATCCTGTTATTACCGGCTTCTGCTTTTGCAGGAATCTTCTGAGCTGCTTCATTATCCTTTACAGCTTTTACAAAAATGATATTCTTGTTATCTTCTACCTTGGACTTACTTGTTTCTCCTTCATAGCATATCCCTGTCTTTATGAGAGGAGACCTTTGAACTTTTAGGATTTGGTCCAACTATCCAGAGCTTTTCATTTGAGAAGTATTCATTAATAATTCTCTTTGGGATTTTTCTAATTTCTTTCTAAGGCACACTACTTCTTCTTCCAATTTCTCACATTACAAACTTCTCTCTCTCATTTGTTGCAGTAGAGTGTCTTCTACTTTCCTTGCTTCTTCAAGTAGTGTCTTTAGGCTAACAATTTCTTTCTTGTCTTCATATTATTTCTCATCACATATTTGCACCAATGTCTTAAAATCTTTGTTTTCTTTGTTCAATCTTTCTATTTTAGTCAAGGCTGTGTCAAGTTTGGTTTTTTCTTCAACTGTAATTTCTTCATGGAACTGAATTCCATTCACACTAGCAGGTACTTCATTTGATGGAACATTTTGCTTTTGACATGAGTTTTACTTCTTCTTAATTCTCTTCTCCTTCTTGACAATGCAGCCACTAGTGTCTACTTCATTCGTGAAATGAAATCTATCCCATATTTCTTTTGCAGAGGTTAAATCCATTATTAACTCAAGATCTTTGTTATGTAGACTGTTGTATATCACACATTTTGCCTTGGCATTACTCTATTGTTCTTGCACCGAGGGAGAGTCTGTGCAGTAACCATCACATACAAGTTTCCATACCTCAGGTTCATAAGCCATTAACTCTGTTTTAACCTTATCTCTCCATTCAGGAAAGTTTGTTGTATTTAACACAGGTACATTTTGATAGTCCATGACTCAGCCAGATCTCCTTCAAGCTATTAGGCTTACACCAAAGGAACCCGCTCTGATACCAATTGTTGAACCCTTAGTTAAACTAAGAGGGTGGGGGGGGGGGTGAATCAGTTTAACACATTCATGGTCTTTTAAAACTTTCCTTTAAAACTTATTTACACCTTCATTTCATGAACACTTAACATGAGAGAAAACTTAATATGTGAGTAGCAAGTATTAAGATAATGTAACAACAATCTAAATATGTGAGCAGCAAGTGTTAAGCAGATTATATACACCATATCAACACATAAACATCATGCACATAGACAACATATATAAGTGGAAACCCATAAGGGAGAAAAACACATCTTATTATTGTTGTGATGCAAAGGCAAGCTCCAACTCCCTCTCACCACTGTTTTTCTGTAGGCTCCAACCTACAGGAGGCTCCAACCTCAATTCTATAAGCTACAACTTGCAAGGAAGCTCCAACTACCAACTATTTTCTGCAGGCTCCAACCTACAGGAGGCTCCTACCTCAACCAACTACAACTAACTTCTATCAAGCTACAACTTGATATGGAAGCACCAACTTCCTCTATTTTCTGCAGGCTACAACCTACAGGAGGCTCCTACCTCAGTTAGCTACAACTGACATCTATCAAGCTACAAATTGATAGGGAAGCTCCAACTTCCTCACTCTTTCATAAAAACATTTGTTGATTTACCTGGATATCAACTCTGTTCTGTACCATATTCACTGTTGTGCACCAGCCTTCATATCTACCTTGCATCATCTTTGCATTTTCTCAGATTCTTTATCAGCTCCTCCTTCTTCTCTGCCTCACTGCTTCATTTCTGCATTCTCTCTCACCTCTCTATGCTTATCTATGAGATATCATTTATAGAGTTCACCTATTGACTGTTTGTATTCTACAGAGAATTTGGAGTGAATAGCCATGAATCTTTGACTTCTGCCTTCTCATTACTTTGTCCATCTCATTTAGAAAAATATAGCAATTTATACAAATTTCCGTTTTACAGTGGAGTTTTGTTTTCCTACCAGAGACTTTCCTTTGCATCACAAACAATATAAAATCAATTAAAACATTTACATTCACATTTTCGGTTATATTTATCAATTTCACTCAGCCCTTTTTCTGGCCCTTGGCTTGCTGATTTTGTCTTTTCTGCTGCTGTCAAGTAACTGTTCTGTATACCTTTGTTGTTCACTGCAATTGTGTATCTGTTGCATATATAACTGCTTTAGAAGCATGTACCCCTACTTTTTCTTCAAATCTGGTAGTTTAAATTAATGGTGAAACTTTTCCATCAAAGATTAAAATCTCTGTTATAGCTCAATAATGCAATTTCCCTTAATTGGAAATGCTCAAATTGGCAAACTCAGTTTTGGAAGCCCACCTTTAATGCACTGTGAAAAAAACAATTAACACAATTTCAACCCAGAAAATCTAATGCGAAAGTAGCTCTTCATTTTATGCGCTCTGGTCAAA
This sequence comes from Pinus albicaulis, assembly GCA_034641835.2. Taxonomy (NCBI): domain Eukaryota; kingdom Viridiplantae; phylum Streptophyta; class Pinopsida; order Pinales; family Pinaceae; genus Pinus; species Pinus albicaulis. Next base: position 1,089,011,807 of record CM076580.1, read on the forward strand.
AATCCACTTTATGAGTTTGAAATTAATATTTCAAACTTTGGTTGCAAACCCTTTCTTATACCTTTGAATTTGAAGCTCAATATTTTAAATCTCTGATTTAAAAATTTAAAAATAAATCAATCTTCAGATATCAGAAGTTTTTGCTCAGAACCTATGATTAACACCATAATCAACCCCATCTTATAATGTGTCGAATTAATATTCAAATATTCGCCCATAACTCAGGTTTTATAATTTTAAAACCAATGGTCAATAAACCATATTTGAACCCCACTTAATCCAAAGTCTCCACCTTTAATTCATTTCTACATGAAAGCACATTTTAATAGTCTTATCATAAAATACTTTAGACCTTGGTCAATTAAGTATCAAGGCATTGCGCTCCCTTCTTATATAATTGGTCAGTTAACGTTAATTCTTCCTTCCACCAACAAATACATAACCCATATGTATTATTCCAAACTCGCCTCCCTATATGGTCCACAACATTATGCATATTTATTCTGGTCCCACAACAATCTCGACATAAATCAAACCCAATCTTTGTCAACCCCAAGAATCCTACATTAAGGTCTTGGGTCCCACATATTCTAACTCAAATTCTTAGTAAAGTCGACCCCTCTTAACAATTACCAAAGGCCCCGATGGTTATCAACAATCAAATGAATTAAACTACAATTCATGAATACATATATCGGCCATTCAAAATTGATTGAACAATGGTTAACACCCAAACATTAACATGGTAAATCAACTCCGAACTTCATATAAAAATTCTTGGGCCCACAGTACCTACCTCATTAACCTTCATCCATCGCGTGCAACGAACACCGTTAGATCTTGACAATGGAAGATCGAACGGATAATGCAGATATCGCGTTTTTTCATCCTCCGTGGGTTAACACTCAAAAATAGCGCGATGTAAATGGTTTTCCAATACTGCCTGAGGCCACGTGTCAGGCAAGGACCCTAATCGCATTTTTTTGACAAAATATGCTTACCACTTTTGAATCGCGCGAAAACAACAAGCTGTTTTCTGAAATCCGCTTTCAATGTTACTGCATGGTTCCATTCTACTCATGGTTCTGCTCTCTTCCAAAAATTGTGTCTGACTATATTTACTCAAGATTCCTCTACTCCTGTTCAATACTGTGAATCGCTTTCACTGCAATTGATTCAAACACCTGAATTTCAATGTCAGACTGAATACATTCTATGATCAATTCCTGATAATGGTTGCGCCCATCATAACAGAGTCAAAACTCCATTGAGTTACTGTGTGATGTCCTAATTCTAGGGTTGGTATCGATTCTCGATTCAATTCAATTGACAGTGGTTCAATACAAAACATTCCAATCGTCTAATGCATACATCACTGTAATTTCTCATTCACAAGAATAAAATGCATTGGTCCTATGGAGTCCTTCACACATAATACGCAGACAATTTTCACTAGGGAGCAAGTCAAATGCTTCTATGCTATATATAAAACAATAAAAGGTGGATCGATTCTATCGATCCCCACAGGGGAACCAGTTAAATTCTTATAGACTTGCAAGCAGGGTTTAAAGTATTTTAAACAAACATAAATTATGCATCAAATTACAGAATAACTCTTCAACCTCCCTTGAATTTTCAATACATAAATCAATTTCTCAACATCATATGCGAACCAACCAAATCACGAAGGAGGAATCAATTCATTTTGAATGCCTCCAACCAATTTCTGCTTCAATGCATACAATTCACACCAGTACACCATAACTCAGGAATGGGGTATAAACCCAGAAATTAAACCTTGGTACCAAAATAGTAATTACATGGAAAGATTTCCTTTCAGGCCAGATTTTCATTTTCAATGGCCTTCTACTCCCACTCCCCTGTCTCTAAACAGTCCTGAACTCTGGCTCGTTAATTACATTAACCCTCCAATGATATGTGGAGTCACCATTCAAGCACCTACTGCAGAGTTTTATTCACACAATTAGTCATAGAGATTAAAACATTCTTCACACAGAATAAATCAAGCAGTGCAAATCTCACAGAATTCAGAAATTAATCCTTCATGTATATATGTGTGTGGAACCAAATACAAAATTCTTTCTTGGTTCTCGGCCAGATCTTCAAATCACATGGCCTTTTATAGAACCTTTGGTTTCTGTACCAACTCCAACTCTGACTTTTCAACTCTCTAGCCAAGTGGCCCTTCTACAGCTGCCTCTGCTTCATGTTTGTCTCCTTTGTGCTCCTTTTATGCTTTCTTACTGCTGCCTCTCTGCTACTTTGCTTCTCTCTTTGCTGCCTCTGCTACCTCTCTGCTTCTTTGCTGCCTCTGCTTCTTGTCTTCTACTTTGCCTTATTGCTAGTTTAGGTGCTACTCCTTTGCCATCAATGACAATATTTCCAACACATAGTTCACTTATTCAGAATTTTCAGAGTTTTTCCTACATCTAGTGATTAAAATGTTAACAAAGACAGAGCATCCTAGGATAAATGAAAAAATGAAAAAGATATTGGAGTTGTCAGAGCAGAGCAAGGTTGGTGATTGGTATTTATATGAGAAGCATACTGAGATAAGAGTCTTTGGGTCAAATTTGTTACCTTACAAGTTACCCAAACATCCTTCAATGAGGATATTTGCCTTGGAGTATATCAGGCAGATTCTAAACTCTGATTCCATAAATTTCATGGCAGCTAAGAAGAAAACTCAATTCAAACTAAAAAATCAAATAGGGCCATTCATTTACAATCACAGGGATGCAGAGAAAGAAGCAACAAATCAGTTGTTGGAATACAAATTCAAAGAAAGTTTCCCTTGGAATTATGATCCACAAGGGATCCTGAGAAAGTTAAGGGTTAAATGCAAGTTAACACCCTTCATCCATGAAAAAAAACCTGAAATAGAAAAGTTTGCAAATTAGATTGAATGGATTGAAAACACATTAACAGATGCAGTAGACAAAGGTAGCACTAGTCATACCTTTGAAACTGCAAATCAACAAGAGAAGTCCACTAAAAGAGTAAGGGAAGAAGGAGCTTATGTGGCAGAAACTACAATTGAAACTAATATTAAGCTCATATATAACAAAAGGCCCAATTTAGATTCAAAAAGTAAAGGTAAGGTTACAATTAATGTGGAAGAAACATAGCTTATAGATACCAACACTGAAGGGCCAGAAACAGATGTTGCCACTATGATTATCAATGAGCCAACCACAAAGAATCAGAATGAAGAACAGGTTAACAATGAAGATACATAGTTGATGGAAAGACAACAAATCATGGAAGCCTCTTCCTCACATGCAACTAAGGAAAAAAACTTAGACATTAAAGAGAAATATAAAGAAATCAAGCTGAAGAATGAGGAGATTAAAAATAATATTTATTCTCAGTATCTCAAACAGACTCCTAGTGTGCAAAATAGGCTTCTTTCTGCATTTGATTATTCAAATCAAAAGTTAATAATTTCAGTGTTGCAACCCATAGTAAAATCTCCAAAGACAGTGGTAAATTATAAAAAAGTCGATTTGGAAGTCCAAAAATGTAAGATCCATGCTCTTGATCAGATTGAGTTCCATAGGCAGACTTCAGAGATGCTTTACTCTATTGTCACAACAAAAGCCATGAGTGCACAGAAGCTACGAAACACCATCTCCAACATGCAAGATCAGATGAAGATGGAAATTAACAGGTTGACAAAGATGGTATAAAATCTTGAGAAGTCAAATAAATTGGCTCGAATAAATGCAAAGACACATGAACAAAATTCCATCAGACTGAAGGAAGAGTTAAAGAACTTTCAAAAGGAGTTAACTTTGAAGGATCAGATATCATACATCAAAAATTACCTTTGGAATAATGTCATTGAAGCCATCCATGATGTATGACCTTCAATTCAGGTAATGTTTTAGCAAAGAGAGTTATTACTAGCAGCTCAAGTAGAAATTCAAAAGACTCAAAGTGATTTGGATGACAAACCAGAGCAAGCTGTAAGGCTGATCACCTTCCTCAATAGTAAAAATAGACAGGAGTTGGAAGAACTCAAAATCAAAGACATAAATGCAACTATCCTAGAAATTAGGAAAGCCACAACAAAGAAAAATTTGATGAGGCAACTGGAAGAAAAGTGTGAAAGTATGAATACTGCCATAGCCAGGTTTATGGTTAAGTTCACAATTTTGAGACAAAGAGGACTACCTGACATTATGGTAATTAATGGTAAGCTGATGCCTCAAAATCACTATGATAAGAAGATAAGATAATTTTCCAAGGAACAGGTAAATAAGCCACGAGGACAAGGAATTCCAATTGGAAAATTGTTACTCAAGAGTTTTGAAGATTTATTCTACTTGAAACATGAGATAAATCACTTTTGTTTCATCAAGTCAAACTTTTCTAGATATACTGAGGCTAATGAGAACTTCAGGAAATTAAAAAATACACAAATTCCTAAAAATGAGGATTGGCAGTCACTCACAGATTTATTGTGAAGGATAAAAGAGAGACAGATGAAAGAAGGAGAAAACTGTTTTCTAATTTACATTCAAAACAGATTTTTTACAGCAGTAAGCAATTGTTGATCATGGTTAAAGGGTATCAGAGTTTAGAGAGTATTAGTGAATAAAGAGAGTCTGAGAAAGAGTATCAGACAAGGCAGATCAGATTCCAAAAAATATGTCAGAGCCAGCAAGGAGGACACCAAGGCAGCCAGCTGCATCTTATCCTCAAAGAAGTTTCTATTTCTTTTGAACAAATAGGACAACTTGCTGATTTGTTAAGCAACTGTCCCTATTATTATTGTAAAGATATTTTATTTTCCTAAGATAATTCCTAGAAGTTTTCTAAGATATTTTGTAAAACATTATGTATAAATACTTCATCTTTAGAAGTATTTTTGGTGGAATAAAATTGCTGGAGATTGTTATAGTCATTTCTTCTTGGACTTAAAGATTTTGTGATTCAAATTTCGAGTTAGCAGTCTGGATCAAACTAATTGGAATCATACTTCAGGATTCCTGTGATGAGCTATTTGGAGTGAAGTATTTCCTTACTTTTCATTGTTATCTTTCTTTGTTACATGCATCCATATATGTTTTTTCTAAATCTAAATGAATAACTAGGAGCATTACTACAGGATTTGTTAAAAGCACCCTATTTTTAAATAGTTATCATTTAAATGTTTTCCTCTGATTACCAGTGTAGGGAACCCTTAATTTCTCCCTCTCTTGTTTGACCTCTTTCTACTACTTCCTTTTTCGGATCAAAGGATTCTTAAGTGCTCTTTATCCCAATCATACCACCTCATGAAAACAAATTTCCAAGATCTTCAAGCGTTATCTATCTTGCCCTGAAAACATTTGACCTTTTAGGCCTTGATCCTAGTCCTTTTTTCTTGATTTTGACTCCATAGCCCAATGAATAAATAGATCTCCAATTATCCATCTCTTTCAAGTGATTTTTCCCACCAAATCTACCAAAACCAAACCAAAGCTACACTTTCATAACTAGCCTAATATTTACAAATTAAAACAAAGTTAAAACTTAAAGAGAGAGCCCTCTCTGAACCCTAGGAAGGCTAGATCCTAGAGTTTGAAGTTGGTTTGTGGTTACCTCTAGTATTCTTTGACTAAAAATGAAAATCTCACAACTTTAGAATTACTAGAGTGATAACAGTACCAACAAGCCTAGTAATAGAAAAAAATTCTATATCATCCCTTACGTGTACCTACTCATCCTTGGGAAAGAATTTCCATGGACTTTGTGGGAGGTTTTACGACAAATAGGAAGGGAAATGACTACCTGTTTGTGGTAGTTCAAAGTTTCAACAAGATGTGTGTTCTAATGCCCTGTAAAAAGACCATCAATGAAAAATAGGTAGCAAACTTATTCTTTGGATAGGTCTGGGTGCACTTTGGGATACCACGAAACATCGTTTCAGATAGGGATACAATATTTCTTAGTGTATTGTGGACTACATTGTGGGAGAATATGGATAGAAAGTTGAAAATATCTACAACATTCCATCCACAAATAGATGAGAAGACAAAAGTAATGAACAAGATTTTGGTGCAACTTTTGAGGGGATAACGCCAGAAGAATCCAAGGACCTGGGATATAAATATGGTATATATACAACATTCTTACGAAAAAGAAGTCCACACTTCTACAGGAAAGTCCCCATTTGAAACTTATTTTGGATATTTTCCACCTTCAACTTTGGATATTTCATATGGGCAGAAATGAGGAGTGAGGGAAGATCTTACAAGAGATTCTTTGAGGGATGAAAAATTTATATACAAGACCAGTTAGACCCATTTACAGGTACAAGAATCACTGCAAAAGTATAAGGCCAAGCATGATCAATATAGAACATAGAAATCATTCAAGCCGAGAGACAACACATGGATACAGTTTAACAAGGAGAGGCTACAGGGGTCTGGTAAGAAAATCAAGGCTATGAGGTATGGTCCCTTTGAGATACTAGAAAAGGTGGGTGATAATTCCTATTGACTCAATTTACCACCATATATGCACATTTCCTCAGATGTAAATGTAGATAATTTGAAACTCCATGAGCCTTCCATGCTAGATCAGGAAGAGGAACATGTCCTACCTTCTATGGAGGATTTGGCACTAGATGCTCAGGCAAAGTTGACAAATAATAAAATTTTGCAGAAGAGGTTCAAAAATAAAAGACAAGGGCAATATGAAATTTGGTAGATTGGATTGAAGGGAAAACTTCTAGGAAAATCTAAATGTTACACCAGAGAGAAGGTGGAGGAAAATTTCCTCACCTCATTCAATAAAATATTTTGGGGACTAAAATCCTCCCAAAATGGGGAGGTGTGATATAGATTGGATCATTATATTTTTTGTCATCCATATTGATGCATTTGGAGTGGAAAAAGTGGAGGAATCATCTCATGGGACCTTTTTTACCGATGAGACCCAATTTGGAAAAATGAGGTTCGAAACCTTCCAGGAGAATTTTGAGGCATCAAACAACATTTTTTGGGGGTAAAAATTTGTTGCTATGACATAGCTTCATTTCATGTTTTTCTACACACATATATTCTTTCCAACGGTGCAAGAATAATGCTAACAAGAGCTTGTATGCAAAATTTATGCCACTTAGAAGTTTGCCTTCCTGTTTTTATTAGAAAATTATATAAGACAGAGCAATGCAACACATAAAATATGTGGAAGCACAAACAAAAAAAACATATAAAAATAGAGAGGCATAGATATACATGGTTCACCTAGTTTGGGCTACATCCACCCCGAAGAACCATTCCTTCTCTTCTATTATCCAACAAAATGAAGAGACACAACCTACAACAGATCCGTTGTAATATCCTAAGTTCTCTCTCATAGTATCCCTATCTATTTCTCGCTTTGAGAATACACATACAAATACACAGTCACAATACAATACCCTCATACAAAACAAGGGGTTTCCTTTTAGGGCAAAAAACCCTAAATTAAACATAACTTCTACCGTTAGATCATCAGTGTAGGAATTTACACGGTAAGTTCCTTAGACCAAAAACCAAAGGTCACCGCTCACAAATAGATCACAAATCAATACACTAGTATTATCACGTGGTTAAAACCCTCAAAGAGGGAAATAGCCCACAGCCTGAGCCAACGCGGCCACTTTAGACAATTTATTAATATAAAAAGAAAAGTTACATAATTTTTTCTCATAAAAGGTTACCGAACAAATGCCCCTCCATGCTATTTAAATAGAGATCATGGAACAATCAGGTGTTAAGCCACATATCTAGTGTCGTTAATCATGATGAGAGACTAAACCGTCAGATCACTACAAATAATGACTGTCAGATTATAAGTTACAAATGTACATAGTAAAGAAACACACTTTACCTAACTCTACACTAGACTAAGTTATTCTTAACTATTTCCTATGTGTCCGAATATCCTAACATCCCCCCTTAATAACAACTTGGGATAGGATTGAAGGATTTACAAAGGTGACCTAAGGAGCCTATTTCCTATGTGTCAAAATATCCTAACATCCCCCCTTAAGAACAACTTGGGATAGGATTGAAGGATTTACAAAGGTGACAAATAGGAGAAGGAAGGAGGCATTAGAGCCTATCCCCCCTTAATGATAACTTTCCTCAACTCCAAGCATGGATCGAAGTTTGGTAAACTTTGCTTCTGTGAGAGCCTTTGTAAATATATCGGCTAGTTGATCATTGGTTGGACAATAATGCACTTCAAGAACACGGTCATGAATGAGCTTTCTTATGAAGTGTATGTGGAGCTCAATGTGTTTCATACGTTGATGCTTAACTGGATCTTTACATAGCTGAATGGCACTCTGATTATCACACCAAAGTGTAGTTGGATGCTGCTGATGAAGACCAAATTCAGACAGGATCTGACGAAGCCACATGACTTCCTTGCTGGATTCAACTGCACCACGATACTCTACTTCTGCTGAAGAAAGAGAGATGGCACTTTTTTTATTACAAGACCATGTAATAAGTCCTGAACCAAGAGTGAATACATATCCTGCAGTAGAATTTTGATTATCAGGATCACCATCCCAATCAGAATTAGTGAAACCAATCAACAATGGAGATGCTCTTGCACTGTAATGAATCCCAAACTGAACTGTACCTCGAATATATCAAAGTATTCTTTTAGCTGCTTTCCAGTGACTTTCATGAGGTTGGTGCATAAACCGAGAAACAAGACCAATGACAAAGGAAAGGTCAACATGGGTATGAGTTAGATACAAAAGTTTACCAACAAGTTGGTGGTATAAGGTAGTGTTGTAGCCTCTACAACACCATCCAAAATTTCTCACTTTAAATTTTTTTTGAGCCCCTTGATCATAAGGAAGAGTTAAGTTAAGATCCGAGAAGGTTAAGTTGTTGAGTTGTAGATTTTAAATTTTCGGAAAATTGCGAACCTGCGACCCCGAGGTCGCAAGGTCGCAAGGTCGCGAGGTCGTACATCTCTTACACCATCACACAATGCGACCCGTGACCTCATTAATGGCCCACACGTGCGACCTTTTTATATATAGGAGGTCTCTAGGTCGCATTAGGCACGTTCGACGGATAGAAAAAATGCCTCTGACAGGTCGACTGGCGCGTGATTTTCCCGGGTAAGTTGCCATTTCCCTCATGTTGTTTCCTTTTATGATTTTTCTTGCCTAATCTTCCCTTCCTCATATTTTAAATGACCCCCTACCTTGGCCATTATTTTCATTTGACACTTAGGGCTCCTTCTTTTGGCTCTATCATTCACCCTGCTTGCCTAACCTTATCACAGTTCCCATCGAGATCCTCATGGCCTGTATCCTGCTTCAAAAGCTCTCCCCTGCTCTGTCTTGGCTCATTAAACTTTAGTTTTCAAGTTAGAGGGAAAAATACTCCACGCGGTGCGCGCCAAAACCTCGGCAAGCCCTAGCGCGACCTGCGATCCATGCGACACCCAGTCGCTAAGTCGCCAGGTTGCCAATTGCTCTTCAGTCTGTCTTCTTGCGACTTCACAATTTGGCAACCTTGCGACCCGGTCGCAGGTCGCATCGTCGTTCTCCCGTTGTTTTTCTATAATTTGCGACGCAGCGACCCACGACCTGGTCGCAAGGTCGCACTTCCGTCAATTTCCCACAACTAGCGACCCAACGACCCGCGACCTGGTCGCAAGGTCAAAAAGTTGCACTTCCTGCATTTTCCCACAACTAGCGACCCATCGACCTAGCGACTTGGTCGAAAAGTCGCAGAGTCGCAAATTCTCCAAGAATATCAACATTGCGACCTTTGCGACCCCACGACCCAGTCGCAAGTCCCTAATTCAGCTCTGCCTGTGTCCCCTGTTGAAATAATTAATAGCTGTACCTAGTCCTGTATCATCATGAAATCTTTCTTATCCTGGGATTCTTTCATGAAAATGACAGGTGAATTCGAAGCAGACTTAGAGTGTATCCCTGTCCCCTCGGATTCAAGCGACATGGGACCTCCAGTGTCTCAGAAAAAGGGCAAGAGCCTGGAAGAAGAGGACATAGAGATGGACATAGCAATGTCCCCGCCCCCGATCTACAGAGATACCCTGTGCACATTTGCCAAAGGGGACCGTATGAGTTGGTACCAGGTGTAACAGGAGTTCGCTCAACAAGAATTTCAAGAGTACCTCTTTGATTGGGAAGTATACATACAGGTCAAAAGGTTAAAGCTCCATCTTTCAGGTGCCCATCAGGCTATATTCCCATGCACGGAGGTTATAGATTGGATTATACAGAACACTGACCCCAAGAATTTTGTAATCAGGGACAGCGAAGGCAAGGCTTTCGTAGCTCTCAAAGGCTCAGACGCTCAAGTTTACTATTCATTGCCTGAAAGAGAGGAGGAATTTATAGAAGATTGGGCCATCGCCCATGCAGTCCCCATAGTAGATACTCTAAAAGGATGGTGGGAGGAGCCCGATAAATTCAAGGTCAAGAAGGATCAAGAATATCCAGTACCAGGCCTTAGGAAAGTATATAAATTGGTGGCTTCTATGCTTTGCAGATTGTACGGGCGCCCCGATGCCACCACCTTCAGTGGCACATGGGCAACCCTCATGGAGTATGTCACGGTGTACGTCACCCGTTTCAACTGGGCCAGCATACTGGTGGCCTCCCTTCATACAAACATATCCTCGGCATTGGTACCAGATAAAGGATTGCCTTCTAAATTCTACATGGCCTATTATTTGTTGGATGTTGTTTGTTCAAGGTGCCAATTTGAAGGATGGGTGCACAACTGGGATCCAAAACAGATCTGTGCGATCCACTTACAAACCAAAGTATTTTTGGATTCCAGATATAAGCAGGACATAGAGCCGATCTCTCAAGTTTTCATCCCAGCTCTTTACAGAAAATTGTTTGGCCAAGACACTCCTTGATTGTCTTGACAAGCCATGGAGACACTAGGCAAGGTTGCGCATTGGTTCCCTTTTTCCAAGTACACATTCATTCAAGTTTTTGGCTCGTACAAGACCCCCCATGCTATGCCTCGATATGTCACAGACAAAATGCTCATGCAAGAGGTTTGTTTCCAAATGTATTCCGGTTTCTCTAGGGTCTTGACGACGGGTAAGAAGAAGCCGTGGCCCATGCTACCCCTCACTATCGGTACTTACATAGTCAAAGATTTCAGGGAGGTAGAGGTTGAAGCGGAAGAGATGAAAAGTTATCACCTTGGGGCATTAGACCACCAGACATATGACCCAGAAAGGATAGTCCCTGATCACTGCAAGCGGGCTAAGTTCAAATGGAACTACCAGAAAACGGAATGCCTGGGCGAAGATGAAAGAAGAAATTGGTATAATGCAGACCAAAAACTTGCTTCGGGGGTGTACTCTGATCAACAAGACCTAGATGACCAAACATTGGAAGACAGGAGCCGTGAATTGGGAGGCGCTTCTTCTTCTCTGGCTAAAAAGCCTCGAACTAGTACAGGGCACAGCACTTCTACCCAGCAGAAAGAACTAGAATTCCAGCAAGAAATGGAAAAGAAGATGAAAGAAGAGGAAGATAAGCGAAAAAGGAGTCTGAGGTCAGAACAGAAGAAGAAGCAGGCAGAAGAGGCTAGGAGAAAAAAGGAGGAACAGGAGGCGGAGGCTGTGGTGGAATGACAACTCAAGAAAGAATTAGATCAAGTGGAAGCCGAATGCTAGAAGAAAGCAGAGCAAGAAGCAACAGCTGAGCGTAAAATTAAAGCCGAACTAGAAGCAACGGCAGAAGCAGAACGCAGACAGAAGAGAGAACGTGAAAAGGTAGAAGCCAAACGCCTTCGAAGAGAAGAGAAAGAAAAGAAAAAGAAAGAAGAGGAGGATCAAATGCTAGAGAACATCGAGGCATCTCCTCAGGGCGCAAGATCACAAACTGAGCTACCTCCCCTTGAGGTACCTGCAGTTAGTACACGTGCTACACTCTCTGATCTGAGTTCTTACGAAGGGCAGCAGGAGGAGGTATTCGATCTTACCAGGCTCACATATGATCAGTTCTCCTTCAATATCTGCCAGGAGAAAAGAAGATTCATGGCGTGAAATCCTTTTGCCTCATCCACAGTTGTGACGGAGAAAGACATAGTCTTAGACAATAGGACTAACCCGATGATGATAACATCGACCAGTACAGCTTTCACCGTGGCCACGGAGGATAATGTGAACAGAATGAGCAGAGAGATCCTCTCTCTACAAAATAGGTTGCAAGAAGCAGAGCAAAGGGAGGCAAGGGCAGAGCAGGAAAAGATAGCATTAAGAGAAGAGGTTCAGCAACTCTGAGACAAAACTGCCTCTATCAATGAAGTACCGCTCGCCGTCCAAAGGCAGTTAGATATATTAGAGGCCACCATGAGACAAGTCTATGGGGAAATTTTTACTATAAAACAAATAGTTGCCTCCTTGGTGAGAGCCCAAACATAAACCAAGCAGAGGAATGAGCAGCTGAAGGAAGCCTCAGCCACCTTGGACAGAATGATAGATTGGATGGTCCAGTACCCCCAAGCTCCTAAAAACCTGCCAAAGAAAGACTGGATCCACACACAAGATGCTAAGGTCCAGATCCGGATGAAGATGAAGTCCAAGAATAAGCTATCCAAGGACCTAGATAAGGTGATGTCCACATACGAGCATCTGATCAACGGCATCGATTCAATGCACATCTTACATCACATTCCATCGCTGGGTGCATTAGATGAGAAAAAGACTTGGGAACAGGTGGATCAGGAGATTCAGGCATTTTTGCAGCCCATTAAGCAAGCCGCTGCCACTTCCGATCTTGCAGCATCACAGGAGAACCTGGGCAAGTTTCTTGTCACACCAGTCTGGGTCTACACCAAGCTCGCCTCCTTGTCCAACTTGGTCACGCAGAAAAGAGAAACTCTAATCCCAAATGCCTTGGAGTGTCTGCATCGGTTGAGAGGGGAAGTTCCTTTGATTTCTCCCATAGCGGCAGATTATCGTGCTTGGCATAACTTCGTCAAAGGACAACAAGTTAATGCCCCTGACCTCATGATCGCGCGCACATCCTCATGATCAGGTGGCAGTAGGTCGCAGGTCGCATTTCCTAGTTGGGTTGCAGGTCACACCTCACAGCTTGGTCGCAGGTCGCAACTCCCAGTCAGGTCGCAGGGCAGCTCAACCGTTGGGCAATCGAAAAGTTAGGAAGCCCAAAGGGAAAATTTTGGTCTATAAAAATCCCTCCAGGAAGATTGTAAAGGATATTTTTTTTGGGGACTCAAGAGTTAGAGAGCATTGTATTGAAGGATAACACTCTTTTGCACATGAATACAGATACTTGTTAAAACTCCTTTTGGATCTAATGTGTTTTGCTGTGCGAACACTATGAGTATTTCTTATACAGTTTCAAACATCTTTTGATTAATGAAGCTGTGCTTTTAATGACATCATTTATGCATTATAGTACTCTGTACTTGTGTTAATGATGTTCAGTTAATTTCGCTTTCTTAATGGATGTTAATGAATTTGTTTATTAGCATTTGTTTTATCTTTCAGGAAGTGAAGGGTGTTTTTGCCATAAAGAATTGTTTCTTTTGTGGTCAGAATAGCCTACAAGCATGCCCCCAATGATGTGTTGTTAACAACACTTCCTTCGGCGTTTATGCTTTATTATTTGTCTCGCTACGCATAGTGTTATATACGTGTTTAACTCATCAATCATGTATCTTGTATCATTTGAACAAGTGTGTGTCTGCAGGTTCATTGAGTTCTTTTGAGACCAATGGAGAGGAGACTTAAGCGGTAGCTGGATCCACACCCCAGACAGGATCCCTATTCTAAATGGTTTAGAGTCTAGTTGGGACTTTTAACTGGGGAGATCCCCTACTGTTGGTCGGACAAAATTTCCCGTCAAAAGAATTGGCGCTAGAAGGAGGGCTTGAATGGCATCCTCCCAGCACACAAGCAACATTCCATCACAAACTCCCCAGGGGAAGGTCATAAACAATGATACTATTCCTCCCCCTTTGGAAGATGTTCAAGGGGAGGAGGATCCATATCATGAAATCACCAGAGAGTAGTTGAGAGCCCTGCGCCCAGTTGCCCGCAATCTCATCAGGGATTTGCGATACACCCCAATCATGAATTTCTTGACCCATACTAGGACCCCTGCTGATAACCTCACTCGCCACAATGCTCTAGTGAGCTCCATACCTCATTTGGTAAATTTGATGGTTGAAGACCTCACCATCGCTGTCCAGAATAACGAACTGATTCCTAAGCTCCAAGGGGGTGGAGAGGAGGAACCTGGCATGAGTGAACCCCATCCTGACCCTCAGCCTACTCAAACCAAACATAACAACAACCAAGTCCGCTCCCCACCTGGGGGAGGTGAGGGAAATAGAGATCAAGGGAATGAAGGCGAGGGAAATAGAGCCCTTAGAAATGAAGGCGAGGGAAATATAGCCTGCATAAATGAAGGTGAGGGAAATAGAGCCCGCAAAAATGAAGGTGAGGGGAACAGAGGCCGAGGGAATGGAGGTAGGGGAGATAGAGGCCGTGGCAAAGGACACCATGCTGCCCACCACCGTCAAAACCAAAATAGGCCACCTGTCTACAATTAGGGATATCTCAGAAATATGGCCAACCGTGAGGGTTATCAAGATGAACACTCTCGCCATGGGGGAGAAGCATCTGCATCAGGCACGGGGAGTGAATCTGAACCTGAGATCAGGTACCATGAGTGTGCCAGGATGGTGCAACCACTTGCCTGGATGGCCCAGTCCCTATTAAATATTTTGGGCCCCCTCCATGACATGCCTAGGCAGCCTGAGAAGCATCTCCCCAAGTTTGACCCGGAGAAAGGCACGTTGGCCGAGGATCATATAAGTAGCTTCCATCTTTCCCTACAAATTATGAGAGTTCAAACAGATGACGTTTCTTGTCGTCTTTTCCCGCACACTCTTAAGAACAAAGTGGCCACCTGGTACCGCTCCCTCCCAAGTGCCTCCATAACGTCATGGGACCAATTTCGTCGCGTGTTCTTGCAGAAATTTTCAGAGGAAAAAAACCCTTCCATGCTCCTCACGGAGTTAAGCACCATTAAATGCCATAAAAAAGAGAAGGTTAGGGACTTCAATCAGTGCTTTGCTACCATATTGCAAAATTTTCCCCCAAACCTAGCGTTGGATGACTCTATTACCATAGACTACTATACGAAAGCTCTCCCTAGGGATATTGCCGTCTTTTTAAAACGCGAAGCTAGGGCCACCCTTGCGGAAAATTATGTGGCCGCCCTAGCTGTAGAAAAAGACATGCTTTCTATAGGAGCCATCATTCACGAAGGGAGAGATGACCACAAACCAATCGTGAAGAAAAGTTAGTCTTCCACACCCAAGACAACGGACACGGATAAGGATGCTTTTGACTTCGAGAGCATAGCAAAGACCCTCAAGCTATTGAAAAATGAAGTCTCTGACCTGAAGAGAAAGGGCTTAGAATCTATGACTAGTACTAAGGCGCTGAAGCCCTTTTTCAGAAAGAGTAACCCCAACACCAACCGACCTTCGTCCAACCCAAACACTGTTCTCAACGTCGAAGAAATAGGAAAAGATAACTTTTGTTCTTTCCACCAGGCTGCCCACTTTGAAAAAACGTGCCCACAATGGATTGGTAGCATGAATGCAGTAGTAAATCAGCTTCTGGATGATCAAAACCTAGGGGATGCATGGGAAGATGATGTTTCCAACCATGAAGAAGATTTTCCCCCTGATGAAGAACCGGGGTCCTCTATTCTTGCGTTCGACATAATCCGTGGGGAGAACAATCATACCCTCACTGATATCAATATGGAAGATGATCCTAAGGTCAAACCTGTATGAAATTATAGCCTTAGAAGCAAAGGACCGGTCCCCGAACAGTCCTTTGAAGAGAAGAAAAGGGCTTTCTTAAGGAAAATTCTTCCCCCTGGGAATGAACAACAATTTGTTCCTGAGAAGCCCACGAACAACAAAAATTGAGTAAATGAAAAGGGCAAGCTCCCGGTGGGGTCCCCCAAAGCCACTACCGAGCCTAGTCCTCAGCCTGATTCTGGTTATAACATTGTTGAGGACATGAAAAAAACTAGAGCCAACATCTCCCTCTACGAGCTTGCCTGCATCACCAATCAAGGAGAACTCATTCTCAAATCCTTCGCCAATACCTCAACTACTAAGCCTGTGAGCAATACATCTGCGCAAGCTAGTCTGAGTGTTTAGTATATTGTAAACGCCATCAACGCAAATTCCAGGGGATCCACTCCTCCCTTCCTCTTATCATTTGAGATTTTTAGCTTCAACGTCCATAACTATCTAGTTGACTCCGGTGCATCCACAAACGTCATGCCCTTGTCTGTTTGTAAGAAGCTAAACATCCGCCCTGAGAAAAATGACACAAGAATCATCCAACTTGATAGATCATAGGTGCCAGCTGTAGGAGAGCTAAATAACGTCATCATCCGCCTTTCGTCCGACTCTAGGGTCCACCAATGTATAGACATTGTGGTTGTAGATATCCCAGAAGCCTACGACCTATTACTTAGCAGAGACTAGTCCAACAAGCTGCAAGGGTATTTTTCCACTGACTGGTCCCACCTGTGGCTTCCTTACAAGGGCCGAAACAACCAAATCAGGGTCGAAAGCAAACCTTATATGAAATATACTGTGACTAATTTAGATGCTACTAACGAACCTATCAGCTTTGCCCAGGAGGAGCTTGGCATGTGTTTCTTGGAGGCCATTTTTGGATGTTACCATCCTCCTCAGTCTCCAGTAGGCCTCGAGATCCAGTCTGAACTAACACTCGTCACAGAAGACCAAGCCACCCCCATCTCACACCAAACCGAAATCCCTCCCCAACCTATAACCCCGAAGGAGCCAGAAAATGATGTGTGGACCCTATATTATGACAGTTCCAAGACCCATGACGGAGCTGGCCCGGGCTGCATCTTGCTGGACCCTCAGAAGAACAAGTTCTTGATTTCGTGTCGGCTAGAGTTCCAGTGCACTAACAATACTGCTGAATATGAAGCTTTAATCCTTGGACTCAAGAAGGCACTGGATTTAAAGGTAAGATGCTTACAGGTCATTGGAGACTCTGAGATTATCACTCGACAGGTACGCAATACCATTCATTGTTTGTCTCCGCACTTAAAAGCTTATCAACAAGAGGTATGGCGTCTTATTTCTGCCTTTGATGCGTTTGGAATCAAATCTGTTCTTAGAATGCATAATTTTTTAAGGAGCTTTCCGGATTATCCACAGTGCTAGAAAATGAGCGTCGACGTTTCGAATCCCAATGGGGATCCATCATCAGGACAAACGGGGATCATTCAAAGTTTGTCCTGATGATGGATCCCCGTTGGGATTCGAAACATCGACACTCATTTTCTAGCACTGTGGATAATCCGGAAAGCTCCTTAAAAAATGATCACCACATGAGTTTAAAAACCAAGAATGCATAATGCAGCCGTTGATACTGTGGCTAATGCTGCTGCTAGATTTACCCCTTTAAGGGATGGCTTTTCTATTGAAGTTATATATAGACCCTCCGTGCCAGATAATATTACAAATTTACGCGTCTTTGATGATGACCAATAGATATTGGAATTCATGCTCAACACTGAAGTATTCAAAGACGCAGTAATAGATGAGGCGGATCATGATCAAGCTTTGTAAGAAGAGCATGATAAATGCAAGCAGAACCCCATGCCTAAGGGGATAGTGTCACTTGAAAAGCTCTTTGATCGGAAAAGTCATTTCCGCGGACCCCCAAATACCAAAGTACAAAGTTCCACCTTGGCACATCGGCAGGTGAACTTAGGATCAGATGAGAACCCGAAGTTCATCAACCTTGGGAAAGACTGTTCTGACCAAGAGATGCAGGCTTTCACCCAACTATTCCGGAAGTATCGAGACGCATTTTCTTGGATGTATGATGATTTACATACATACGATACTCGGATTATTCAACATGTGATACTTATGAAGGAAGGGGTGAAGCCTTTCCAACAAAAACTCAGAAAATTTCATCCTACTTTGGAACCGATGATTAAGAAAGAGCTTAAGAAGCTTTTGGATGCACGCATCATCTTCAAAGTTCGCCACTCCACTTGGGTGTCAAATTTGGTTCCGGTATGGAAGAAGTCTGGTGAGATCCACTTGTGCGTGGATTTCCAGAATTTAAATCGAGCCTCAGACAAAGACAATTACCTGGTGCCTCCTATGGAACAAATATTGCAAGCTGTGTCCGAATCCGAGATTTTCTCCTTATTGGATGGGTTCTCCAGCTAAAACCAAGTGCTGGTAGCTGACCCAGACAGATTGAAAACTACTTTTCGAACTACATGGGGAATGTTCGCTTTCAGACGCATGCCCTTCGGATTAATAAACGTGGGGGAAAATTTCCAACAGGCCATGGATATAGCTTTCCGTGGTTTAATAGGGTGAAGCGTGGTAGTCTACTTGGATGACGTCACCGTGTTTTCGAAACACCAGGGAGACCATTTACGCCACCTCAAGCAAATTTTTGAAAGGTGCAGGAAGTACAGGATCTCACTCAACCCGAAGAAGTGTGTTTTTGCCATGGCAGAAGGGAATTTGTTGGGCCAAATCATAACTAAGCAAGGCATTGTTGTAGATCTCGAGCGGGCAAAAGCCATTGCCCAGATTCCACCCCCCAGCAGTAAAAAGGCTATGCAATCTTTCCTTGGGAAAATCAATTTTGTACGTAAATTCATATCAGATTTTGCCAAAATAGTCAGGCCTTTGCAGGGGATGATCAAGAAGAAAGCGATTTTCAAATGGAATCTACCAGAGAAGGAGGCTTTCAATAAAATCAAACAGGCTATAGCTGAAGCACCATCCCTCCAAAGTCCAGATTTTAGCAGAATCTTTATCCTGTACAATTTCGCTTCGAATTCATCACTTGCAGCTATCCTCACGCAGAAAGACAAAAACAATGATGAATGGCCTATATCCTTCATGAGTACTGGTTTACAGGGAGCTGAAGTGAACTACCATGAAATCAAGAAGTAGGCTTATGCAGTCTACAAAGAAATCAAGCATTTCAGGCCATACATCTTGAAAAACCATGTTACACTTTTCGTCCCCCACCCAGCTGTCCGCTCACTATTTGTGCAACAGGAGCTAGGTGAGAGACGAGGCAACTGGGTGGCATGTCTTCAAGAGTATTACCTAGAGTTTAAACCAACACACACTGTCAAAGGACAAGGGCTCTGCCAAATGGCTGCGGAGGCTGCAAGCTCACATGGGGTCGAAGAAGAGTGTTGGGAACATGAATTGATATGTATCAGAGTGACCACGCACCTCAGCAGAGAAGCCCTTCTTGGTACTCTAACATTTTGGGATATTTAGCCCATGGCATCTTGGACCTTGCTTTGACTTCCCAGCAGAAACACGCAATAAGGCTCAAGGCTGCATCTTACTAGTTGATCCAGGGTAAGATTTTCAAGAAACATCACGATGCAGTTCTCTTATGCTTCTTGGAACATGATGAAGCACATGAAATCTTGACTGAGCTGCATGACGAACCAGCTGGAGGGAATTTTTCAGGCGATACCACTGCCCACAAGATAATGCGTGCAAGATACTATTGGCCAACCCTTTTCAGAGATGCGCATGTGTATGTCCAGAAGTGCACTCAATGCCAGAAGTTTGCAACTTGGGAAGCGTGGCCAGCCGCTCCCATACAATCAGTGGCAGTGGAGGAACCCTTTCAACAGTGGGGTTTGGACATGATTGGTGAAATCCTACCTCACTCCTCCAAGAAACACCAGTATATTCTCACTACTACCGATTATTTCACCAGGTGGGTCGAAGCAGTACCTTTACGCCAAATCAATGATCAAGAGGTAATAGAATTTGTCACTCATTCTATCATCACCAGGTTTGGCATTCCAACTTCCTTGGTTTTTGATAATGCAACTTACTTTTCATCTTTTAAATTGTATGATTTTTCTCTAGAAAATGGTATTGTGCTTAAACATTCTACAAATTATTATCCCCAAGGAAACGGGTTAGCTGAGTCAACTAATAAAAATCGTATCCACATCATTAAGAAGACTCTGCTATCCCACCAGTGAAACTGGCATAATTCCCTTCACAACGTTCTTTGGGCCGACCGTGTCATGCCCAAATCCTCACTCGGGACCTCCCCGTATTTTCTTGTGTATGGAAAAGAAGCAATCCTTCCTCCCCATGTATCTCTCTCTGCCCTTCAGTTGTCCCAAGAAAGCCATGGCACCCCATGCCCCACCTTGCAGAATCAGATCGACACACTACTGAAGTTGGAGGAAGAAAGGAAAAAAACCCGGGAAAAGTTCGCCATCCATCAAAGTCGGATCAAGAGATGGTTTGATAAAAAATCCGCAGGGAGTAAAAATTTTGTAGTAGGAGACCTAGTCCTTAAGTGGGATAAAGCGCATGAAGAAAAGGGAAAACATTCCAAATTCCAAGCACTGTGGACAGGTCCATTCCAGGTCAAGGAGAAATTGGGTTCCCACACGTTTAGACTGCAAACTCTTGAGGGAAAAGTCGAGGTCCTCCTAGTAAACGGGAATGACCTTAAACATTACTTCACTTAGTAGCCCTCAGAGGGCTATCCTACCCCTGTACCTTAGATTTTTGCTTTCGTTTCATGTTAAAAATATATACATACATACATATATACATATACATATACATATACATATATATATTCAAAAAAATGGAAGGCCTTGTCAGAGCCACGTAATTGACACATTGCACCAAGTTCTATGTTGATGGAAGCCTTTCCTGAAAGACACGAAGGTGGCAAAAGTTTGCTTGTAATTGGCGCCCAAAGGTAGTACATGACCTAGCTCAAGCCACCAAGTGTGGGTAGCTCACCTAGCGAGTTTGAAAGGGTGTCTGTGAAAATAAAGTTCGATACAATAGTGACTAGGTCGAAAGGGAACAAAGTTAACCTCAAGTGACATCAGGGCATCCGGGAAAAACCAAAGTCCTCATATTAGACTAGGAGCAACCTATTTGCAAGTAAAATAAGTTGGGATCCCTCATCCTCCCAGGAAAAATAATTGCCTCTCTCAAATAAGTGCCATGAACACATCTAAATAAGTGCCTTAGGCACATTCAAAATAAGTGCAATAGCACACCAATAAAGGGTAAAGGATTGAGAAAGGCTTCTTGCGCAAAGAGGTGATGTGACGACTCCGCCGGGGTACTGACCAGGCTCGCTGGCAGCAGAGCAACATTCGTGACTCCTAGGCAGTGACTCCTCTGGGATCGCGAGGTTCGCAGGTAGTGGAGCAACACGATGAGGACAAAATAATTGTACCAGACCCTATGACCACCTGAATTTCTCCAACCCTTTTAGTCTGGAAACCTGAAGCAATGAAACTTGGTTAATCAGCGCCTAGACAGATTGGCTGGCCCAACGACCTCGCAAGGTGCCAAAGGCAAGGTAGTGGAGACCCTAGGGTGAAAAGAACAGCTAATGAAGGCCCCTCCCTCCCCCACCAAGGAAAGCCATCAGTAGAGACTCTGAGTTCGACCAGTGAATCGCCAATTGTTGCAGCCTCTACAACACCCTCCAAAATTTCTCACTTTAAAATTCTTTTGAGCCCCTTGAGCATAAGGAAGAGTTAAGTTAAGATCCGAGAAGGTTAAGTCGCTGAGTCGTAGATTTTGAATTTTCAGAAAATTGCGACCTCGCGATCTTGCGACCCCGCGACCTCGAGGTCGCAAGGTCACGAGGTCGCACATCTCTTAGACCACCGCACAATGCGACCCGCGACCTCATTAATGGCCTGCACATGCAACCATTTTATATATAGGAGGTTGCTAGGTTGCATTAGGCACGTTCGACGCATAGAAAAAAATGCCTTTGACAGGTCGACTGGCGCGCGATTTTCACGGGTAAGTTTCCATTTCCCTTCTGCTATTTCATTTTATGATTTTTCTTGCCTAATCTTCCCTTCCTCAACTTTTAAATTACCCCCTGCCTTGGCCATTATTTTCATTTGACACTTAGGGCTCCTTCTTTTGGCTCTATCATTCACCCTGCTTGCCTAACCTTATCACAGTTCCGATCCAGACTCTCATGGCCTGTATCCTGCTTCAAAAGCTCTCCCCTGATATGTCTTGGCTCATTTAAACTTTAGTTTTCAAGTTAGAGGGAAAAAGACTTTGCGCGGCGCGTGCCAAAACCCTGAAAATCCCTAGCATGACCTGCAACCTGTGCGACCCTGTGACCCAGTCGTTGAGTCGCCAGGTCACCAATCGCTCTTCAGTTTGTCTTCTTGCGACTTCGCGATTTGGCGACCTTGCGACCCGGTCGCAGGTCGCGTAGTCGCTCTCCCGTCGGTTTTTTAGCATTTGCGACCCAGCGACCTGTGACTTGGTCGCAAGGTCGCACTTTCGTCAATTTCCCACAACTAGCGACCCAACGACCCACGACCTGGTCGCAAGGTCGCAAAGTCGCACTTCCTGCATTTTCCCACAACTAGCGACCCAGCGACCTAGCAACCTGGTCGCAAAGTCGCAGAGTCAAAAATTCTCCAAGAATATCAACATCGCGACCTTTGTGACCCCGCGACCCAGTCGCAGGTCACTGAATCAACTCTGCCTGTGTCCCCTGTTGAAATAATTAATAGCTGTACCTAGTCTTGTATCATCATGGCATCTTTCTTATCCTGGGATTCTTTCATGAACATGACAGGTGAATTCGAAGCAGACTTAGAGTGTATCCCTGTCCCCTCGGATTCAAGAAACATGGGACCTCCAGTGTCTCGGAAAAAGGGCAAGAGCCTAGAAGTAAAGGAAATAGAGATGGACATACCAATGTCCCCGCCCCCGATCTACAGAGATACCCTGTGCACATTTGCCAAAGGGGACAGTATGCGTTGGTACCAAGTGTACCGGGAGTTTGCTCGATAGGAATTCCCAGAGGACCTCCCTGATCGGGAAGTATAGATATAGGTCAAAAGGTCAAAGCTCCATCTTGCAGGTGCCCATCCAGCTATATTCCCATGCGCGGAGGTTATAGATTGGATTATACAGAACACTGACCCCAAGAAATTCGTAATCAGGGAAAATGAAGGCAAGGCTTTCACGGCTCTCAAAGTCTCAGACGCTCAAGTTTACTATTCATTGCCTGAAAGAGAGGAGGAATTTATAGAAGATTGGGCCATCGCCCATGCAATCCCCATAGTAGATACTCTAAAAGGATGGTGGGAGGAGCCTGATAAATTCAAAGTCAAGAAGGATCAAGAATATCTAGTGGCAGGCCTTAGGAAAGTATATAAATTGGTGGCTTCTATGCTTTGCAGATTGTACGGGTGCCCCGATGCCACCACCTTCAATGGAACATGGGAAACCCTCATGGAGTATGTCACGGTGTACGACATCCGTTTCAACTGGGCCAGCATACTAGTGGCCTCCCTTCATACAAACATATCCTCGGCATTGGTACCAGATGAAGAATTGCCTTCTAAATTCTACATGGCCTCTTATTTGTTGGATGCTGTCTATTCAAGGTGCCACTTTGAAGGATGGGTGCACAACTGGGATCCAAAATAGACCCATGCGATCCACTTACAAACCAAATCATTTTGGGATTCCAGATATAAGCAGGACATAGAGCAGATCTCTCAAGTTTTCATCCCATCTCTTTACAGAAAATTGTTCGGCCAAGACACTCCTTGCATGTCTTGGCGAGCCATGGAGACACTAGGCAAGGTTGCACATTGGTTCCCTTTTGCCGAGTACACATTCATTCGAGTTTTTGGCTCATACAAGGCCCCCCATGCTATGCCTCGATATGTCACAGACAAAATGCTCATGCAAGAGGTCTGTTTCTAGATGTCTTCTGGTTTCTCTAGGGTCCTGACGAAGGGTAAGAAGAAGCCGTGGCCCACGCCACCCCTCACTATCGGTACTTACATAGTCAAAGATTTTAGGGAGGTAGAGGCTGAGGTGAAAGAGATGAAAAGTTATCACCTTGGGGCATTAGACCACCGGACATATGACCCAGAAAGGATAGTCCTTGATCACTGCAAGCGGGCTAAGTTCAAATGGAACTACCAACACACGGAATGCCTGAGCGAAGATGAAAGAAGAAATTGGTATAATTCAGACCGAAAACTTGCTCCAGGGGCGTACTCTGATCAAGAAGACCCAGATGACCAAACATTGGAAGACAGGAGCCGTGAATTGGGAGGCACTTCTTCTTCTCTGGCTAAAAAGCCTTGAACTAGTAAAGGGCACAACACTTATACCCAGCAGAAAGAACTAGAATCCCAGCAAGAAATTGAAAAGAAGATGAAAGAAGAGGAAGATGAGCAAAAAAGGAGTCTGAGGTCAGAACAGAAGAAGAAGCAGGCAGAAGAGGCCAGGAGAAAAAATGAGGAACATGAGGCGGAGGCTGCGACGGAACGACAACTCAAGAAAGAATTAGATCAAGTGGAAGCCGAATGCCAGAAGAAGGCAGAGCAAGCAGTAGAAGCTGAGCGTAAAAGTAAAGCCGAACTAGAAGCAATGGATGAAGCAGAATGCAGACAGAAGAGAGAACGTGAAAAGGCAGAAGCCGAACGCCTTCGAAGAGAAGGGGAAGAAAATAAAAAGAAAGAAGAGGAGGATCAAATGCTAGAGAACATCAAGGCATCTCCTCAGGGCGCAAGATCACAAACTGAGCTACCTCCCCTCGAGGTACCTGCAGTCAGTACACGCGCTACACTCTCTGATCTGAGTTCTTACGAAGGGCAGCAGGAGGAGGTATTCGATCTTACTAGGCTCACATACGATCAGTTCTCCTTCAAGATCCGCCAGGAGAAAAGAAGATTCATGGCGCGAAATCCTTCTGCCTCATCCACAGTTGCGACGGAGAAAGACATAGTATTAGACACTAGGACTAACCCGGTGGTGA
The DNA here is from genome assembly GCA_034641835.2 of Pinus albicaulis. Classification (NCBI taxonomy): domain Eukaryota; kingdom Viridiplantae; phylum Streptophyta; class Pinopsida; order Pinales; family Pinaceae; genus Pinus; species Pinus albicaulis. Next base: position 1,089,036,749 of record CM076580.1, read on the forward strand.
TAACATCGGTTGGTACAGCTTTTGCCGCGGCCACGGAGGAGAATGTGAACAGAATGAGTAGAGAGATCCTCTCTCTACAAAATAGGTTGCAAGAAGCAAAGCAGAGGGAGGCAAGGGTAGAGCAGGAAAAGATAGCATTAAGAGAAGAGGTTCAGCAACTCTGAGACAAAACTGCCTCTATCAATGAAGTACCGCTTACCGTCCAAAGGCAGTTAGATATATTAGAGGCCACCATGAGACAAGTCTATGGGGAAATGTTTACTATAAAACAAACAGTTTCTCCCTTGGTGAGAGCCCAAACAGAAACCAAGCAGAGGAACGAGCAGCTGAAGGAAGCCTCAGCTGCCTTGGACAGAATGATAGATTGGACGGTCCGGTACCCCCAGGATCTCAAAAACCTGCCAAAGAAAGACTGGATCCACACACAAGATGCCAAGGTCCAGATCCGGATGAAGATGCAGTCCAAGGATAAGCTATCCAAGGACCTAGATAAGGTGATGTTTGCATACGAGCATCTGATCAGCGACATTGATTCAATGCACATCTTACATCACATTCCATCGCTGGGTGCATTAGACGAGGAAAAGACTTGGGAACAGGTGGATCAGGAGATCCAGGCATTTTTTCAGCCCATTAAGCAAGCCGCTGCCACTTTCGATCTTGCAGCATCACAGGAGAACCTGGGCGAGTTTCTTGTCACACCAGTCTGGGTCTACACCAAGCTCACCTCCTTGTCCAACCTGGTCATGCAGGAAAGAGAAACTCTAATCCCAAACACCCTGGAGTGTCTACATCGGTTGAGAGAGGAAGTTCCTTTGATTTCTCCCATAGCGGCAGATTATCATGCTTGGCAGAACTTCGTCAAAGGACAACAAGTTAATGCCCTTGACCTCACGATCGCGTGCACATTCTCATGATCAGGTGGCAGTAGGTCGCAGGTCGCATTTCCCAGCTGGGTCGCAGGTCGCACCTCACATCTTGGTCGCAGGTCGCAACTCCCAGTCAAGTCGCAGGGTAGCTCAACAGTTGGGCAAGCGAAGAGTCAGGAAGCCCAAAGGGAAAATTTTGGTCTATAAAACTCCCTCCGGAAAGATTGTAAAGGATATTTTTTTTGGGGACTCAAGAGTTAGAGAGCATTGTATTGAAGGATAACACTCTTTTTCACATGAATACAGATACTTGTTAAAATCCTTTTGGATCTGATGTGTTTTGTTGTGCGAACACTATGAGTGTTTCTTATACAGTTTCAAACATCTTTTGATTAATGAAGCTGCACTTTTAATGACATCATTTATGCATTATAGTTCTCTGTACTTGTGTTAATTCTGTTCACTTCATTTTTCTTTCTTAATGGATGTTAATGACTTTTTTTATTAGCATTTGTTTTATCTTTCAGGAAGTGAAGGGCATTTCTGCCATAAAGAATTGTTTCTTTTGTGGTCAGAACAACCTACAAGCATGTCCCCAATGATGTGTTGTTAACAAAACTTTTTTCGGCGTTTATGCCTTATTATTTGTCTCACTACACATAGTGTTATATACATGTTTAACTCATCAATCATGTATCTTGTATCATTTGAACAAGTGTGTGTCCGCAGGTTCATTGAGTTCTTTTGAGACCAAAGGAGAGGAGACTTAAGTGGTAGCCGGACCCACACCCCGGACGAGATCCCTATTATAAACGGTTTAGAGTCTAGTTGGGACTTTTAACCAGGGAGATCCCCTGCTGTTGGCCGGAAAAAATTTCCCGTCAACAGGTAGGATCAACTTCAGGGGTAGTACAAGTGACTGAAATCTTGACTCCAGATTGAAAGGGAGAAGGGGCTGGCTTACAGTCTTCCATGTGAAAGTGGTGTAGAATATCACAGGCATACTTGGACTGAGAGAGGGTAATACCTTCTTCGGATTGAAAGACTTAAAGACCAAGGAAATAATTCAAGTGTCCTAAGTCTGTCATTTCAAACTTCTTTTGAGGCTAGATTTCACATGGTTTATATGGTTTGGATGACTACTAGTAAGGATAAGATCATCAACATAAGAATAAGGATGGTGAAGGACTTACCCAATTTCTTGGTGTAGACAGTGTTGTCAGAATGACACCTAGAAAAGCCATTATCTAATAGAAATCTATCCATGTTGGCATACCGAGCTCGAGGAGATTGTTTAAGACCATAGAGAGACTTCCTAAGGTGACAACAAGGCTAGAGTTGTTTTGGATAAAGCCAGGGGTTTTTTCCATGTTGATTTCGTCACGCAAATCTCCATGTAAGAAGGTGGATTTAACATCCATATGATTGACTTCCCATTTAAAGGAGGCAACAAGGGAAAGAACAAGGCAGATAGAATTCATTTTGGCAACAGGGGAGAAAGTTTCAGTATAGTCAATGCCTTAAACTTGTGAAAATCCTTTAGTGACAAGATGAGCTTTATGTCTATCCACTTTTCCATCTGGTCCAAACTTGGTTTTGTAAACCCATCTGCATCTGACATTTTTTCTTACTTTTGGAAGAGGAACAAGATCCCAAGTATCATTCGCCAATAAGGAACGATATTATTCATTCATAGCTTCATCCCAATCTGGATGACTGGAGGCTCCTTCAAAGGTTTCTAGATCAGGATTTTCTAGAACTTGAGCCAATAAGGAAGACACCATTTCGAAACTTAGAACATGTACATCGTTGATCGACAGGGTCACCTACAAGATAACCTGCTGCATCTCGAGTAGAGCAGACCGATCTTGGAAGCTGTGGAGTAAAAGGAATAATTTCAAGAGGTGGAGGAGGATTTTCATCCTCGCTGTCATCATCTGAACTAGCAAGAATGCTATTAAAAATAGAAGAGAGAGAGAGAGGTGGCACATATGCCGAATCAGGCTCGCAGGCCAAAGGTGGCACACTCACAGAACTAGGCTCGCAGGCCGATATTTTTTCATTAATTTTACATCTCTTATAATGATTATTTTTTTGGATTTTGGTTGAAGAAGTCTATATCCTTTGACATCTTTAGAATATCCAACAAAAATTCATTTTTCACTCTTAGGTTCTAAGGCTTTATGTTTTGCATCTGGAATATGGGCCCAAGCATCACTTCCAAAAATGCGAAAGTGACTTACATCTGGTTTGATTGAGCTCCAAGCTTCTTCAGAAGTTATATTCTTTAAAACCTTAGTAGGAGTGTGATTTACTCTGTAATTTGCACAATTAATTGCTTCTGCCCAAAAATTGAGACTAAGTCCTTTAAATTGAAGCATACAATTAGCCATTTCTTTTAAGGTGTGATTCTTCCTTTTAACTACACCATTTTGTTGTGGAGTATATGGAACGATATGTTGCAATTGAATGCCATGCTTAGTGCAGAAGTTAATAAATTTGTTGTTAACATATTCTCCTCCATTGTCTGATCTTAACTTAAGAATTGGATGTCCAAATTGTTTCGCAACAAGGCCTTAAAGGCCAAGAACATGTTAAAACCTTCACTCTTGAGTTTTAAGAAGTATACCCAAGTGCTTCTGGAAAAATCATCAATGAAAGTTAAGAAGTACTTTCAACCAGAGAAAGAAACAACAGGAAGTGGACCACATAAATCACTGTGCACAAGCTGCAAAGGGGATGAAGCGTGCCAAGAGGCACGTTTTTCAAAACTATCTTGACGATGTTTTCTGAGTACACATCCGTAGAAAACACCATCTCGAAAAGATACCATAGGAAGACTCGTCACCATATTTTCCTTACATAGAGTTTGTAAAAGAGAGCGATATTTTAAGTGACCAAATCGCTCATGCCAAAGTTTGCTCACATCATCATTATGAGCAACAAAAACAAAGGGAAGACGTGAAGACCCAAATTTGTCAAACTTATACAACCTTGTGGAATCATCAACAATGCTAGTAGCTAAAATATGTCTAGGATCTTTGAGGTCCTTGATTACAACATCATGAGGTGAGAATTCTACTATTTTCCCTTCACCTGAATGAGTTATCTCATAAACAGATAGAAGGTTGCATGACAAGGTAGGAACATATAGTACATCATTAAACTGACCATTATCTAGATGAATGGTTCTAGATCCTAAAACACTATGAGATCTATCATCACCAACATAAATTTTTTTGGTGTTACAATCATTTAAAGAATAAAACATGGCTTTATTTTTGGCCATGTGGTAAGAAACTCCAAAATCAATGAGCCACTCATGAGAATGAGAAGAAGAAGATACATTTAATTCATAACCAGATCTTGAAGCTTGAAAACCATAAGAAGAAAGTGCAATTCCTGAAGATGAAGGTGAAGAGTGCTCCAAATTGATGTTGTGCTTCTTCATTTTGGCTTCTAAGGCTTCCATCTTCTTAAAACATTTGGAATCTATATGGCCATCACGATTACAAAGGTTGCAATGTCTATCTATCTTCTTCCCTTTGTTTTTATTTTCCTTATCATTTTGGTGAGTTGCTTTTTCAGTTTGCGGCTGAAGTTTCTTAGGACCCTTGTTTGGTTTCAGACCATACTCTTTAGGATACTACTTCTTGGGATTATTTTGATATGGTTGTTGTTTGGATGCTAAGGCCTTCTTAGAAGCGTTTCCAGAAGTGATAAGACCAAGATGTAAGAGTTTTTCTTGTTCTCTGCTCAAATAATCACAAAAGGAATCAAAAGAGGGGTTCTTGTAGGTGGTTCTTGAAGAAATGTTGGATTCTCTAGTGGAATGGAAGGTGGAAACAAATATAGAGTATGTAGGGCCAAGCTTAGCAAGAATGCAATAGATGAGACTGCCATCTTCGTTTTTGACCTTACAACCTTCTAAAATAAGTCTAAGGGTCTTGAATTTGGACAAAAAATTTTCAATAGAGGAGAAATTATTGGGGTCCAAAGTAAGCAACTCATTTTCAAGCTGGTGGGTGCTGATTTGATTTTGAATGCCAAAGACAATATTTAGATTTTCTAGGGCTTCATGAGGGGTGTCAATGTCAAGGATATGAAATCGAAGATCTCGAGCAATGTACATTCCTATCAACCCTCGTGCTTGATCTTGTTTATTTTCCCATTTGGTGACTTTATTATCATCAGAAGGTTTAGTTTCTTGCCTTATGGCTATTATATAAAACCCTTTACTTTGAAGTATATCTACCATGTGAGGTAGCCATTGGAAATAATTGGTGTTGTTAAGAATAATCGTGCATGCACTTTCCATTTTTTAAAAACCTGAAGTTGAAAAAAGTTGAAACTAACTACTCTAATGGAAAGATCTCGAAAAATTAGGCTGATTAAAAAAAAACGGCTCTAACAACGACTTCTGGATGTAGAAGTTATGCCTTTTTGAAAAAATTAAGTTGTAGATGTCGAATAGTTACGAGAATGGTTTGAAATTTGATGATGAAGTTCAACTTAAAAAAAAAAAAAAAATCCCGCCCCTTTAACAATTTTTTTTTTACAAAAGAAGCTTGAGAAAGAGACTTGAACCCAAGACCTCTATTCTCATAAACTAACTTCTCACCAAATGAGATAGTAAAAGGATTATGTAATTTTTTGAAAGGAGGAAGGGTTTTTTTTTTTAGTCTTCAATGTTCGTACTTTTTCCTGCAAAAAAAAACAAAAGTTAACAAGAAACACAAGCCTTACGTCAAAACGTTAGATTTTCGGTTAGCCTTACTGGAAAATATCTATTTTTTTCACTATTTCTCATTTCCCGAGATCACACAAAGACGCGGGGAAAGAGCATATGTAGCAAAAAAAATCCCTTCTTCCTGTTTCTGATTTGCTGAGATCGTACACAGTGCAGAGCAAAGAGCATACACAGAGAATAGGGTATGGATCTAGATAATAAATAAAACCTAAAAACTGAAATAAACAGAGGGAATCGAAATAAGCAGAACTAATAACAAATATAACTGCAAAACAGATACTTTATACCTCCATATCTAAACTGACATAACTTGGGCAACTAGAAACTTTTTCGCATAAAACGAAAGGCGTTCTCACTATAACAGATGCTCTGGACACAACCGAGCAGTTCTCCAGCCCCGAAAATGTTCAGAAATAGTAGATATAGAAAATGAAAGTCGCATGCAGTCAAACTGGCTTCAGATTTGAATCAACAAGGGATGCGGCCCTCAAAATAACTCCGATACCATGTAGGAATTTACAAGGTAAGTTCATCATATCAAAAACAAATGGTCACCACTCACAAACAAATCAAAAATTAGTACACCAGTATTATCACATGGTTAAAACCCTCAAAGAGGGAAACAGTCCACGACTTGAGCCAACGCGACCACTTCAGGAAATTTATTAATATAAAAAGAAAAGTTACATATGTTTCTCTCATAAAAGGTTACTGGAAAAATGACCCTCAATTCTCTTTAAATAGAGATCATGGACCAATCGGGTGTTAAGCCACGGATCGAGTGTCGTTAGTATCGAGGAGAGAGTGAACTTTCAGATCACTACAAATCATGACCGTCGGATTATAAGTTACAAAAGTACATATTAAAGAAACACACTTTACCTAACTCTACACTAGACTAAGTTATTCTTAACTATTTCCTATATGTCGGAATACCCTAACAATCTGCCTAATGAACGACCCAGATTGACTAGAAATTACTATACTTTTACAAGGCAATTTCACATATGTTTTTAGCTTTGGGGCACTGTCCCTGAAACCCACCGCCAGGGCAGGGCTCCATAAAGTCACAGCTGCCCCCTCTGGACCCCCCAGGTAGCTTTCAATTACGGGCGGCGTTGCTGCCACGTTAAGAATAGGGGTCCAACGCTGTGATACAAAAGAAAAAAGATAATCAGGCTCCACACCCAACAATTTTCACACCTATAATTTGGGAGGATGTCGTTTCAACCCACAATATTCATGGAAAATGGGGCTAGCCACGTGTTTTTCATGAAAAATACTCTAGAATAGTCTATATTGTAACTCTAGTTAAGAGTTGATGTAGTCAAAATTAACCACTAGTAGGCTATCTGGTTGTGTTATAACCGGCCCACTAGAAGGAAGAGGCATTCCATTCTTTCAAGAGAATTTTGTTCCATAGATGAGTAAAGATAATCAGGAGAGATAGGAGGTAGAGCACATAGAGAGGATTTGTGCACTATAGAAATCCATGGGCCACATAGATTACTTCTTTGTACTTGTAGCCATATTTTCCAAATAGAGAAAGAGAGCGAAGCAACCTCACCTTCCAGCTGAGTTTTCTCTCGAAAGGGTTTCCCAAAGCATATTTTGTGTCTTATGTGTGTGCGTGAGCTTATTTTTTCGTTCTCTACTTTTTTTGCATAATTTCCATTCACATGCATGCACTAATGATAGTTAAATTTACAGATCTAGAGGTGTAATATAACTATAATAGTGTAGAAATTTCAGATTTCTAATATAATATTATCAGCTCTGTTGTGACGAACTGTCCAATGGAATATTCATGAAATTTTAGGGATCAAAATCTTGATTATAAATCAAGTAATGTGAAATTTATGAAAAGTGAGAAATCCAAGGTTGTGACCTAATTTATGGAGAAGAGGAAAAACCATAAACCCCCAGAAGTTTACTAGTAGCTAGTAGCTACATGTGAACTAGTTTATTATTCTGAGATATAATATCATTTCACTTTCTTAAAATATAGAAATAATTTATTCAATGACATACCTATCAACTTTATCCATTATTTTTTTCAATAACTATTATTCAAACGTCTTCCTCTTAACTTTTTATTGGAGACACTGTCACAATGCACATGATTTCGACATTTGCAGCAAGAAAGGACAACAACTGATAAAACCTTATTGCCTCACATTTTTCAAAACAACAATGATAGGCACCATAAGGATTGAGCAATCACCTGACCTGAAAACATAAACAAACCTTTTTCCATTCATTGTTTTCTCGTGATTATACTATTATACAATAATAAAGTTTGATAATATTAATACCTGTTTTTATTATAATAATGTTTTAAGTCATTATATTTGGTTATATTTTTGTAGAAATATTTAAGTTTCTAGTATGTTATAGAGTTTATCAAATTTTTTAATGATTTTCAAAGTAAATACTTCCATAATCTAAAATTTGGGTGAACCAAACCATTTTAGAAAACAAGGAAATCAACATTTCTCTTCTTGGGAAAACATGCAAAATCAACTTACTCGTGAAATTGACCGACTATTTTTTTTCTCTTATAATTGTTCACTAAGAAAGTCATTCCATTTATGAATATTAAATAATTTTATTTAAACAAAAAATTAACAAAAACATAAATGATAACATAAAGTGATTTTATTTCAAATGTAAGCCTTATATCCTAATTACCTCTCTTAAGACTTATAGTACTAAAAATAAAAACATACTAATTTAAAATAAAAAAGCACATAGTAGAAACTAAGATATTAGAACCAAACATCCTTAAGAAGCCACTTCTTTGAAAAAAAATTCTTGGAATAAGTAGAGCTCCATTAATCTGACTCATAACCCTCACATAGATGTGAATTTTGAGTTGAGTTTTCAAATTCTTGGATCCCACCTCCTCATTGATTCTTGAATTACAAATATATCAAGTTATTGGATAACATCCATATTGATATACATCCAAAATGCTCCATCTAGTAGTTTCATTACCCTCGTAATTGAATAATTCCCAAGATCCACAAAATCTCAAACTATGTAGCTAGCCATCCATGTTGAGTTATATTTACATTATATCCCTCCCCATATTCAATATGCATGCTTCTTCAAATGCATAAAGTTTCATATATTCAATAGGGTCATCACCATTATTTGCATTTGATGGATATTCAACAATGACTACAATAGCTACATGTGGTTTGTATTTGAGCATTCCCTTGAGAGAATCATTATCTTAGAATGTTTAGTTCCAAGTTATGCGATCCATTTTCTTGAAATAATAATGTTCCACCTCTCCTTTTCCTTTAGATAGTTTTATATGATTATATCTTGAGTATAATGCAATTCCAAGTTGAGGATTATCATTTGTGTCTTTTGCATTGGTTCTCTTTTTTTCAACTAAGAGAGAAAAAATCATGGCTTCCAAAGTTTGTGAGGACATTTCACTTGGATTAGAGAGAAAAAATCATGGCTTCATTTTATTTAGGAGGTAGAGAATTTAACAAGATGACTTTGTCATCCTCTTCTGTTGTTACAACTTTGATTTCTACTAGTTTTCTAATCAAAGATATCAAATCACTTATGTGGTTAGACGTAATGACTTTGGAAAACATGTCGAATCTAAATAACTAAAGCTTGAGAGAAAATTTTACAATCTTTTCATTTTCTCCAAAAAAATTATTTAAATTATCATGAAATTATCCTAGATTTCCTGGGATGATTTTGTCTACATCTACATGATGAAACTAAAAGTTTGAGAGATCAAGGCCATTAATGTCTCTATATTTATCATCTCTACTGCCATTTTGGTAATTTTTTTTTATTTGTAGGTGATTTCTCAATTATTTTTACTATAATTAATAGGTTCTTATTCATTAGTTGCATATGTATTTTCAATTTACAGTGTGTAAATAAAAAATGTAGCACTTTTGTGATGGAACTTCCATTTAAAACAAAAAATTTGTGTTAACTCTATGAACAATATTGTTCAAAACAGTTAAGTATGTTGTTAGAAAATCAAATCTACTTGGAAACAATATTGGAAAGATAAAATTAGTAAACACTATCATATTTATGTTAGGAACTGTTGCCAAAATCATTTTTAGGCATCAAGTCTACCACAAATCAAATAGATCTAGGAAAATGTGTTGAAAAAATAGTGGAATTTCTGGAATTGTATGATAGAATCATATGTATAGTAATGACGCCATGAAATTTTGAGGTTTTATGTTTTAATTAAATTTATGGACAATTCCTAGAGGTATCATAAACATAGATAATTCATATGACAACTAATGTCTATTGTTTGATGGTTGGTGACTATTGTATAATGAAGGTATAATGCTGACGGGATACAATACAACAATAGGAAATTGATACAATTCCATACAAAAAATTCAAATTCATCAAATTTTCATGGTTGTTGACTAATAATAGTAATGGATATTACGAATATGCCAACTCCCCTTCATGTGCAAATAGACATTATCTTAGATATTGGTTTTTCCTTCAAATGGTGAGTAGTTTCCCCTAGTGACTAAACTCTAAAATTTGATATGACATATAAGTTCATTCTTAAAGTTATCATGTTAATCAATCAACCTTTACTCGTAGAAATTATCTTTTAGGTGATATTGAAGTCCCAAGAATGTAAAATTTATCTTCAAAATCCCTAATAATCTTGATACATATTCTTGTTATTACATATACCATTAAAAACCTAGATCCCACCTAATATCGAAATCCTAGATATAGTTATATTATTGAGCACAAGCGAGATACTACGTAATAAAACTTTAATTCCATTAATAATTGATGCCTTTATTACAATGGATCTTAAATCCTTATATATGAATGTGGGGTGGAGTGCTTAACACAAAAAATGATAAATACCATAAATGATAACTTGTTATAAAGTGACTTTATTACAAATGTAAGCCTTCTATCATAGTAAGCACACCAATGCTCCTATTTTAGGTACATACACATTACTACTCCACTTTGGTCTGGGAGCACTGTGCTTAAAATGGTCTTGAAGTATTGATGCTCCTATGTCATTGGAGGATCGATAATTTATAACATATCACATGCAATAATACATATTAAGTAGTTGCACACTAGAGCACCTTAATGTCTTAAGGGCATTGAAAAAAACCTCCATTAAAATATTTTCCACCTACAATTTTTATAGTTATAATGAATATCCTTTAAAACCTCCACTTCAACCATTTCTACTAATGGAAGAGTTTTTAGTGAAGGCCTTTTTGATGATTTCATCCAATCTTGTAACTTTAATAACCTCTAAAAAAACCTCGACTAAGTGGTGTTTTATTTGTAGTGAATATTTAAGGATAATAAGTACAATTTATATACTTATGTTGACATGTGGACAAACATGGATAACAAAACTATTTGTAAGTTTTTAATGTTTTTAGTAAATTTTCATATAATTATTTTGATATTAATGAGTGTTTGGAGAGAATATTTAAGGGCCGAAATATATATGGGATAAAGGGTGTACTAGGTTGATGTCAAGGAGATACAATGGTGTTTTGTCACATCATGGGTTTTTTTTGGTAACTATAAGTCTTTTTTTGGTTATCTGAATTTTTTAATTGGTGCATGGTGTTTTCATATTTAAATAAAGGGTGAGTCTTTATGATATATTATTAGATTGTAGTAGGAAGTTTATGTCCAATAATGTAGGAACATTGATGATAATACAACTGTTTGTGATGAATGATGTACTTCCACAACTGAAAAAACAAAGGATGCATTAATAGTTTGGTCGAGACTACATGATATACTTGTGTCTTTCAATAAATGTGGGTTTCTATCTCAAAATTTTATGGTTTTCAATGAAGACGAAGGATGATTCAATTATACTTCACTTGTTGAAATTGAAAGTTAGAATAATTTACTTTCAATGAGAAATATTTTGTTTTGATTAATTTGAAGAGTTGTAGTTCTCCTTTTGATATTTTTTGGCTTGAAATGTCACTTTAGAGTCAACTAACATCACATTTAAGAAGAGGTTCAATTAGTGATTGTACAAGGAGAGATGGGAACATAAATTTGGAAGTAATACTTGAGCATTTTATAGTGTCTTTATGGAAAATATCAAGGGTAAAGGAAAGAAAAAGTAAGAGGGAATTAAAAATAACATGGCTTCTAGATAAAATAAATCAATAACGAATGTGGAGTGTTATGATTGTTGTGAATTTAGAGATATTAAGAAAAATGATAAAGAATGTTTTAGAGTATCTGTAAAGAAGGAACTCAATGTTGCATAACATGAAGAAGGAGAGTTTTATGATTTTTTTGAATCTTACGTAGGAGGTAGGTCAAAAATTTAGTTCATTGATTTCAAAGTTTAGAATCATGTGACTAATGAGGATGATTGGTTTGTTGGCTTTGTGAAAGAAAAAAATATCTGAAAATTGATACATTTGTGTGATAGAGGGAACCATTTTTAGAGTGACATGGTATTGGGTAGGCCAAGATGAGATGTAATATCCTTATGTTTAAGAATTTATTTCACATTCATGTTTTGAATAAATGTATGTTTTTAGTGAAATTTCAAACCATTATCTATTTTCGAATATGATCGTTCAAAGAGAAATATTCTCCATGATTGATATTTTGAGGAATAAGAAGACTTTTTCAAGTATAAAGGATTAATGGTTATACATGCTTGTGGATGATGAAATGGAAAAACAAAATGCCTCTGTGAGCAACAATGAAAATAACAAGGAGATTAGTTTATGACATAAATCTATGCATGTTTTTATTTTTAATATCTTTATTAACTAATAAATGGTAAAATGGTGTTTGAAGTACTAGATATTTCTGAAAAGAAGGAAGAACTTAGAGAAGTCTACAAAGTAATAGTAGGAAAACTCCATAGATTTCCCTATGGTTAAGGGAAGCCTTTGAGACCTACAGGTAATTTGGATATTTTCCATGGTGATATCTATGGTTATTTGAAGATAGTTTGAGTGGATGTAGAAAGGTTATTTCTATTGCTCATTAACTAATTTTTTAGGGAGATGTGGGTTTATTTTCTCAAAAGTTTGGGTTCATTTCAAAGTAATAGAGATAACCATAGAGGAAGAATCTAATATAAATATTAAGGCACTCTAAATTGCTAATAGGGATGAATTTAACTCTAACAATATTATTGTTTTTGTAAACAATAAAGTATTTAGAGACATTATTATGATCCATATATTCCCTAGTATAAGTATGTAGAGAGAATAAATTACAATACATTTGCTGAGATGGATTGGTGTATGTTGGAGTATAAGGTATCACCCCAAAAGAGGCTTGGTAAAGAATATAATTTTAGGTTCACAACCTTAAATTTTTTGGATATGTTAGTTATGCTTTAATTCAATAAGAGAAGAAAACAAAGTTAGATGATAGATGTAAGAAGATAATGTTCATTGGTTATAGTGATCAATATAAGGATTATAAACTAATTAGTACCACCAACAAGGTAACAAAAAGTGGTGATGTGATTACGAATGAAATTAAATTGATTTCCATCATAAGCCAAATAAAAAAAATCATTAAGTAATTGTTGGCCATTGTTTTGATACTAAAAAAAAATTAAGTTGAATGGTAAACAAGTGTAGGATTAGGGAAATTCATTGGGTGGTACTGTACATGAAGAGCATAAAAAGGATGAGACCATAAATACTCTAAAAAAGAATAATATTAGTTATACATTTTAGGATAGAATGAAGAAATTGAGACCTAGGAGATACTGATACCCTTTGGATGATGTGTGATTGGGGGATATTTCTTCATGGAGAATGGAATGTAAAAGTATGAGTCATATGAGGAAAGGTAGGCAATAAGAAAATACTATTTTATTTTTATTTTTTGGTTTAGTAAACTCATTATAAAAGAATGAATTCTCAAAAATAATGTGTGACATAAATCTCTTAAGGAGGGGAAAAGATGGTTTCTTTTATATCTAAGAAAGACATGTCTAATAACCCCACAAATTTAGTTTGGATGATGGAGTAGAAAAATGAATGTGAGTGTGGAGAATTCCAACTACATGAGGTATACTTGATGATGGGCCTCCAAATTAGGTACTAGTTAAGGCACATCTAAAATTTCATAGGCACATTAAACCTTTTCTTCTGTACTTAATAATGTATTTTTCAGCTTTAATATGTTCTTACGAAGCTTTAGAGATGATTAGCATATCTTGTGTGCCTAATGCATTTATTGTGTAGGATATTGAGAATATTTAATGCATATCACAAGAAATATATTCTAGAAAAAAATAAGAGACTTGCTTGTTGCTGCAGGATGACCAAAACTCGACTGACTTAGAGTAGTCATTACTCTTCCCTATAGCTGCGAGGTCATGGGGAACCCTAGCCTACTTTATAGGGATTTTGGAGGGAAGCACTCCTCTCTTCAAGGAGGCTTCCTGTCAAACATTTTTTGTATAAATAGGAGGCCTTATTAGGCCATTGGGGATTCAAAATTGTAGGGAGGAGATAGTCAACAATAGATAAAGGTTTTTTTTTGTTTGTTTTTTCTTCCACTTTTTTCATGTTTCATGTATAAGCGCATTTGTTAATTAATGAAAAGCATTATTTTGTTTCCAGTCTAATATTTCTTTAGGTACTCGAGTCTCCTTGGGTTAGGGTCCAACCTAGGTGCTCAAGAACCCTATTTTTTGTTAGTTTTTTTAGCATCAGATGTGTTCTAGCCACAAAAATTTGTGGAGAGTCTATAATACATGAAATCTCAAGAACGCAGAAATTGTTTCTGGAAATTCTGCCTAGAAGTGACTTAATTAGATTATTAACCAATTTTTTAATTTTTCATAAGTCTAAACTTAGGAAAACATGTTAATCAATAAATATTAATTAAGTCAAGGTGAGAATAGTCTAGAAAATCACATGGATCAATCCAGAGATGATCCTAGAAATAAATTATGTTTTAATATTGGTTGTTGGTGCTCCAACATAGGATTATTAGAGGAGGTCGATGTGGTTTTGGAAATATCACTTGAGTAATTCAATTTATCATAAGATCGATTTCTAGAGTAGTGGCAGTGAGTTACCAGAGAGAGCCAAAGATAGAAGAAGTGAGGCTGGAGGAAGTGATTCTAGATCCATCGAGTGCATTTTCAGAGAGGAAAAAGAGCCATAGAGAGTCTGATGCAGGGATTTCACAACAAATTCTAGAGGCAAGCTCGATTTTATAAGAGGGAATTACGTCTTCAGTTCCAGAGGTCGAGAAGGAGTCCCAGAGTGTCAGAGAAACATCTTCCTAGCCAATAGAGGGCATAACATCTTCATCAGAGACTTGTCAGAGGTTTGACATAAAACAAGTTGCATATAGGTTGATGTAGAGGGTTAAAGTGCTGAGTTTTTGAAGTCAGGTTATGCTATGGGTCTTCCTATGGGGTGAGGAAAATTCGACACTATATTTTTTCCTTTATTTTTATTTGTAGGATTGCCATATTTTTGGCATCTAGTTGTGCTTAGAATTTATCACTGTTGCATAATAATAAAAACCTCAGTTGTTACACCTTTTTTCCCACATTGGGTTTTCTAGGGACTTTTGTCGAAAAATAACGCTGTTAAAATTTATGTGTGTTTTCTAACATTTATCAATTTCCAACGCTATTTTTATTTCCACAAAATTTTATTTGTGAAGGTTGCAGTGTGTTTATTTCGATGTTTCCGTAGAAATAAATTGAATAATTAATTTACCAATTAGAGGAAATAATACTAGCTGCTGCAATAAGATTCTAGTTTTAGGAAATTTCACATGGTATCAGAGTGTAGTTGATCAGTGAGAGAAATTAGAGGCGAAAAGAAGGAATTTCGCTGCTTAGTGTGGGCAGCAGGCCAAAATTCCCAAGGGAAGCACAATCATTCTACGAGGAGGCCGAGTTACTTGTGGAGGTTCAATTTTCCTGAGTGAGGGGCAGAAAAATTCGATCTCTCCAGATCATGTGATTCCATAGGCAGAGGGAGTAGCTCATATTTTTCGTTGGGAAGATATATAGCTATACGCAAAGGGTTTTTCAATAGATTACTAGTGCAGAACGAACATCTGGGCGGAAGAGAGAAGAGCACAAAAAAAGGGAAAATTTATCTTACGGAACTTCTAGTCTCAAAAAGTTTGATATTTCCTTGCAAATGTGACAGTAATCGTGAGCATATATCCTCAATTCAGAAGAGAGTTGGAGTATAATATTAGTAGCCGAGCCAAAGGAAAGAGGGAGTTTTCGAAAGTTCTTTGATATGGTCACTGCAGAGCTTCGTGATTAGGACAAGTTGGATGGAGCTTCCAACTACGTCACCTAGAAGGTAAAGGTGTCCTTGCTTTTAGATTAATTTGGATTGAAATCCTACATCGATAATGTAGTGGTAGTTCCTTAGGATGCATATTAGATGAGAGAGTACATAAAGGAAATGGAACAGGTGAAGCGATTGATCCTAGATGGAGTTAGGGATCATGTAGTCTCACATATTGCTGGAAAAGATAATTCCAGGATGCTCTCGCCACACTAAATCAGGGTACTTTCGAGAAGTAGAAGGTGTATCTCAAGGAGAAGTTGAGACTCATTCAAATGTAGAAGGGGGAAAGCATAGACCCTTACCTTATCAGAATTCATGAGATCCTGGACCCGTTATTGGTTGTTGGGAAAACACCTCAACCTTCAAAGTTAGTGCGATTGTCTCTTAAAATTTTCTTTGAGGATTGGAAGGTCTTTGTCCAAAGTATATTTGGAAAATACACACTACTAGGATAGGACAGGGTGTGAGCTAATTTGTAGCAAGAGGAGTTAAGATGAGCTCTACTAAAGAGTTCCATTAGTGGAAGCAACAATGATGGCTCAACAACGATAAAGGAGGAGGAGAATGTGGCACTTGTATCTAAGGGTCCCAGTCAGGGAGAGGTGGAGAAAAGGAAGAAGAAGAAGGACATGTAAAAGGTAAAGTGCTTTAGATGTGGTGAGTTCATTCACTACAGTACCCAGTGTCTTCTCAGGAATAAGGGAAATGAGGAGAAGCAAGACCAACTTGCAGCTTCTGTAGAGGTCGATAGGCTTTCCTCCAGATTAGAGGAATACGTCACTATGTTGGCCAATATACCTCTAGAAATGAGTTGGGATGACTTGCTGTTATAGCCCCACAGAGCTATAGATGGGTAGGATCCTTGAGGAGTCCACCTCTTGGATCAGTACCTGGCTATGGGGGCCCAATATATTTTGTAGCAGGATGGATCAATGACAATAGATTTATTCAGATGCCAGAGTGATAGTTGAAGTGAATAGTAGCAGTCAGATGTTGGGGAGCACAGTGCAGAGTCAATAACAACACATAGTCCTCAGTGGAAAATTCAATAACTAGTAGTAGTCATAGACTTGGGCGAAAAATGCATTATACTGATCAAAATTAATTCAATATTTTGGATGTTTTCTAGTTGCAAATATTGCAGTAGTAGTAATAATAGAGTTGCAGTGCAGATGTAGTGTTGGAAATAGTACAATAGAGCCAACAAAAACAAAAATACAATGTATATCATATTTTCACAGTAGTTGGTGGGTAGCAGCAGCTAGCCATCACCAGCGTGACAAGAGATGATGCAGAGACAATGTGTTGCTATAGGGTGTGCAACAACACTAAAAGACATTCCTCGATAAGAGGGAGTGTTAACCATGAAACTTTGTAGAGAGGCTAGAATACATGAGATCTCCAGAACCCAGAAATTGTTTCTGGAAATTGTTTCTAGAAATGACTTAATTAGATTATTAACCATTTTTTCCTAAGTCTAAAATTAGGAAAATAGGTTAATTAATCATTATTAATTAAGTAAGGGCAAGAATAGTCTAGAAACTCACACGAATCGATCCAGAGATGATACTAGCCATAGCTTATGTTTTAATCTTGGAAATTGGTGCTCCAACAAAAGATTATAAGAGGAGATCGATGTGGTGATGGAGAGGTCACTTGAGAAATTCGATTTCTTGGCAGATCGATTTCCAGAGTAGAAGTAGTCAATTGCTAGAGAGAGCCAAAGATCGAAGAAGCGAGAGGGGAAAAGACAATGAGGCTGGAGGAAGTGCTTCGAGATCCAACGAGTACATTTGTAGAGAGGCAGAAGATACACATAGAGACTAACGCAGGGACTATGTAATATATTCTAGAGGCAAGTTAAATTTTTTTAGAGGGAAAGAAGTATTTAGTTCCAGAGGCTGAGAAGGAGTCCCAGAGTGTCATAGAAACATCTTCCCATCTAGAAGAGGGAAAATGACTTCATCAAAGACCAGTCAGAGGCTTGATGTCAAAAAATATGTGTAGTGCAGCGCAGAGGCTGACATAGAGGGTCAGAGGTCCGAGTTTCTGAAGGAATGTTGTGCTAGGGGTTTGCCTGTGGGGTGAGGAAAAATCATCACTAGATTTTTTCCAATATTTTTCGCTATAGGATTTCTATATTTTCAACATCCAGTTGTACTCATCTCAATGCTACATAATAATAAAACCCTAAGCTATTGCACCGATTTTCTCGCATTGGGCTTTTTCGGGGACTTTTGTCCAAAAATAATTGTGTTAAATTTTATGTGTGTGTGCTATCATTTCTCCATTTCCAGCGCTATTTTTATTTCTGCATAATTTTATTTGTGAAGGTTGCAGTGTGTTTATTTCGATGTTGTTGTAGCAATAAAATGAATAATTAATTTAGCAGTTAGAAGAAATAATACTAGTTGCTGCAGTAGGATTCCAGTTTTAAGAATATTCACATTTGTATCTTTATTTTCCATGCATTAGTTCAACTAGCCATTGGTTTGATTTCACTGATAAATATTGTTCTCTACAAGTTGATAAAATATTTCTTTTATTTATAAGTTTTCTTATGCATCTTGTCTTAGTGAATTTATCCATAGTTATTTAATGAAATTTATTACTCTTTCTCATGTACTAGCCTACCTATATTACTATTCTTTACTTTTTGTTCACATATTTATGCATTATGTGTAAATAAATTCCTATTTTGCAGAGCTAAAAGATAGTTCATATTTTCCTATTCCTTACATGAACTGATCGATTGGAGGTACCTGAGCTTGAAAAAGGTTCATTTACACTTCTAAAACATTCCTCCACATTCTTCACCCATCAGAGCACATTTAAACCTCATAAAACTGCTATTGGATGTTCCTTGCAATAAAACAAGGTCATCCTGTAGCAGTGTGCAAATTGGATTAGAACGCCTCCAGATCTGCACCCAAATTTTTTTTGTCATTCCTTAACATATTATAACTCTAATTAGACACTAGATATGGAGTTTATAGGTTCAGAGACCCCTTATAAACATTACTATAGTAGTTGTAGCTTTCCTTATACAATTAGGGTTTGTTGTTTGTATGCCTTCTTTTAGTTGCAAGTTGATTTATTATGCACCATAGAATAGGATTTATTTTTCTTAAGAATTCTTAAAATGATTTTCTTTGCTTTCTTTCAATTAGTATAGTTTTATTTATTTTCATTTACTTTCTTGCAATTAGCATAGATTTATTTCCTGCAAAATAGAGTAGGTTTACTGTTAGAAATTAATTAATGGAGCAATGAAATACACAAAATATTGTGGAAACAAAAATACATAAACACATAAAACAAGAGAGACAAATATATAAATGGTTCACCTAATTTGGGCTACGTGCAGGAAGAAAAATCTGGTCCTTCCTTTTATATTATCCAACAAAATGAAGAGACACAACCTACAAAGTATCTGTTGAAATATTCTCTTGACTCTCACACAGTCTCCTCTCTCTTTCTCGCTTAGAATAATTATCACAACCACAATACAATTCCCTCATATAAACCGAGGGTTCCCTTCTAGGTAAAAAATCTTATATTAACATAACTTCTACCATTAGATCATCTGCCTAATGAACGACACAGATTGGTTGCAAAATTACAATATTTTAGAAGGATTTTTTTCATTTGTTTTTAGCTTCGGGGGCGCTACTCCTGAACCCACGCCGAGGGCTTGCAAGCCTCCAAACCACCTGGGGGGTGGGGGGGACAGTCCCCATGCCGAACCTCCATGGGGGGGACAAGTCCCCCCCCCACACCACCTTGTGTGGAGGGGCATATAGTATTCCTTGGGTATACACCAGGTTGAGCACAAGGCCTCTGAATCAGGAAGATAATCAAACTCCACACCTAAAAATTTACTTGTTATTTTTATTTTTGTAATTAAAGTAGAGTTTTCCTTATGTCATTTTTTTTTTTTTGCTAGATAGAATAGGGTTTTCTTTCTAATGTTTCCTTTCCTAAAAGCTAGATTAGGCTTGTTTTCTATTCACTAGTTTTTTGAGCATTTTCTATAGCCCCGATAGGAAAAGTGGTCTCTATGCATTTTTAGCTTCTCTTCAATTACATCAAATCAATCAATGGACACATTGCATGTTGCACACATAGTGCCAACACCTCTTAAGTTTTTCTGAACCCTAAGTTGATAATTAAAGTTGAGATATTCAGGAGTTTCAACATTCTTGTTGTAGTATTGAGGGCCATCATTTTTTGGAAACATTTCCGGGGAGGTGTCAAAGTATGTACTATTTTCTTCTCTAGTTGATTCACTTCTTTTAGTTTTTGAAAAACAAAAAATATGCATTAGGCATTATTCATTTAAAAAACATAAAATTACATTGCATTAGCATTCTCATTAAAAAAATTACAAAAATAGAAAAATATTTCTCCAATACCACAACCCCCCACTTGATCATTTGGTGTAGTAAGAATCACGTCATGATCCACTTTTGTAGGCAGAACTAGAAAAGGTGGTAGAGAAAGTAGAAGAAATGGATGGAGATGATGACAATAATGAAGATCCTTTTGGATTTCCCATTAAGGTTATTGATACAAGCGCCCATATGAAGAACATCCCTCCATATTTTCTTCCCAAATTCCATGGTATGAGATCAAAAGACCCGAAAACCTTTATTTTTTGGAATGCTTTGCAAATCTTATAATTACTTATTGGACACTCAAAAAATGAAATTGTTTTCGACAACATTGAAGGATAGAGCTCTCAAATGGTTCATGAGTTTAGGGAATAATTCAATAATATCATGGAATGATATGCAAAGGATATTTCTAGAAAAATATAAAAACTATTGTGTACATCATGATATTAAAGAGGAAATATTTAAAATGATTCAAAAAGAAGATGTGATCCTTGAGGATCTGAAAAACAAATTTATGTATGACGCTAAGAGGCAAAAATTCCATAATTTAGGATTTGACACACCAAAAACCCTCTTACTTAAAACAATATGAGATGAGTGAATTGATCTCCTTAATCTAATGGGTAAAGGTGATGTATTCCAATTATAATTTTAAGAAACTTGTGAAATATTTAAGCACATATCAAGAAGAAGGGAAATAGTAAGTAAAATAACATCGAGATCAGTAAGTCCAGCTGAACTTGGTAATTTTCTAGATAACATTAAAACAAAAAATATTAGCAATCTAAATGAAGAAATAGATATTTTAAGAATTAAAAATAAACAAAAATAGAATGTTGAAATTTGTATCAATTGTGCAGAATCACATGCTACAAGAGATTGTCCATCATTACAAGGATTTAGAGCATTTTACCAAGAAGATGGTGGAGAAAATAAAATACCTAAACATGTGGCTCCAATAATACTTTGGTAACCTCTTCAATCATGTATGGTGCAATATCCTTCCCAACAGATTCAAGCTTATACTAAAAAATCCCAAAATAATTGGAATATCCCATTATCTTGGCAACCTTGGCCACCCCATCCTCAAAATCAATCTTGGAAATAAGGTTGGAAAATGATCTTATGGAAGACATACACAATATTACACCTGTTTTCCTCAATATCATTAACATACTCAGTTTCAACCTCAATACCATCCACCTCCATGAAAATCGCAACCTCAACCACATCTTTCTCAGAGATCCACTCCTACTCAATTCCATGCAAAACAATTCTGTTGGCGAGAAAGAAGATCTCTAAGTAAGACCCAGGTTCAGGAGAGAGGCCAATAAGGTTTCCGCAGTATTCTAGCACAACGTCAGCATTTTCACCCTACTCCGAAGAGCAGAGAGTCTCAATCGAGCCATGCCGTGACCTTAGTAAGGTTAGGAACAGATCAGATATCGACTGATCACAACTATAGAGAAAAACATACAAAACTAGGAACTACAAATAGATTTAGCTACTTTGCACAAGATATTACTCATGAACATATTCAGGATGCAAAATTAAAATTTAAAAGTGGCCAATACATTCATCATAACCAAATGCTTATCATAGAACTCAGGACATCAAACCCAGGTAGAAGTATATTTCATTATTAATAGCGAACAATTACATTACTCCTCATAGTTGATTACAGAAGGACTGATTACAACATTACAGAACAAAATAGAATAGAACATAATAGAACATAATAGATCAAAATATAACAGAGCTCTCCTACGGCTCTCTTCCTCAGCCCTCTACTGCACCAACCTCCTGTCTATGCTGGCTGATTGCCTATTTTTTCCTTAGCCAACATGACTGTCAGTTTTCCCTCCTTTCTCGCTCTGCTATTTTCCACATCTCCCTGATCAGTGGGAGTTCCGCTGCATGTCCTTGTCACTCCTTCCTACCATTTGTGCTAGTTTTCGCAACTGCCGCGCCACCTGCTCTCCAGCTCTCCGCAACTGTGACAACTCCCTGTCTACCATGGTTGTGCTTCACCACCCGTTATCCACGACTCAAAACCATTTCATTTTCAAAACAAGGGCCCCAAAAGGTCCCGACCACATGCTATTGACTCGTCCTGAGTCAATATTTTTCTACTGCCTCAGTCTCCATTGGTCCACCTGCCTCTGTGGCTGGCCCTATCTTCTCCATTTAATCTCCCTGTCCAAACAAGGGCTCCAACTCGAGAACCTTTGCCAACACTGAATATTTGAGTTCGGTGAAGCTGGTAATGGCCTATTGCATTCCTCCATGAGCTGGTCCATTTATGTGGCAATTTTTTCAGCTTCCTTTTCTCCTGCAATGGCCGACATCTTGTTAAATACTTCCTTAATTTTGATTTTGGCCTCAATGGCCATTTTCTGTATTGTTTCTGTAGTATGCTTTACCAGTTGTCTCAGTTCTCTAAGGACCTGCTTGGTGGCAGCGACATGCTCTTCAATATTTTGTATTTTGGTCTCTAGTTCCTCCACTTGATTGTACAACTGGTTAATGCCAATGGGGTCTGTGGCCTCCTTTATTTCCCGTGAGACCTACTGCAGTTATGCCGAGATTGGTTGAGCCTTCATAGTTAGTGAGGTTGAACACTCATGAAAATGTTTTAGAAGGTTGTAAGCTTCTTTCACCATGGTCCCTAGGGTTTCCTGCATCCCAGTTGCCTATTTCTGCTTCTCAGTGACCTTATCGGCACATATGACGGCAGGATCTGGTAATGTCGGTTTCGTCGCGAGCACTTCCTTTAGCTCCTGATTCTCCCTGCTGAGATTCTCATAGGCTGTCTTCACGTGGATGGATCTTTTGACTATAGTGCAAACCGTTATGTCCCCTGGTGTCTTCTCATCCTGAGCTATCACATTTGGCCAGAGATCCTTAAAAACATCTGTCACCTTCTCCAGTTTTTCCTGCAGACTTTCCTTTTCTCCCTTCAATTGGTCGCGCTCTTTAGTAAGCGCACTAATCTGCAGTTGTTGTTGTTCAAACCTATGCTGGAGGTCACTATGGAGTCCTTCAACCTGTTGTGCTACACGCTAGATGAAATTGTACAGTTTTTCTGTGTTACAGATCTGCATACTCTCAGCCCTAGATATATCTTGGTTTGACGGTCTCTCTCTGAGTGGTTGACCACTGGCTATTGACTTGGCTAAGTGTTCATGTGGTGGCGTCGGTTATTTTTGTTGCGACAACTGATTCCCTGGGTTATTCATGCTTGTGGTTGACTGAACCTATTACAGTATCAAATTTGCTTGCTGAAAAGGGTTCAACTCCTTGTGCGAGGGCATTGTATCTGCTATAAAAGATCCCTCACAAATTAAAAGGTCCTGGAAATTGCTCTGTCCAACCAGGGGTTGGTTAACTTTGGGTACCAATGTTGTACTCAAGTTACCTCTACCTCGTTGCCTCCATTCGTTTTACTTTTTGTCTTGACTAGGTCTGAAATGGTTGCTGATGTGGATGGAGTTTGGGTGGAACGGTCTTTGGAAGTGAATGACGTGTGAGGAGATGAATGGTGAGTGCGAGGTGAAGATGTATGAGTGTAGGGTAGAGATGAAGTTTGAACATTCAAAATTGAGAATGGATTGAACATAGGTAGCTCAGTGGTTACCTGGGGGGCCACCTCTGGCTCCTCTTGAATTGGTACCCCTGTATCCATAGGCTGCATTTGATCTTCCTTAGTGAGATCAACCACTTGCCTAGGCACCATGACTCTGGCTTTCTTGGCCTTAGGAGCAGCTACAGGTGGTTTAGGTGCCTTACTCTTTTTGATTGGGACTACTGTTATTTATGGGGGTGAATTAAACATTGTGGGCAGGAGGGCAGTGAGTATGGGTGCAACTATGGAGGGTGATGCAAAATTTGAGGCCTGAAATTATGAAAAAAGTAGGAAATAGGGGAGAAACACTAGTGAGAGTTTACATTACCCGATTTAAGCCTTTTACTCTCGTGTCTAGCTCCTCCAGTACTGGTGTTAGCCGCAGCCACAACCGCGACACTTTGTTCAGTGTATCATCTGGTGTCTCCCCTGGTAATGGTTTTTACTGCATGCCCTTGAACGTGTAGTGATGGAATCTGCTTCTGATTTCCATTCCCACCCCTGGGCAGGAGAAAAATTCAATGTGGAATGCCTTTTAATCCACTTGAAACTTCAACGGTTTGATTTTAAAGGTTGTTTCGTCCACACAGGTGGGCCTGATGTAGGTCTGTTTGTGTGTGACCCCAAACCATATTTGAGAAGAATAACTGCACAAAAAACTCCTTGGGACCCTTTGTTGCCTCGCCACTATGTCCACCATCTGACTGTACCAGAATTTGAATGCCTCTTCATCTACCTCTTTTGTGCTGGGGTCTCCCGAGATCTTCCAGGGCATAAACTTCATCGCCAACGACTGACCACACTTGTGAGTTTCACAGGTTGTCTGACTCCCGGGAAATTCCATTTCCACATTACGAACACCATGATAAGGTAGTCGTAGATGAACCTAGTGGCTCTTTTGTAGTTATCCTCGCAAGCTTCAAACAATTCATTCAGTAGAAGTGTACACCAATTCAGCTGGCTTCCCTGGAGGCAGTGTTACGCAACTAAAATGGTGTCCAGGGTGCATTCACCCTTTGTATAGTGTCTCATGGTCTTTCCTGCAATCAAGTAATAGGAAAACTTAACTGTTGGGTTGTTTATGAGTTCTATCTTCACCCCCTTCCCTCCTCTTTTTGTGTCGTATTTCTTATTATAGTCGCAATCTCTTACCTTCTTTGCTCTTTTGGAGACTCTCTGAAATGTTGTGGAGACATCCCTCCCTTCTTCTGATAACCCCGTCAGCCTGTGAATATCTTTTGCATGCATTGGTATCTCCCTCCCTAGCCATAGTGACCCATTCTAGAGTCTACTTAGCAAGAATTTCATACACTGCATCGCCGCTCCTGTGGTTTCGAACACGAGGAGGTTCCTCAGGTTTAGAATTGTTGATTGCTGGATGCCTCTGGACTCTGGAAGTAGCCTTGCTACTTCTTCTCCTCCTTCAGTAGCGTAATTTTCTATATAAACCTGCCTCTTCATCACCGGAAACTGGTAAGAATCCGTGAAGTCTGTGTCGACCAATGACACATTGTCATATTTTCCCACTAGCGACTCCATTCCCTGAATTATCTCGTCGAGCTCAGGCTCGACGACTACTAGTACCACCTTAGTCATCTTTGATCTTCTATTGTATACTTTCAATGCTACCCCTGCACTTTATCTGTAAATTCTTGCTACTAGATGCTCTCTCTGGACTTCTTCCAATGAGATTTCACTCGCTGCTACTGCTATTTCTTGTTCTAACTCGGAATTATCCGACATTCTCGTGCTTTCTTCTTTCATATTGGTTATTAAGTAACTGGCACGAATTAGGTTGATAAGACCCTATAACTAATTAGTTTTTCCTGCCTCCCCTGCGGATATAATCGTGCTATTAGTTACCTTGATGAGGTGTGTTCTAACATGGCTGACTGTGACTTCGGGATTTGGGCAGACGTGATGGGTAATGATTATGGCCTAATATGGAAAATTTATTACGGTATGGATGATACTAATTATGGAAATTAATTCTCAAATATAGGTAATCCTACAGACTGACATGGGAATGATGGGTCATGATGATGGAATGATATTTGAAACATTTGGCTCTCTGACATGGATGAAATGCAGGATACTACCCTCCCCCCAGCCACAATCGGTTGCAATGTGGTCTCTGCATCGTAATTGTGAGTTTTTTCTGCTATTGCAATTTTTGCTTTATTGGGATTCCTATCTGTTCTCTTCTCGGGTGCGAGAGAGTTATTGAATCTACCTACTCTATTCTACCCTACTGACTCCTCTCGGTTGCGAGAGTTATTGGAAAAGGAAATAATGAAACTTACTCGTTATAAGGCTTCAAGCATGCACCATTCACCCATCCTGGTAATACCTCGTCATCCATCTGTGTTAACCGTACTGCTCCTAAATCTCGGATTTCAATCACATGGTATGGTCCTAGTCAATGCATTCTGAGTTTACCTGGGAAGTTTTTGAACTTGCTGTCGTACAGTAAAACTTTTTCTCCGACCGTAAACGTTTTATGCTTGATATGACGGTCATGCCAAGCTTTTTGTCTGTATTTTTGGATAGTCAGATGAAACTACGCTAGATACTTGTCCTCTTCAAGTTCTTGTAGTTCATGTAGTCACTCTTTCAATGAGTCTTCCTCTTTTAAATGTAGTGTTGACGCGATTAGTAGGCTCGGTATGAAAAATTCTGCCGGTACCACTGCTTCCCTCCCGTACACTAGCTGGAATGGAGTCTGGTTGTTTAGTCTTTTGATAGTTGTCCTGTATGCCCACAATTTTTCTGGTACGTGCTCATCCCAGTCATCTTGATCATCATTGAAAATATTCGTTAGTCCCTTTTCAAGAATCTTATTAAATGCTTCCACTGTACCATTTTCTTGAGGATGGTACGGACTGCTCTTATGATGCTGTACCATGAAATTTTCTAACAGATATTTGATCATTGAATTGATAAAATGTGTACTTTGATCGCTAGTTATAATTCTGGGGCATCCAAATCTGCTGATGATATTTTCAAATATGAACTTGGCTACTGTCTCAACCGTGCAATCCTTCACTAGTACTGCTTCTTCCCACCTGATAAGATAGTCTGTTGTGGTAATTATGTACCTGGATTGCGAATGTCTTATGACAGGTGCTATCGGTCCTATAACCCACTTCTCAAATGGATGCAATGATTTTATAGGGTGAAGTGGTAGCTCATCTCTGTGCGATGGACATCCCGTTCTCTGACAGACATTGCATTTCTTTACAAATGCTTTACTATCCATGTGTATTGTGGGCCACCATAAGCCTGATTGTAGTATCTTTCTCACAGTGGGTTTTGCACTGATGTGTCATCCCGCAACTCCACAATGACACTCCCATGATATATCTTCCCTTTCATGGTCCAGGACACATCTCCACAAGACTTGGTCTAACCCCATATTATATAGTTGTCCCGCTATTAGCTGATACTCTGTTGCTCTGACTACCAGATGTCTTTTCTGAGTCGTTTTATATTCAGTCGGGCACTACCCTATTGCCAGATAGATTGCTATCTGGTCTAAGTAGTCTGGGATGGCTTCTTCTCTAAAAATATCGGCTTCAGGTAGCAGATCATCCAGGGACCCTCCACTTTCTCCATTTTCCATCCTTGAGAAATGGTCAGGACCCACATTCAGTCTTCTTGGTGTCACTATCACCTCAAAGGTGAACTCCTGAAATAGTAGGAGCCATCTACAGATCCTTCCTTCAAGGACTAGTTTTTTAACTAGGTACTTTAAAGCTGAATGGTCTGTGAAGAATTTAAATTTACCTCCTAATAGGTAGTGGTGAAAATTTTGAAGGGAATACACCATTTCTAAAGCTTCTCGTTCTGTTGTGGTGTAGTTCCTTTCAGCTATCGATAACTTCTGGCTTGAAAAATAAACTGGGTGATCAATTGAAGTATCTCCTGGTTGAGCCAAAACCGCTCCTAGTGCAATGCTGGAGGCATCAATATGGACGTGGAATTTCTTTTCCCAATTAGGATGAACTAATATGGGTGCGCTTGCCAATTTTTCTTTCAGTGTGTTGAGGGCATTAGTACAATCGTTTGCCCAAATGAATTTCTTCGATTTCCACAACAACTTCTCCAATGGGGTTGTTATATTCGTGTAGTTGTGGATGAATCGTATGTAATAACCGGTGTGGCCTAGAAGTGATCTTAACTGCTTCAGAGTTTCCAGGGCCTCTATGTTGATTATAACTTCCACTTTTTCTGGATCCACGCAAACCCCTTGTTTGCAAACAACATGTCCTAACAGCGTCCCAAAGGGTACTGCGAAGATGCACTTCTTAAGGTTTAATGAAATCTGTAGTTGTTTGCATCTGTCAAACATTATCCTTAACAATGTTGCATGATTCTTTAACATGATGTAAAATGTCCAGTCATCCATATAAACTTCCAATAATTTTTGGATATATTCGCGAAATGTTGCTATAACAATCCATGAAAATACTGTCGGTGCATTTTTCAACCTGAAGGGCATTACATGATATGAAAATGAGCCCCATTCAGTTGTGAAAGTTGTTTTCTTCTTATCTTCTTCAGCTATCCTTACTTGATGGTATCCTGAAAATCCATCCGTAAATGAATAAGCTTCATTCCCTGCAACATTGTCAAGCACCTCATCACTGAATGGAGTGGGGAATGGATCATGTATGCATGCATTGTTGAGGCTCTTTTAGTCAACACATACTTGAATTTCAGACTTTTCCTTTTTACTTTGTATGAATATAGGACTTACCCACTCTGCTCTTCCACCGGAAATATCAAACCTACTTTCATAATTTTATCAATCTCTTCCTTGACTTTTTCTTTCACTCTTAGATTCAGATGGTATGGTATGTGCTTTATCGGTCTTGCATCGGGCTTCAAAATTATATGCATTCCCCCCATGTCTCCTTTTATTCCTTTCAGCTCTGCTACTGAGGATGGGAAGAAGTCTTCATATTCCTATAGCAGATTAAATATCTCCTTAGTCGTGTCTGCATCCCAGCAGTCACCAATTGATGCAAGTTTTGGCTTTTCCGGTGTTTCGATGTTCAGCTTCTTAGTCTTCAATGGTAGCAGATGAATTCCTTTTATTGTAGGCTCTTCTTGAATATCCTACTCCCCTTCTTTTTCTTCAAAATATAGATGTCTAAGATCTTCTAGATCATCATCATCCATTTCACTATTTATCTTTTTGCATGCTACCGACTGTCTGACACTCTTTTTCCGGAGTGGTTGTTCTTCATCCTCCTGAATCTCTAGAAAGAAAAGTACCCTTTTTAATGGCCTGCAATGCCTATGTGACTGGTTCTATTTCTCCTTCAAAGAAAAAGCATCACGTAAACTAATCCGCAACTACTCGCCAGGTACTGGTTCCTCTTTTCTTCTCTTCAGTTAGGTACCAGTCCTATGGAATCAAATCCAGTGAATTTACAAACTTGTGTACCCACAGATCTTCTGAATACCCTGCTTTCTTCCATTGGTCCTCAGAATGTTGTAAATGTTTACTCGGGTCAGAATCCCCTTGGTATTTTTCAGTGAATTGTGGTCCTTCCTCTCCCTTTAATCTGGCCCTCAACGCTGTTGTAACCCTGTCCCATCGTGACAGAGAGTTGCGGTGTTTGCTCCACCACCTTGTTGACGTGGATTGTAAAGCCACATCCATGAGTGGGACTCTATGTTCCACTGGTACTTTATCTTCTATTTTGGCAATAAATTTATTTACAAAATCCATATTTGATAAATTAAGATATTATCTTACCTTAGTTCTTATCCAATTGATTCTTCGGATGTTAGCGCATCTTCTTATATTGGTCTCATATCCCCCTTGCTGCCAATCATCCCAGGCTATTTATGAGTCCAAGTCTGAGCTTTGAACACTTCTCTAGCTTATAGTCCCCCCTTGTTGTTGGGTTGCTATAATCTTCTCTTTTCCTTGCTGTCATATGATAAAGATGATCAAGAAGCTGAGCATCCTCTCTGTTGTCAACAGTCTCTATATATCGGGGTCCTTGATATGGGTCAGGTGGCTGAGTGACCCCGACTTCCCCATATTCAAATATCATTGGTTCCTTTTTCAAATCGATTACTATATAGTTCTCGAAAGCCCAGTCTATCCCCAATAATGCTGGTTAGGGATCCTTATCCCCGATGATGTCTATCACCTCGAAGTTTGTGTATGTCTTTACCCCCGCAACATCGACTTCAACCTCCTCCAACCTGCCTATGGGCATGATATAGTATTGGTTTTCCATGAGGAGTTGGATTGGTGAATATGTCAGCTTTGGTCTCCCTAATGCTTCCCATGTCTTCCTTGGAAAAATGTTGACATCTGACCCTAGGTCAAGCATTGTGTCCTTAATTTCGAATCCCACGACTTGAGTGTTTACACGGAATTCTTTCCCTGTTCTTTTCTTATTTCTTTTGACTCTCCATATGTATTTCTGTGTTGCATAATTTTCCTCTTTCGGTTCTGGGGTTTCCTACACCACCATCTCCAGATTATTTTTCAGTTGCTCCAGCATCGGTCCATTGGTTACAAATTTTAAAAATAGCTGGAACCATTCTTCAATCATTGTGCTTGTATCAGTCTGTTTATCCTTTTCCACCTTTGGTTGCGGTAACTCAATGCCTTTGTTCCCTCCAAGCTGGGAAAATGTTTCCACTACTTCTTTAAAGTATTGATTTTGCCTATCTAGTCTGAACCCTAGCTTTGGGGATGTTGGCTTTATCAGCTTTATCGGGTCTATATTCTGTGCATCTTCCCCTGTTCTCTTTCCTCCTCGTGTCACTATGGCTACATTCTGCATAGCCCGAGCCTCTACTATTCTTGGCTCTGCATTTACCAGATTTTCTCCTCTTTGTATGGCTCTTTCTTCCCATCTTTTAATTAGCTCTGGGCAGTCTTCAGATGCATGCATATTGACTCTCCACTGAGAGCACCATGGTCTTCTGGGAAGTGGAAATTCCTTGGCTACGTGGCCCTCTTGGTCACAATTTTAGCATCTTATAGGTCCTCTTCCTCTAGCTCTGCCTCCTCTCATGCCTCCTCCTCATCCCCTGGAAGCCTCATTCACTCTATATGATGGCTTGTCGAATCGTTCTGCCAGTGCATCTAGGGCTCTACACTACCCTGTGTTGTGTGTTGTGGAAGCATATAACTCCTTTATAATTTTTATAAAGTCAAACCTAATTTAAAAGTGACTTTAAGTGATAAAGTTACTAAAGTCTAATTTTAAACTGACTTTAATAAAGTCAATGTAAAATTAGAAAGAAAAGTGACTTTGGAAATAAATGACTAAGTGGGTCTTTATTAAAGTGGGGTGAATTAAAAAATAGAAAGTGAGATTTAAATGAGCATTTAATCTCAGCCCTAGATCTCAATCTATCTCAGCCATTGGATTTAAGGATTCCCCAAAAGTCACTTAGGGTTAGGTTAAAGGAGGAAAAGGTCATTCATTCTTTCATGAGCAGATTGGGAGAAGGAGAGCAAGAGAGCAAGGGAGATTTCTGGGCAGTGAGGAGAAGGAGGCAACAACTTGGCACGCATTCCAAGGCAGCATTTCAGCAAGACAAGTTCAGCAGATTTAGCAAACAGCAGGCAGATTTGTTGAGCACGGTTTTCGAGAAAAGGAGGCCGTACAGCAGGGCCGTACAGCAAGGTTGGGCACAGATTTCGAGGCAGCAAAGGGGCTGTTTTATTTGGCACGTTTTTCTAGGCAGGCCATACAGCAAGTGGCTGTACCTTTGCACGAAAATCGAGGCAGATTCCATATAGCAAGTTTCTGATGTCTTTTGGCACGAATTTCGAGGTCCGTACAGCAGCATTTATTGTTGTTTTGGCACAGATTTCGAGGTGGACGTACAGCTGCATTTATTGCAGATTTCTGGGCACGCAAATCGAGAAATCCGTACAGCATTTATTGCTGTTCCTGTTTTGCTGTTTGTACATTTTCCGAGGCGGTGGTTAAGCACGGAAAAAGAGATAAGTTGTAAAAGTCTGTTTGCTGATTTTTATTTTGCTGAATATTTCTCTCACTGTAAAAAGCATTTTTCCATAAATAAGAAGGAGCTTTCGAACTGGTTTTCCCCAAGAGTTGTAGGGGGTTTTTCCAGGGTCACCTTGACCAAAAATTACCGTGTTATGATGTGTTGAATGGCTGTTTGTTACTGCTGTTTTTTTATTTCTGCATTTTCCAGCATTCTGAAAAATTTCCAGAATTTGTGTTTTCAGCAAAATTTATTTTCCAGTTGTTGAATGTATGGTTATGGGAAAGGGCATTTAACTATTTTGGAGTAATAAAGTGAAAACTGAAAACCGGGGTGGGAAACTATAAATTTCTACATGGTATCAGAGCTTGAGTGTTGAAGAGCAGTTTGGGACAGCAAGGAGGAAAATTACAGCCTGCTGATTTTTCACTCAGAAAATTCCAGCAAGCTGATTTTTCACAAACAGCAGTTTTATCTTTACCACAACAGTGCTATTTTTCAGTTTTAGGACAGCAGGATGTCTTTGGGACTGAGGGTGGAGGATAGGTTGGATGGGCATTCCAATTACAGCATTTGGAAGGAGAGAATGCAGAGTATCTTTGAGGAGGCAGAAGTCTGGGACATTATGGTGCATACCACACAGAACCCTGTGAATGTGCCTACCGATGCTACTCAGTTGGCAGCATATAACAAGAAGAACAACAAGGGTAAGAGATTGATTCTAGATGGAATCAAAGACCATTGCATTCCTCATGTGAGAGGGAAGAGAAATGCTCATGAGATGTGGACAGCATTGTCCAATCTCTACCAGAGTACCAATGAGAACCGGAAGATGGTCCTGAAGGAGAAGATGAAGACCATTAAGATGGGCAATGATAGTGCAGCTGGATATCTCACAAAGATTACTAATGTGAGAGATGAGTTGGCAGCGATTGGAGAGGCCATTCCACCCACCGAGTTGGTGCGGATTGCAGTGAATGGTCTCCCCCGTTCATGGATGAACTTTGCTGATGGAGTTTGTGCACGTGAGACCCTTCCCACATGGGAGAGGTTTTGGGATGATTGCATTCAGACAGAGATCAGGAAAGGTCAGCTTGGGGCAGCCAAGCCAGTTGAGCAGGATGAGGATGTAGCACCGTTGGCAGGACGCAAGAAAGGCAAAGGGAAGAAGCAGGCTTCCACAAGCAATGGTGGGGGCAAAGGCAAAGGTAAAGGTAAACAGGATAACTCACAGATGGACTATTCCAAAGTGAAGTGTTGGGACACTATGCAATTGTGTGTCCAGAGAAGAAGAAGAAGAAGGGGAAGAACCAGAGCATGGCAGCTTCAGCAGAGGTTGAGGACTTTGCAGATTGTTTTGACTGGGAGTTTGGGTTCACTGCGTGTGAGTCCTCTAGTGCGGGATTATCTGCCATAGAGGTTCAGAGGGAGCATGCATTTCCCTCGATTAGCGGAGCATCTTCAGGTATCTGGTATGTGGACAGTGGGGCTTCACGTCACATGACAGGAGTCCATGAGTACTTCTCAGAGCTTTCAGAGAGTGGCACTGATGTAGAGGTAGTACTCGGTGAGACTTAGGTTGAGTAGAGTTAGCCGGGTGTGACAACATCGACATTTGTAGGGGTTTGCAAACCTCCTTGAAGGTGTCAGATGTTTATGCCGTGGATGAGGAAGAACCTCATATCCGTCTCGGCCTTTGAGTGATAGAGAAGATACTGCAGGTACTGCTCTGTGTGTGAGAACAGTGTGTTGATGTGAGATCTGTGAGCACTCCACTGGATTCAGCGAGATGGACTTAAGCACGCCTGCGTGCAGCAAAGCAAGTTTGCATTTTGGCCTCCTTTTTGGTAATGGAGCAAAGAGGGTACCTATTAATAGAGCTGTGGAGCTTTGCTAGTGTGAGATTTGGCACCGCAGGATGGGGCACATGTATCATGGAGCCTTGAGGACTTTACGGGAGATCACTACAGGTGTGCCAGATTTCAGTACTGATCACTTTGATACTTGCAGAGGATGTGCGATGGGCAAGTTTGCCAAATCCCCTTTTCCTAGCAGTGACAACAGAGCGACTGGGATTCTTGATTTGATTCATTCCGATGTGAGCGGTCGGATGTCTCATGTTTCCTTGAGTGGATATGAGTACTATGTGTTATTCATTGATGATCACTCCAGGAGGACCTGGATTTATTTCTTGAAGACCAAGAGTGAGGTCTTCAAGCGGTTTCAGGAGTTCAGAGCTCTTGTGGAGACACGGACAGGTCGGAAGATCAAGTCCCTGAGGTCGGACAATGGAGGAGAGTACACCCTTGGAGAGTTTGTTGACTATTGTGCGGAGGCAGGCATTAGGAGGGAGCTCACTGTTCCTTACAACCCCCAGTAGAACGGGGTTGCAGAGAGGAAGAACAGATCCATCGGAGGGGCTGCCAAAGCCATGTTACATGATCGGGGGTTGCCATTGTTTTTGTGGGCAGAGGCCTGCAACACAGCTGTTTACTTGCAGAACAGGAGTCCGCATCGTGCCTTGGGGCACATGACTCCGGAGGAGGCTTTTTCTGGGAAGAAGCCTGATATGGGTCATCTTCGTATCTTTGGGTGTATCACATACTCCTACATACCCAAGGAGAAGAGGACCAAACTAGAGCCCACCGCAAAGAAGGGTATCTTTGTGGGCTACAGTGAGACCTCAAAGGCCTTTCGGATTTACATTCCTGCACAGAGGAAAGTTGTTGTCAAGCGGGATGTGAAGTTCGAGGAGGACAGGGCCTTTAGGAGGTCACGGGAGTTAGAGTATCTGGATCAGCCAGACCCTCAGCAGCAGTTGAGTCAGTCACAGGGATCCAGTGGGCAGGGATCAGGAGGATCCGGAGGTACATCGATGACGATGTCAGGTCCGTCAGTGGGCAGTGGCTCGCAGAGTCAGAGGGGTGGTGCTACGGGCAGCATGCAGGCGATCCGACAGTTCCTTTGAAGTCCCAGCGATGGACGACTCACACGGTACCTCGCGCATCTGAGTTCGGTGCGGCGGGAGACCGACGAATGACGATGGGAGTTCGGGCTCGATGTTGAGGAGGAGGTTTTATTCTCCAGTGAGAGAGGTAATGCTCGAAGAGGCCCCAGTGGCCAGGACTTTTAGCAGAATGCCACATGCATTTGCCGAGCTAAGAGACCGATCGGAAGGCCAGACCACGAGAGGTTTGTAGCTTCTGTAGCAGACATTCATAGCCATCTCGACTCACGAGCCTTAGCAGTGCATTCCGGCTGCGGCAGTGCCGGAGAGAGGCCATGCAGGAGGAGTATTCTTCTATCATGAAGAATGATGTTTGGGAGGTGGTGCCGAGGCCTGAGGGAAAATCCGTGGTTACTTCCAGATGGCTTTACAAGGTAAAGCATGTTGCAGATGGCAGCATTGAAAAGTTCAAAGCGAGGTTTGTGGCTAGAGGTTTCTCCCAGGTAGAGGGAGTTGATTATGAGGAGACCTTTGCTCCCGTGGCTCGATATACTTCGATCCGCTCCATTATATCGATAGCAGCAGAGATGGGTTGGAAGATCCACCAGATGGATGTGAAGACCGCATTTCTCAATGGCTTCATACGGGAGGAGGTGTACATTGAGCAGCCACAGGGCTTTGAGGTGCATGGGAAGGAGTCCCATGTGTGCAGACTGAAGAAGGCCCTTTATGGCCTGAAGCAAGCTCCCAGAGCTTGGTACTCCAAGATAGATACTTACTTGCAGAAGATGGGTTTCACAAAGAGTGAGGCAGATCCGAACCTTTACTATATTGTGATAGGTGAGGAGCCTCTCATTCTGGTGCTGTATGTGGATGACTTAGTCATTACAAGTGCAGAGAGAGTCATAGAGCACTGCAAGAGAGATCTTGCGGTGGAGTTTGAGATGAAGGACATCGACTTGATGCATTACTTTTTGGGTTTGGAGGTGTGGCAGGAGGAGGGGCATTTCTTCCTGGGACAGGGGAAGTATATTGTGGACATCCTTGGCAGATTCCACATGGAGGATTGTAGACCCATGTCGACACCGATGATCACCAGATCGGAAGAAGCTTCATGCTTCGGATTCAAATTGTGGATCCTACATTGTATGCATGCCTGATTGGTTCATGTATGGTCAATACTAGACTATATATCTGCTTTGCAGTGCTCAACACGATGAGTCGGGCGGAAGGGCAAGTGTGCCTAGGAAGGTTCATCAAGGGCCGCAAATGTATTTCTATGTGGTACGTGTATATGGATTATGGTCTCGGATTACACAAAAGGGTGGGGATGGAGTGAGATCAAGGCTACACTGACTGACAAGGTGCTAGGCTGAGGAAGAGTACTCTCTGCAGGTTAATGCTGGGTTCAGGCAGCGTGCCATGGTTCACCAAGCGTGCTGGAAGCCAAGAGGCTGAGTCATGCAAGGTATATATGTGCCGGGGCCTAGAAGAAGTTGTGAGGCCACCGGGCTGCATGTTGTTTCTTATTTGGTCAACCGCTGAGACCTCGATTTACCGTGATAATTACAGTTGCATTAAACTCACTGAGAATCCAGTATTTCATGACAGGTCAAAGCATATCGAGATCAAATATCATTTCATCAGAGACTATGTTCAGAAAGGAGCTGTGAAGCTTGAGTATATTCCCACTGATGAGCAGGTTGTAGATATTCTTACCAAAGCCTTACCACGGGCAAGCATGTCTACTTCAGAGACAAGATGGGTGTGGTGAGGAACACCTTCCTCGGTAAGAGGGAGTGTTGAAATTTGGTTACCGGAGGACAGGTGGTTCCCTAAGGCTTTGATCTTTGGCCTAGGGAAAAGTGTCCAAAAGAATTTAATTTTTTTCCTAAAGTGACTTTATAAAGTTATAAAGTCAAATCTAATTTAAAAGTGACTTTAAGTGATAAAGTTACTAAAGTCTAATTTTAAAGTGACTTTAATAAAGTCAATATAAATTTAGAAAGGAAAAAGTGACTTTGGAAATAAAAGACTAAGTGGGTCTTTATTAAAGTGGGGTGAATTAAAAAATAGAAAGTGAGATTTAAATGAGCATTTAATCTCAGCCCTAGATCTCAATCTATCTCAGCCATTGGATTTAGGGATTCCCCAAAAGTCACTTAGGGCTAGGTTAAAGGAGGAAAAGGAGGAAAAGGTCATTCATTCTTCTTACAGACAGAAGGAGCAAGAGAGTAAGTGAGATTGGTAGTGAGGAGTAGGGTATGCGTTGTACTTGGCACGCATTCCAAGGCAAAGATTTTAAGACATTTTCATAGATGAGGCAAATGTTAAGGCAGATTTGTTGAGCACGGTTTTCGAGAAAAGGAGGCCGTACAGTAGGGCCGTACAACAAGGTTGGGCACAGATTTCGAGGCAGCAAAGGGGCTGTTTTATTTGGCACGTTTTTCTAGGCAGGTCGTACAAGTGGCTGTACCTTTGCACGGAAATCGAGGCAGATTTCGTACAACAAGTTTTTGCTGTCTTTTGGCACGAATTTCGAGGTCCGTACAACAACATTTATTGCTGTTTTGGCACAGATTTCGAGGTGGCCGTACAACGGAGGTTGTACAACCGTATTTATTGTTTATTGGTGCATTTTGCAAGTGATAATCGAGAAATCAGATGCAGCCGTATTGTCAGTTCGTTTAATGTTTTGGCACATTTTCCGAGGCGGTGGTTAAGCACGGAAAACGAGATAAGTTGTAAAGTCTGTTTGCTGATTTTTTTGCTGAATATTTCTCTCACTGTAAAAAGCATTTTCCAGAAATAAGAAGGAGCTTTCGAACTGGTTTTCCCCAAGAGTTGTAGGGGTTTTTCCAGGGTCACCTTGACCAAAAATTACTGTGTTATGATGTGTTGAATGGCTGTTTGTTACTGCTGTTTTTTTTTATTTCTGCATTTTCCAGCATTCTGAAAAAATTTCCAGAATTTGTGTTTTCAGCAAAATTTATTTTCCAGCTTGTTAAATGTATGGATATGGGAAAGGGCATTTAACTATTTTGGAGTAATAAGGTGAAAACTGAAAACCAGGGTGGGAAACTATAAATTTCTACACTGAGAGCCTCACTCACTCTATATGATGGCCTGTCCAATCGTTCCGCTAGTGCATCCAGGGCTCTACACTGCTCTGTGTTGTGTGTTGTGGAAGCATATAACTCACAATATATGTTGTTTGTAATGTTGGATTATTTTTGCAAAATTAGGCATAAGCAGGGTGGATGACCAAGTTTTTGCATATCTCGCAATATTTAGTTGCAGCCTGATGCTGTTGCACAGGGAACCCTGGGTAGTGGGGTTGCGATGGATATAGCCCTTGAGTGTTAATTTTCATAACTCCGCCTACTGGAGGAGTTCCTTGTTTTCCTGCTACTGAAGCCCTCGTATTCTGCCCCTGCAACCTTGGACATTCGGTGACCACGTATCCCTCCATCAGACAGTGCGTACACCATACATTGGGTATTGCAGGTCGCATTGGTTGGATATCCTTCAACTTTTCCATTAGACTGGATATCTGATGTTGTAACCCCAATATAGAAGGGTCTTGAGCTACTGCCCCTCCTTTGAACTCTTGCGGATACCCCACCATGGCCTCTATCTTCATGGCTTGCTCCAATGCATCTTGTAATGTATCGATCTTCTATTGCGTTAGTGGAGTTCTTGTCAACAGAAGAAGGGCCTTGATAAACCAATCTATCTGATGATTCAGATCGATTGGGTAACTCAGTTTTCCAACCGCATCCTTGAAACTTCTCATCAGATCCCATGTAGTTTCACCTTCTCGCTGTTTAATCTCCCACATCTCTGACAAACCCTGCTGATCTGTTTGAGGTAACTTGAATTCTTTAACAAATTCTTTCTTTAAATCATCTATTGCTGGGTTTGGATGATCTTCGGATCATTTAATAAACTAGCAAAGAGCTCTCCCTAAGAGTAGTTTGAAACTCGATCAAATTAACCGCCTCTGGTGTCTTCTGAGTCCTCCATATGGCTTCTCAGAGATACTGCTCCACATCATCATTGCCCCTCCCAGAGAACTCTGGGTATCGGGTAAATGATCCCGTCATACTTCTTTGTGTGGATGGTACTAGAATAGAACCCCTATTTCCTAGCTATGAAATTGTATTACTAGCACTACTGCTAGGATGTACTACTACTATAAACTGAACACTATTCAACTTACTCAATTCTTGTAACTTAACAAAAATTTCTTCTAGTGGCTAATAGAGTACCAGGGGAAGGTCGGGACTAGAGCTACTTGAACTTTGGGGAATAGAGTTACCTTGAGTTATGGGTGCCGGCCCCTCTCGAAATAGTTGTTCCATCACAACATGCAACTCCACATCAGACATCTCTTCGGGGCGCGCGTCCTCCACGTTGGAATTTTCTCCCTTTTCTATTTGGGTTGGGATCCCATACACTTGCTTGACTTGCTTGATGGTCCCTCCTATTCCTTGGGATTCTGTCTAACCTTCCATCTCCTTTGTCAACTGTGGCACCTTCTCCTTGTTCCGTCGACTACTTTCCTGCTTCTCCAACTCCTTCATCACTCTTTCCCGCCACTTCTCGGCGATCTACGCCCTCTGATGTGCTCGTCGCTCTCTCAACCTACTGGAGGTCTCACCATCCATATCCCTATTTCCCCTTCCAACTTAATTGTAGCATCTCTCCCTCAGCTCCTTCCCCCAGTACTGGAGGTTTAAGTCTCCATCTAAGATTTTTGAAATTCCATCAATCCCTCATCTACCATTAAAGCTTTGATCCATAAAGGAATCTCCTTCAGTAGCTCTCCTCGTAATCCGGATATGAAAACGTCTTCTGATTTTGAGAAGGACTGGTAAAACTCAGCTACAAATTCCACTATATATCCTTCCAAGGTAGATTGCACCCATAAATCTACAGCTCGGGTGAAATCGGTATCTAACTGATGGAGGGCTACCAGATCCACGTGCAACCACTTGCGATAGATATCACATGAGCTTCCTTGGACTGTCTTGACTTCTAGTCTCCGCAATGAATTATAGAGTTCCTCTGGAAACTTTCCCCATAAAATTTCGTAGAGATCACTCGCAGATTCAGAGAATAGAACCCGATCCTTAACAGTTTTCTCCCTCTACTGTCTCAACTCAGCTTGTTGTGCTATGAACTGATCTAAGTGGTTATCCCACCATCTTCATATTTCTCTCTCGAAGATCCATGATACTATGATCTAGCTCCTAAATGAAGTTTTAGGTCCTGGCAATGGAACCATTTGTTGGCGAGAAAGAAGATCTCTAAGTAAGACCCAGGTTCAG
This sequence comes from Pinus albicaulis, assembly GCA_034641835.2. Taxonomy (NCBI): domain Eukaryota; kingdom Viridiplantae; phylum Streptophyta; class Pinopsida; order Pinales; family Pinaceae; genus Pinus; species Pinus albicaulis. Next base: position 1,089,077,008 of record CM076580.1, read on the forward strand.
GAGAGGCCAACAAGGTTTCCGTAGTAGTCTAGCAAAACGTTGACATTTTCACCCTACTCCAAAGAGCAGAGAGTCTTACTTGAGGCATTCCATGACCTTAGTAAGGTTAGGAACGAATCAGATATCGACTGATCACAACTATAGAGAAAAACATACAGAACTAGGAACTACAAACAGATTTAGCTACTTTGCACAAGATATTACTCATGAGCATATTCAGGATGCAAAATTAAAATTTAAAAATAGGCCAATACATTCATCATAACCAAATTCTTGTCACATAACTCAGGACATCAAACCCAAGTAGAAGTATATTTCATTATCAATAGCGGACAGTTACATTACTCCTCAGAGTTGATTACAAAAGGACTAATTACAACATTACAAAACATAATAGAATAGAACCAAACAGAACAGAACAGAATATAACATAACAGAACAGAGTAGAACATAACAAATCTCTCCTATGGCTCTCTTCCTCATCCCTGTACTATACCAACCTCTTGTCTACGCTGGCTGATTGCCTATTTTTTCCTTAGCCAACATGACTGTCAGTTTTCCCTCCTTTCCCGCTTTGCTGTTCGCCGCATCTCCCTGATTAGTGGGAGTTCCACTGCCTATCCTTGTCGCTCCTTCCTGCCATCTGTGCTAGTTTCTGCAACTGCCGTGCCACCTGCTCTCTAGGTCTCCGCAACCATGACAACTCCCTATCTACCGTGGTTGCGCTCTACCACCTGTTATCCGCGACTCAAAACTATTTCATTTTCAAAACAAGGGCCCCAACAGGCCTCAACCACATGCTATTGACTCATTTCGAGTCAATCTTTGTCTGTTGCCTCGGTCTCCATTGGTCTACCTACCTCTGTGGCTGGCCCTGTCTTCTCTATTTCCTCTCCCTGTCCAAACAAGGGCCCCAACAAATTCTGAACCTAAACACTAAAGTAATTCAATCCACTTAAAATGCCGAGGTACAAAATTTCCAAACAACTCCTTTTGATTTAAGTAATATTCATCTTATATTAAGATGAATATTGCAAAAAATAGGTTCTTTTATTGTCATTGAATAACAACATCTAGAAGAAGAAGATCGCGAGGAGACTAAGGAAACATGGCCCACATTTGATGGAGAGAAGCCATTAGAACTGGAGATCTAGGAATTTTTACTATGCTTATCCTCATATCCTTTAGGTGTTCAAAGGAATGATAAAAAAATAGTAGAAGATTTGAATGACATGGAGGAGGAATACATACATAATTATCGATATGAGCAAGTGAACCAACACCATCACAATTATATTGAATTTTGATTCCAGGCAATCATTAATATGGAGCACCACTATCTTCTTACAGTGTTTGATATCATCACAACCAAAGTAGTATGTCTCTCATATTCTATCATATATCAAAGAATATCTTTCAAAATCGCATAAGAATTTATCTGTCATCCTATTGTGTAGATGGCTCCATTGGACACGTTCTTACACTTGAAAGGGTTTTGTTTTCAAGTAAAGTAGGATAGAAAAAAGGAAAAAAAAGGAAAAAAATAAAAAAGAGAAAAATCTTTAAGGGGAAAACTTCATTTGAGGCGATTGATGCAGGATCATTAGTTGAAAACCTTTCTGAGCAACCTATGAACCTAAGAAAAAAGAAAAAAACAGAAGCAATAAAATATCCCCATGTGAAAACCTCCTTTGAGGCAACTAGGGCATACCTACTAGCTAAAAACCTCTATGAGGCAGCGAGTGGCCCTTAAGAAAAAAATAAAAAAGAAGAGAAAAAGAGGAAAAAATGGTATAAATAGGAAATTCTCTTCTTACTCTAATAAATGTGTAGGAACTATAGAAAAAAAATCAGCAAAACGAAATAAGTAGGCCATCCTACACATCTTGTTCCAAGCCTAATGCATTAATCTTCATAGGAATAAGGAAGTCTCCCCACATAACTCTCATTCATTTCCTAACCATCCAAAACCTTCACCCATCATTCTCGGGCCTTTCCCATTCGTTTTTATCACTATCTTGAGTTGCTACAAGAAGTTTCTATAATTCTACAAGGAAGTCACAAAATTAATTAAAGAAGGGCATAAAATTGTTTTGACCACATCTTGCAAAAAATGCATCCATTGGCTGAAATTTTTTATGGGGAGATGCATAAAGGTGATGATAACATGCTAAAAGAATTTCAAAAAATTTCAGTGTATTATTTTTAAGAAATTGGCTGCCATCAACTACAACCATTTCTGATTTTCTCAAGAACCGTGCATCCATTGGACAATATTTTTTATGGGGACACTATCACAGTGTAGATGATGCCGACATTTGCAGCAAGAAAGGACCACTGATAAAACCTTATTGTATCATATTTTGCAAAACAACAATGACAAATACCCCAATGATTAAGAAATCACCTGGCTTTCAAACATAAACAATCCTTTTTCCATTCATTGTGTTATGCTGATTATACTCGAACATTCTGGTCTAGGCTTGAATAAAGTGCTGATGCGGTTTCTGTCAATCATGTTCAATTTCCATAACAATCCACACACTTAGTGACTTGAACTTACTCCATTTTGATGTGTATGCTTCAACAACGAACTATATACACAGAACTAGGAGACTTGTATTCAAAAACTTGTACAAAAACTCGTACAACACTCATACATGATCCATGTATCTATTCGTTTTTATCCATGCAAAACATCCACGCAGGGTTGGAATTTCACGGGAAAATTTCCTTTTATGGGTGATTTTCCTGTCAAATACAATTTAAAAAATTGCAAAACAATCAACATCCTTGCTTGAAACTGTGAAGACTGGTTGTGGAATTCATCAATTTTTACTGTGGGTCTATTTTGAAATTCCAACCTTGTATCCATGTATCTATCTTCGTGTATCTATTGGGATTTATTTTTGAATGTCAATCAAATTTGAATTCTTGAACATCTCTACTATCTCTAAAATTACTCAACTCAAACTATATGCTTGCTTAGTTCATTTGATAAAATACATGATTTATGAAATAATCAAACTCATCCCTACTAGATTACTGTAGAGATATCTAGATGAAAATAAAATTTTAAACAATCTCTTGCATTATCCTAAACTATGGGTTTTATTACTCAACCAATGTAGATCCTACTTAGTACCAAAACAATAGATAGGGTTACATTCCTTAACATGAGAAGGATTACACAATTCTTAGTGCCAAAACAATAGACAATGTTACATTCCTATACATGAGACATATTATACAATAATAAAGTTTGATAATATTATACCTATTTTTATTATAATGATGTTTTAAGTCGTTATATCTGGTTATATTTTTGTAGAAATATTTAAATTTATAAGTATGTTATAATTTTTATCAATTTTTTTTGGATGATTTCAAAGTAAAATACTTCCATAATATAAAATTTGGGTGAACCAAAACATTTTATAAAACAAGGAAATAAAAAATTCTCTTCTTGGGAAAACATGCAAAATCAACTTACTGGTAAAATTTACACACTAATCTTTTCTCTTATAATTGCTGACTAAGAAATTCATTCCATTTATGAATATTTGATAGTTTGCTTTAAAAAAAATATGAACACAAAGATAAATGATAACATAAAGTCATAAAGTGATTTTATTTCAAATGTAAGCCTTATATCCTAATTACCTCTCTTAAGACTTATAGTACTAAAAATAAAAACATACTAATTGAAAATAAAAACACACATACTAGAAACTAAGACATTAGAAGCAAACATCCTTAAGAAGCCACTTCTTTGAAAAAAATAATTCTTGGACTAAGTTGAGCTACATTAATATGACTCATAACCCTCACATAAGTGTGAGTTTTGAGTTGAATTTAAAATTCTTGGATCCCACATTCTTGAATTACAAATATCTCAAGTTATTAGATAACCATCCATATTGATATATATCCACAATGCTCCATCTAGTAGTTTCATGACCCTCGTATGTGCATAATTCCCAAGATCCACAAAATCTCAAACTATATGGGTAGCCATCCTTGTTAAATTATATTGACATTATATCCCTCCCCATATTAAAGATACAAGCTTCTTAAAATGCATAAAGTTTCATATCTTCAATAGGGTCATCACCATTATCTGCATTTGATGGATCTTCAACAATGACTACAATAACTACATGTGGTTTGTATTTGAGCTTTCTCTTGAGAGCAACATTAGCTTAGAATGTATAGTTCCAAGCTATATGACCCATTTTCTTGAAATAATCATATGTTCCACCTCTCCTTTTACTTCATCTAATTTTCTATGATTGTATCTTGAGTATAATGCAATCCCAAGTTGAGGATCATCTTTTGTATCTTTTGCAATGGTTCTCTTTTCTTCAACTAAGAGAAAAAATCGTGGCTTCCAAAATTTGTGAGGATATTTCACTTAGATAGAAATACATCATTTTATTTAGGAGGTAGAGCATTTAACAAGAGGGCTTTGACGTTCTCTTTCGTTGTTACATCTTTGATTTGTACTAGTTTTCTAATCAGAGATATCATATCACTTATGTGGTTAGACATAATGACTTTGGAAAACAGGTTGAATCTAAATAACTAAAACTTGAGAGGAAATTTTACGTTCATTTCATTTGATTCAAATCAATTATTTAAACTATTGTGAAATTATCCTAGATTTCCTTGGATGAACTTTCTAGATCTACATGATGCAACTAAAAGTTTGAGAGAGCAAGGCCAATAATGTCTCTATATTTATCATCTATGCTTTGTCATTTTGGTAATATTTTTTGATCTGTAGGTGATTTATAAATCAATTTTACTGTTCTTCATGGGTTATTATTCATTATTTCCATATGGATTTTCACTTTCCTAGTGTGTAAATAAAAAAACACGGTATTTTTGTAATGGAACTTCCTTTTAAAACAAGAACTTTGTGTGAACTCTATGAACAATATTGTTCAAAACATTTTTGTTAGACAATCAAATCTACTTGGAAACACCACTGGAAAGATAAAATTAGTAAATGATATTGTGTTTTTGTTAGGTACTATTTCCAAAATCAATGTTAGGCATCAAGTCTACCATAAATCAAATAGATCTAGCTAGATCTAGGAAAATGTGTTGAAAAAATAGTGAAATTTCTGGAATTTTATGATAGAATCATATGTATGGAAATGATGACATGAAATGAGGTTGTGTGTTTTAATTAAATTTATGGAAAATTCCAAGAGGTAACATGAACATATAGAATTCATATGAAAAATAATGTCTATTTTTTGATGGTTGGTGACTATTCTATAACGAAGGTAAAATGCTGATGGGATACAATACAACAATTGTCAATTAATAAAATTCCATACAACAACTTCAAATACATCAAATTTTCATGGTTGCTGACTAATCCTAGTAATGGCTATTACAAATATGCCAACTCCCCTTCATGTGCAAATAGACATTAGCTTAGATAGTGGTTTTTCCTTCAAAATAGTGTGTATTTTCCCCTAGTGACTTACCTCTAAAATTTGATATGACATCTATATATGAGTCATTCCTAAAGTTATAATGTTAATCAATCAACCTTTACTAGTAGAAATTATCTTTAGATGATATTTAAGTCACAAGAAGTCAAAATTTATCTTTGAAAGCCCTATTCTTGTTATTACATATACCATTAAAATTTATCTTTGAAAGCCCTATCATTCTTGATACATCTTCTTGTTATTACATATACCATTAAAAACCTAGATCCCACCTACTATCGAAATCCTAGATGTGCTTATATTATTGAGCACAAGTGAGATACTACATAATAACACTTTGATTCCATGAATAATTGATGCCTTTATTATAATGGAGCTTACCTCCTTATATATGTTTGTTCACTAGAGAAGTCATTTCCACTTATGAATGTGGGATAGAGTGCTTAACAAAAAAAAATGATAAATACCATAAATGATAACTTGTTATAAAGTGAATTTATTACGAATGTAAGCCCTATATCACAGTAAGCACACCAATGCTCCTCTTTTAGGTACTTACACATTATTTCTCCACTTTGGTCTTGGAGCACTAACGCTTAAAATGGTATTGGAGCATCGACGCTCCTATGTCATTGGAGCATCGATGATTTATAATATATCACATGCACTAATACATATTGATTAGTTTCATACTAGAGCACCTTAATGTCTTAAGTGCATTGAAATAAAAACCTCCATTAAAATATTTTCCACCTACAATTTTTATCGTTGTAGTGAATACCCATTAAAACCTCCACTTCAACCATTTGTACTAATGGAACAATTTTTAATGGATGCCTTTTTGATAATTTCATCCAATCTTGTAACTTTAATAACCTATGAAAAAACCTCGGCTAAGTGGTGTTTTATTTGTAGTGAATATTTGAGCATAACAAGTGCAATTTAAATACTTATGTTTACATGTGGAAAAACATAGATAAAAAAATTATTTGTAAGTTTTTAATGTTCTTAGTAATAATCTTTTCAGAATTTTGCATATAATTATTTTGATCTTAATGAGTTTTTGGAGGGAATATTTAAGGGCCGAAAAATATATGGGATAAAGGAGGCCCTAGGTTGATGTCAAGGTGATACAATGGTGTTTTGTCACACCATGGGTTTTTGTTTTGGTAACTATAAGTCTTTTTATGGCCATCTGAATTTTTTAATTGGTGCATGGTGTTTCATATTTAAAGAAATGGTGAGTAATTATGATATATTATTAGATTGTAGTTGGAATTTAATGTCCAATAATGTAGGAAAATTGATGATAACAAAACTATTTGTGATGAATGGTGTCCTTCCACAAGTGAAAAAACAAAGGATTACTTAATAGTTTGGACGAGACTACATGATATACTTGTGTCTTTCAATAAATGTGGGGTTTTAACTCAATTTTTTTTTTTTTTTCAATGAAGATGGAGGACGATTCAATTGTAGTTCACTTGTTGAAATTGAAAGTTAGAATCATCTACTTTCAATGAGAAATATTTTGTTATGATTAATTTGAAGATTTTCACTTGTCGTTTTGAGATTTTTTTGTGACTTGAAATGTCACTTTAGAGTCAACTAACATCGCATTTTAGAAGATGTACAATTAGTGATTGTACAATGAGAGATGGGCAAATAAATTTGGAAGCAGTACTTGAGAGTTCATAGTGTCTTTATGGAAAATATCAAGGGTAAAGGGATGAAAAAGTAGGAGGGAAATAAAAATAGCATGCCTTCTAGATCATGTAAAACAATAACGAATGTGTATTTTTATGATTGTGTAATATTCCTAATTAGCCCAAGCTAATAAGAATATACTATTTTGTTTTCATTTTCTTGTTGCAAGAATAAAATTGTAAAGGAGGATAAATTAAACACCTAAAACAACAAAATAAATCGGTGTCCATGTGAAAAAGGCTAAATCTAGGTTGCCTTAGAAAAACACCCTTATGTGTGAAAGGGATTAAGTCATTTGACTGGGTTAACTAAACCAAATCAACAACGCTGTCTAGATACATTGAACCACCCAGATGCACAGCTCAGTTTTAGTTGGAGGCTAATCATGTGAATGCAGCTAAATCATTGAGATGATTTAGGGTTTGGCAAGGATTCCATCTTATTTAACGAGGAGGAAGACAACATGAGAGGGGTTGCTGATGATATTATTTTTGAAGAATTTTTCTGCTTATACACTTCTCATTCTCTAGCTATTTAGTTGAGAATAGTGTTGTTTAGCACGAGGGTGTTCCTGACCGGGAATCCCACCTCTTCCTTGAGAGGCCTCTTGGAGGAGTCTTGCATTTCTTGATCACTATTAGGCATTTGGCCAAGCTTTTCTTCCAAATACAATGCAGATCTTGTTGAGGGTTTGGTTGTCTTTGTAAGCTGCAATAAGTGGAGGCTAGATCTAATCTAAGCCATTCTAGTGCCTCTTTCCACTGGGAAAGTATTCTATCCCATTGGCAAGAGAGTATTGGATGAGGAGAGCTCATTTTCAAATCTTGGTTTGAGGCCACATCATTCTCTAGAGCCTACAATGTAGTCCATCTTCCAGAACTACGTTATTAGCAAGGATAAAGTTGCAGGGTCTTTTGGCACTTCAAGGAGGAGAGATCTCTAGTGTTGGGAATTTGCCCTTCATTGTGGTGATCTGTGGATTATAGGTCTAATCCATGTTCCATTCAGATCTGAAATAAATACTGATGTATTTGCTTCAGAAATTATTAAACATTCTGCAGATCAGCTGCATTAGATCTCAGATCTACTCCATGTACTACATTTTCTGCTGAAAACCCCAAGGGGATTTTGAAGAGGAGACTCTATAGTGTACAGATCTGATATAGATCTATATTTTTGTACACATATATTCTCTATATATTAAGTGTAACTTAAAACTCTTTTCAGCTAATAAAATAACGCTGTCAAGATTGTACAGTCATATCATATGGTTGCATCCTCTTATTTTGGGCATTTCTTCATGTAAAGTTTCCTAGTTTCTGTTCTATGATGTATGGGCTTCAATATAATCTTGAAATGCTGATGTAAATTACATGATTGAGCCTAAATATTGGCCTCTTGCATATATTTGGTTGAATTGCATTATTTTCTGAGCAGTTTTGTCATATAGTGTTGCAGTCCCTTCTTTGGGCAATTTTTCAGCTGTACTAGGTGTGGGAGACCTGTTTAACCCACCTAGAAGGATTTGTTTTTGATCTCCTCTTGGATTCAAGTATTATATTGTTAGATCTAATGAATCCAAGGGTTTGTTTCCAATCCTGTAGCATACATTCCTGAAAAATACGTTTTTCAGGCATGCCTTGCTAAGCAGTCCTATTTTGGGATATTACAGTGATATCAAAGCATCTATCCTGGCATAGCATGTGCTTTCCTTATTGAAGAGCCAATATGTATTTTCATGGAAAGAAAATACTGATGAAGAAGTGTGGTTACATTAAAGACATAGAAGATAAGGGTCTAAACCCTTCATCTGGAATATTGAAAGGGAAAGAGTTTTCAAAAAATCTATTCCAAACTATGCATGAGCTAAAGAATGAAATCAGGGGAGTGAGGAATGAACGAAAAGAAGATATTTTGAAAAGGATTGCACACGAAGGAAGCCCCACTACTACATATGATGTGTGTGAGCATTCAGCCACACAATCTGATCCACAACGTTGTAGCATACCTACATTCCTTGCAAGAGGAGAAGAAGAAGGAGAGACACCAAAAGAGGAGACTCTTAGTGACTATATCCGAGAATATGAATCTCAGTCTAAAGGATTCAGAGAGCATCTAAGCTTCCCAGATTTTTGTCAACTCAAAGAAGAAAGAAGATCCAACAGAATCATGAGAAGAAGAGAATGCATGCAACACACCTTGGGTAGCACTTTTCTACCTACTTTTGATGGGTCACCTGAGAGCTTAGCCAAGTCTTGGGTAAAGAAGTTGGACACATATTTTCAGCTGCATCCAATTTCTGAAGAGGAAGCCATAAGAATAGCAGCACTGCACCTCCAATATAAAGCATATGCATGGTGGTTATTTGAGTCTTCTTCATTAAAAAATGTAAACATCTCTACTTATGCAAAGTTCACTAGGAGGTTAGTGAAAAGATTTGATTCTATGCCATATGAAGTTTTTGTGGGTAAACAAACTAAGCCAAAGAAATCAGAACCTTTGCATGAGATGGAAAGATCCATGAAGATAACTCCATTTCTGAACATTGTTGAAGGGGTTAAAGATCTGCTACATGATTTGCCAAGGGAAAAGGCCCCACTTCAGCAAGGACTTTCTTCTCAAGAATAAGACATGAGTATCCCTTTTTCAAGGAGATATCAAGAGAATCGATCTCTTATTGATGAGGCATACTCCGTTGATGAGGAGAAGAAAGAAGAAGAACTGAAAGGTTCCTCCAGCACTGTGACAGCAGGAGGAGATCTAATTTCATTAAGAGATGGAGATGAAGCCATAGCTTCCACTAAGAGGGCTCTTGTATCTTTGCAAGAAGGCCCCAAGGATCCTATACATGATGAGGATGAGCAACATGTGTCTATATTAATAGACAAAGAGACAAAACAATGGAGGAAATGTGTTCCAACATTTCATCCAAATTTTGGAACACACACTATGATGGATCAGTCCCTTGTGATCAAGACTCTTGATACCAAGGAGATGATGGGTGTTCATGAGTTAACTGCATCTCAAGAGAGCACCTTAGACTGTGAGATCTTGCAGAAGGTGGGTGATGAAGAAGAAGATGGGGGAGTTGCTCCAATTTCTCCTTGCTATGATACTTCCACACATCAATCAGAGATGGATTTGCACAGTGGAAGTAGTCACGATATGTTCCCATCTATTTTTCACATGGTAATGAGCCATGAGACATCATTATCTTGTGGTATAACACCTGGGAGACCACTTGATTTAGATTTTATGAAAGATGTTTCATGCATTAATGCTCCTTTCATAGATCCAAGAAGGAATGGAGCATTAGAAGACCATGCTTCAGCACTGAGAGTATGGGGAAAGTACAAGGAGAGAGAAAGTATTTTTCCCTTAATATCACTATCCATTCTCTCATCTCATACTGCGTTGAGAAAATATGCTGCAAGAATGAAGGTTGACACCATCATGAAGCAAGAAAGACAATCCTTGAATGAGAAGACAAACTTGTTTGGAGGATCCTCTTCCATACATGATGAGAGATGGTGGTCACACATGCATACTTTGGCAAAAACAAGGAGGTTTTGGATAGATGTTAGCCTCCCATGGGAGACTAACTTCCGAGAACTTCCATCTTCTTTTGAGAATGTACATGAGCAAGGAGGGCAGCAAGGAAGGACTGGCAACCTTCCACCTTGTACCTTTGGCATGGGAGATGTCAAGGAGGAGGAAAATGGGAAGCTTGGATTTCCAACATACACCTCTAACATGGGAGATGTCAAGGAGAAGAACAACAACATGGCAGACACTTCAGATGACAACCTATTAGTGCTGTCATTGTTGGGCACATTAGATCCCTATTGGAAATCCCAACTGCTGGTGGAATATTCCAAGGATCTTCATACTTGCATGATTCTTGATGGTTGGATGCATGAAGAGAGCTATTCAATCCTTGATGGAGTCATCTATAATCATGGTAGGATATTCTTGTCTAGAGCTTCCAAGCTCAAGGAGAAGTTACTACAGAGGGCTTATGAAGAGTTCAATTTCAGCCACACCTATTCTATGAAGCTCAACAATATCATTTTGAGGAGTTATTATTGGGAGGGCTTTGAAAGAGAACTATATCAGCATTGTCAGAGATGCATGGAACTTGTGGAGTTGGAGCAGGAACATCACTCTAAGGAAGAGTTAAATCAACCGTCTCTTTCTTCCCTTGAAGAAGAGAGTAGATCTTCTTGTCTATATCTTCCCTTAATAGGAGGATGATGGTTGGTGAAGAGCATGCTCTTAGTACATGTGTTTTATATTCTGATTTTGTGCATTCTTACAACATGTGTTTGCAAGCCATGACTCCAAGGAGGAGTAATATATTTTGTAAGCCTCATGGCCAATATTGGGTCCCAAAAATTCCTGAATTGGGCCATTCCCTTGAAAGAACAAGGGAGAATTTTCATCATGATGAATGCTTCTCAAAGAAACCAAATATATCTCACACTTTCAGCTATGGTGAGATGGTATGGGCAGCAAGTAAGTGGTGGGAAAACCACTTACCACATCTTGGTTTGATGCAGGCAAGGGATGATCTGGGCTGGTACCACATGTGGGACTATGATCCACCTCCATGTGCACAAATTTTTGATTGTTTGCACATTGTTTTGATCCCCTATATTGATGATGTACTTGTTCTTTTTATGGGGATGTATGGAGTAAGGAGGGAAGGAATGCATGTGCCCTATGGGATGACTACACTCCCTGTACCTTCTGTCTTATATTTCAGGGAGGGCATTGGGAAAACCATGGTTTTTTCATGTGATTTATTGTTTCCTTATGGGATGAGTTGTTTGCATCTCATGAGAACATTGTTGGAACAAGTCATGGATGTATGGTTTGGTGATCACTTAGCTCATGAGAAAAGCTTATCCTTTGTTTGTGACACCAATGGAGGAGGAGATGAGTTGCAACACTCACCTTATCAAGATCTTGAGGACAAGCAACATTTTGGAGGGGAGGACTGTAATATTCCTAATTAGCCCAAGCTAATAGGAATATAATATTTTGTTTCATTTTCTTGTTGCAAGAATAAAATTGTAAAGGAGGATAAATTAAACTCCTAAAACAACAAAATAAATCAATGCCCATGTGAACAAGGCTAAATCTGGGCTGCCTTAGCAAAACACCCTTATGTGTGAAAGGGATTAAGTCATTTGACTGGGTCAACTGGACCAAATCAACAACGTTGTCTAGATACATTGAACCACCCAGATGCACAAAGCAGTTTTAGTTGGAGGCTAATCATGTGAATGCAGCTAAATCATTGAGATAGTTTAGGGTTTGGCAAGGATTCCATCTTATTTAAGGAGGAGGAGGAAATCATGAGAGGGGTCGTTGATGATATTATTTCTGAAGGATTTTTCTGCTTAGACACTTCTCATTCTCTAATTGTTTAGCTGAGAATAGTGTTGTTTGGCACTAGGGTGTTCCTGATTGGGAATCCCACCTCTTCCTTGAGAGGCCTCTTGGAGGAGTCTTTCATTTCTTGACCACTATCAGGAATTTGGCCAAGCTCTTCTTCCAACTACAACACAGATCCTGTTGAGGGTTTGGTTGTCTTTGTAAGCTGCAACAAGTGGAGGCTAGATCTATTCAGATCTAAGCGATTCTAGTGCCTCTTTCCACTAGGAATGTCTTCTATCCCATTGGCAAGAAAGTATTGGATGAGGAGAGCTCATTTTTAGATCTTGGTTTGAGGCCAAATCATGCTCTAGAGCCTACAGTGCTGTCCATATTCCAGAACTGCATTATTTCCAAGGAGAAAGTTGCAGGGTCTTTTAGCACTTCAAGGAGGAGAGATCTCTAGTGTTGGTAATCTGCCCTTCACTGTGGTGATCCATGGATTATAGATCTAATCCATGTTCCATTAAGATATGAATTTAATACTGATGTATTTTCTTCAGAAATTATGAAACATTCTGCAAATCAGTTGCATTAGATCTCAGATCTACTCCATGTACTACATTTTTTGCTGAAAACCCTAAGGGGCTTTTGAAGAGGAGAATCTATAGTGTACAGATATGATATATATCTATCTTTTTGTACAAAAATCTACTCTAGATCTAAAGTGTAACTTACAGCTCTTTTCAGCTAATAAAATAACATTTTCAAGCTTTTACAGTCATATCATATGGTTGCAACCTCTTATTTTGGGCATTTCTTCATGTAAAGTTTCCTAGTTTTTGTTCTATGATGTATGGGCTTCAATATAATCTTGAAATGCTGATGTGAATGACATGATTGAGCCTGCATATTGGCCTCCTACATATATTTGGCTGAACTGCGTTATATTCTGAGTAGGTTTGTCACATAGTGTTGCAGTCCCTTCTTTGGACAATTTTTCAGCTGTACTAGGTGTGGGAGACCTGTTTAACCCACCTAGAAGGATTTGTTTATGATATCATCTTGGATTCAGGTATTATATTGTTAGTTCTAAGGGATCCAAGGGTGTTTTTCAGGCATACCTTGCTAAGCAGTCCTATTTTGGGATATTACAGATTGTTGTGAATTTAGAGATATTAAGACAAATGATAGAGAATGTTTTAGAGTGAGAAGCTTTAAAGAAGGAACTTAATGTTGCATAACTTTAAGAAGGAGAGTTTTATGATTTTGTTGAATCTTAGGTAGGAGGTAGGTCAACAATTTAGTTCATTGATTTCAAAGTTTAGAATCATGTGACTAATGAGGATGATTGGTTTGTTGGCTTTGTGAAAGAAAAATCTATGTGAAAAATGATACATCTATGTGATAAAGGGAATAATTTGTAGAGTGACATGGTATTGGGTAGGCCAAGGTGAGATTTAATATCCTTACGTTTAAGAATTTATTTCACATTCATGTTGTGAATAAATTGTTTATTTAGTTAGTGAAATTACAAACCATAATCTATTTTTGGATATGATATTTCAAGGAGAAATATTCCCCATGATTTGAAAACAAAATATTGTCTATTGAACAATTTCATTGAATATTAATTAAGTTTCCTTTTATCTGAATGAATGAGAGAAATTGAATTAATTAAATTGCCTTAAACATAAACTCGAGAACAAAAACATAACCATGAACACCGACAATAAAAGACGCAAAGACATCAAACATTGATGACAAAGTTTGTCCCTCCTGGACTACGTCTCTGGGTCTGCTTCCGATGGGCGTCCGTTATATTAGGAATTCTAAAAAAAAGGCTCTTTACATAAAATTTTACCAAACTGAACTGTGCACTCAGGCACTGCTGGTTACTATTAGAATGAAGGCCTCTGTCTCTGCTCTTGAATGCCACTCTCCTTTCTCAAAAATTCCCAAGGATGGCCAAGTTATGCTCAAAAGAACATTTGCAGGCATAAATAATACATACACCGCAGAGTCATTGTACAACTCCTCCTCCCGTGGCTCAATGGCAAATTTTTTATAAATCCACGGGCAAGTTCCAGGGTCAAACCCTCAAACCTCCCGAGCTATACATGGCAAATGGTTTGTTTGATATAGAAGTGGTTGCAAGGTATATTAATATGAATGAGACACATCAATAACCGAATTTTTATACATGATACATATGTCACCACTTATATACTATGATTATAACCATAGCCCGACAAACTTAATATAGTTGTTATATCATCATTTACCGTAGGTGCGCATATACAATGGATCATGAAGGTTTATTTACGGTGGTATCATTCGACTCCGTGTGGCATGTGACCAACCTACTCCCTGGCGGTGATGTAACTGTGAATCCTCATGGAAAACACTTATAACACCACTTGTGCAACCATATATTATTTACCCTGATGGTTACGCATCGTGCTAACGCACTGACCATGACTTAACTGCATTCCAACTGTGCCATGTGATACTCCGAAACTATAGCATGTGACCTGTTTACATTGTGTGACATTATAATACATGGTTTATTACTCCAACAGGTTTAATCTATGGTTTGAAGTTTTCAATACTCCACCATTTTAATAAATTTATCCCATAGTTAATATATTTATCACATGGTTTTTAAACCACACCACTTACACCATATATATTAATGCAGAATGCGCCCACCACCATTTCCAACTATATAAAAATACATCAAATATGATATGCGTCACTTAACAAATCAAACCCTACTTGTACTTTGACATGTTGACTGTGTTGACTTGACCACCTGCCACGTGTCGAGCTATGAATCTTCCACTTGGCCTGCAAGGGCCAAAGTTTTTGCCTATTTGACTTAAACTTCAGAGGGTGATTTCTCCTTCATACAAAGGCCAATTGTGAAACTAGATATATTGTCGGAATCAGCACGACGAGCACTACAAATTGGAACTATTTCCAGGAGCATCTACAACCTTTGAAATTTGAGGATTTTGAGGATCCTCCTGGATCATTCCTCTCCACTGGAAGATTTTAGACCACCAAAATTTTGGTTTCAAGCAGACATGAGATGAGGGTACAACTCCCTCACCCTTTCAATCTCCATCCACCTTACTTTGATTGGATTCATGCCTTTGAGTCCCACTCGAAGATACTCATCATATCCATGCTTGGAAGTCCAGACCTTCCTCTGCTTATCATGACACATTTTGAACTTGTGAATTGTTTCATTCATCCGGGGCCAATAGCAATACCTTTTTAATAGTTCCACTATATTACCTCCACCAAAATTACCTAAAACACAAGAAGAATGTGCTTCTTTGATGACATGCACTCTTTCTCCCTACGGTATGCACAACTTGCCAAGATTTATAATAACCTGTCATGAACATGATAATTCACTTCTTCCACCTAAGCACAATGAGTAAGTGATTCATAAACATCTTTGAGATTAGAATCTTCAACATATTGTTCAATGTAACTTTCACGTGATAAAGAACTATTTTGTAGAATAACTAAAGCATTAAAAGATAGTCTTGATAACATATCAACTACTTTATTGGTGGTACCTTTCTTATATTTGATTACTAAGTGGAATTGTTGCAAAAAAATCATCCATTTGTAATGTCAAGACTACTGCAACTTAGTTTGATATTGAAGGTACTGAAGTGGCTAATGATCTGTATGAATCACTATTTCTTTACCCATTAAATAATGTTTCCATTTTTAACACTTTCCACTAATGCATATAATTCTTTATCATAAGTTGGATAATTAACAACCGCCTTAGAAAATGTTTCTAAATGAAAACAAATAGGATTTACTTTCTACAATAACACGACACCCATTTCATACCCACTAACATCAATTTCTATTTCAAATGGTTGTTGAAGTTCTAGTAAAGCTAAGATTGGCGCTGAAGCAATTTTTTGCTTTAAAGTGTCAATTTTGTTGTTGTTGTTTTCCTCCCAACTAGAAAAAAACTTTCGAACTTGTTAAAGAATTAATTGGTGATGCAATAAAAGAGAAATAAGAAATAAACTTCCTCCAATATTGAACTGTACCCAAGAAAATTCTAACTTGTTTTACATGTTCTTCCAAACTTGAACCGAAAATAAGAATATCATCCAGATAAACTATGACAAACTTATCAATAAAAGGACAAAAAACATCATTAATCACTCTCATAAAAGTTGTTGGAGCATTGCATAAACCGAACGACATAACCAACCATTCATAAAGCCCCTATCTAGTCTTAAATGCAGTTTTCCATATATCGTTCTATGAAATATGAATCTAATGATAACCACTTCTTAAATCTAGTTGAATCTCATTTTGGAGCTAAATGTTTTGGTTCTTTAAAAAATTCTATATAATAATATACTATTTCAACCAATTTGACCTTAAACTGAGAATCACATCCTTGAAAATAATTTTTACTTGAACTTATGAGTATTTTCATTTGACTAACATTGATTAAATCCAAGTTTGTCTTAAGTCTGTGTGCCTTGAAAACATATTCAATTACATATTTAAATATATGATACTAATGATCTTTTTTATAAAATATGGCATCTCAATCATAAAGATAAGGACTACCCAACACAACTCCACATATACCCAAAGGAATCACATCTAAATCAACTTCATCAACAAAATTAGATGTGATTGCAAACCTTAATCGACACTGTTTTGTGAAATGCATCTGAGTATTTTCCTTTAACCATCCTAAAGGGTAAGGTTTTGGATGATTTTTAGTTTCCAATCCCTGCTGAAGATGATATTACGTTTTCTTGTGATCCACTGTTGAATAATGTGTCAATTTTAGTGTGCTTGGACATTATCCTCATGTGAAACAAATCAATTATCTTCTTATCTTCAATCACATCATTAAATTTTGAAGAGGATGTAGAACAAGTATAACTAGAACTAGCTTCTGAAGGATTACCTGTCAGACCCATAGCGGTTATCTTCTTTTTGTCACCGAAGTCAAATCCAGAATCTTGTTGGATGACAGCATTAGCTTTCATTTCACCGTTATTATTAAGGAACTTCTTTGGCTTGAGTTCCGGATGAAGCTTCCAACACTTGGATTCATCATGTCCAACCCTCTAATAACGAGTACAAGTAGGTATTTCTCCTTCCTTCTTAGCTGTTGCCGATTTCTTTCCCTTGTCTTATTTGGAATCCTTGTTCTTTGAAAAGTTTGACTAAAAAAGTCTGCCCCCTAATTCAATATGAATGGCTTGTACACACACTTCATCAAAGTTAGTTGGATTAAACATAAGCAATGTATGTTTCAAATAAGAATGAAAAATTCCAATATACTTTAAAAATGTTTCTCGTATGTTTAATGGAATATCAAGCGCTAATTCCTTCTTCCTGAATTCTTGTGTAAGCTATTGCACACTCTATCCTTACCTTGCCTTAAACGCTTCTAATCCATTACAACCTGTTGCGTATATCCTAAAGGATATAATTTGTTTCTAAGAGCTTTAAAAAACTTAGACCATGAAGAGACAATTTTTCCTCTATGCTTGAAATCTTATTGAGTTTTACTTTCCCACCAAATCAAAGTTGTTCCCCCCATTCTAAGTGTAGCTAATTGAATTCTTGTAGAATCATCGTCAATATTCTGAATTATACAATGTACTTCAAGTTGTTTAACCCAGTTATCTAACTTTTCAAGATTCATTTCACCATGATATATCAGCAATTCAAACTTAACATCAAGATTTAATAAAGGAGATTTATTTTTCTTCTTTGATTCCGATTTTGAATATGATCCAGACTTGTAAGAGAATAAAGAAAAAGAAGAGGATGAAGATGGAGAAGAAGGAGATCCATTACCATCAACTTTTTCCTTGCCCTTTTTCTCTTTCTAGGCTTTAGAAG
Organism: Pinus albicaulis; assembly: GCA_034641835.2. NCBI lineage: Eukaryota > Viridiplantae > Streptophyta > Pinopsida > Pinales > Pinaceae > Pinus > Pinus albicaulis. Next base: position 1,089,095,481 of record CM076580.1, read on the forward strand.
ATGAAGTTGCATCTCTAGTATTCTTGTCTTCACAAATATCTGTAATAATCTGTTGCATATTAAGGAACATTTGCTGAATTGGATCCTCATTCTTTCTCTCAGGTGCTTCTCCTTCGTTTTCACCTACCATATTTCGAGTGAATTTCATATTTCCAATCTATGGATTTGTCTCCTCAAGTTTCCCTTCTCCACATTGCAACCTGGATCTAGTCAACATTCAAATTAGAAAATATCTTGCTTATACATGATCAACCTCTCTCTGATACCAAAATATGATCTGAAAATGCAAGATTGACTATTGCACAATTTCACTAAATATTAACTAAGTTTCCTTTTATGTGAATGAATGAGAGAGATTGAATTAATTAAAGTGCGTTAAACATGAACTTGAGAACTGAAACATAAGCATGAATAGTAGCAATAAAAGATGCAAACACAACAAACATTGAAGAAAAAGTTCATCCCTCTAGGACTACGTCTTTGGGTTCGCTTCCAATGGGCATCCGTTATATTAGGAATGCTCAAAAAGGATCTTTACATAGAATTTCATCAAACTGAACTGTGCATGCAGGCATCACTGGTTACAATCAGAATGAAGGCCTATTCTTTGATATCCAATGTCACTCTACATTCTCAAAAAGGCCCAAGGATGGCCAAGTTATGCTCAAAATAGAATTTGCAGGAATAAATAATACATACACCACATAGTCACTGTACAAATCCTCCTCCTATGGTGCAGTGGAAAACCTTTTATAAATCCATGGGCATGTTTTAGGGTCAAACCCTCAGACCTCTCAGGCTATACATGGAAAATGGTTTATTTAATATAGAAATGGTTGCAAGGTATATTAATATGAACTTGCCACTTCAATAACCAAAGTTTTATACATGATACGTGTGCTGCCACATATATAATATGGTTATAACCATAGCCTCACAGAATTAATATAGCTATTATATCATAATTTACCATAGGCACACATATACAATGGATCATGATGATTTATTTGTGGTTGTATCATTTGGATCCATGTGGCATGTGACCAACCTACTCCCTGGTAGTGATGTAACCATGAAACCTCATGGTAAACACTTATAACATCACTTGTGCAACCATATATTGTTAACCCCGATAATTACGCATCATGCTAAAACACTGATCGTGACTTAACTGTGTTCTAACTGTGCCACGTGATACTCCGAAACCATAGCATGTGACCTGTTTACACTGCACGACATTATAACACATGGTTTATTAATCCTACAAGTTTAATCTACGGTTTGAAATTTTCAATACTCCGACATTTTAATACATTAATCCCACAGTTCATATATTTATCATATGGTTTTTAAACCATACCATTTACACCATATATATTAATGCATAATGCGCCCACCACCATTTCCAACTATATAACAATACATCAAATATGATATGTGCCAGTTAAAAAATCAAACACTACAAGGAAAAGACCCTCTAGCAGATGTTTTTGAGGAACCCCTTATAAAAATACCCTAGACATCCGTTTGTAGCGGAGGTTACTAGAGGAGGTTGGCGAGTGGAGGTTTTTGCGGTTGTTTTTTTCATCCAGTGCGCTTATCATCCTAAACTACACTGGTGCATTAAACTAGAGAAAGCACCGATGCACAAAAAGCATTGGCACTTCGGGACATTGTGCGCTCCGTACAAACCCGCTCGGTGCATCTTATTATTATAGCGCACCGGTGCTTTACAAAGATTCCACACCAGTGTGTCCTAAAACCCCGCGCCAAAACTAAAACAAATCGGTGCAGTCTTAAGAAACCACACCGGTGTGCCTATAAAACCTCGTGCATCAGAACAGGGTTAAATAAAAAAAAAAATTATGGCCAAAAAACCACATTTTTCACTTTTCAGTGTTGGGTGTGGAGCCTGATTTTCTTCCTGATTCAGAGATCCTTGTTTTAGCTGGATGTATACCTTAGGAAAATTGTACACCCTTGCACACGGGGGGGTGCGAGGGGGGGGGGGGGGGGTGCGACCCCCCCAGCTGGGGGGTCCCGGAGCCAGGCCAAAAATAGATATAAAATTGCCTTGTAAAAGTATAGTAATTTCTAGTCAATTTGGGCCGTTCATTAGGCGGATGATCTGATGGTAGAAGTTATGTTTAGTTTAGGGTTTTTTGCCCTAGAAAGCAAACCCTCACTTTTATGAGGGTATTGTATTGCGGCTGTGTAATGTATGTGTATTCTCTGAGCAGGAAATAGATAGGGAGACTGTGAGATAGAACAGAGGATATTACAGCGGATCTGCTGTAGGTTTTGTCTCTTCATTTTGCTGGATAATAGAAAGGAAGGACTGGCTATTCGGGGTGGACGTAGCCCAAACTGGGTGAACCACATATATCTGTGTCTCTCTGGTTTTACGTGTTTTGTGTGCTTGTATTTTCCACATATTTTATGTGTTGCATTGCTCTGTAATATTTAATTTTCTAACAACTGGTATCAGAGCCGAAGGTATATTTGGCTGATAAACTCGCAGGAAATAAGGGTTCCTGGTTCGAGTGGGAGCAATGGCGGAAGATGCTAAGTTTAGGGTTGACGACCAAAACTTCCCACTGTGGAAGATGCAGATGGAATATTATCTGTATCAGAAATATCTGTACCTACCATTGAGCGGAAAAGCAAAGAAGCCGGTGGCCATGACAGACGCGGAATGGAACATTCTCGATAGAAAGGCACTTGGAACAGTACAGTTGTGCCTTGTGGCGTCAGTCGCCTTCAATATTTCGAAGTAAACAACAACAGAGGGTTTGATGCAGACGTTGGTGAAACTATATGAAAAACCCTCGGCCTCAAACAAGGTGTTTCTTATGAAACGACTATTTAATATGAAGATGTCAGAAGGTGGATCTGTTGCAGACCATTTAAATGATTTTAATATAGTTACCAGTTAGTTAAGTTCTGTAGGGGTAAAATTTGATGATGAAGTTAGAGCTCTGTTATTTCTGTGCTCATTACCAAAAAGCTGGAATGGTTTAGTTATGGCCATTAGTAGCTCTATCTCTGGATCTAGTACTTTAAAGTTTGATGATGTTGTCGGTGCTATCCTTAGTGAGGAAATGCGACGGAAAAGCTCTGGTGAGACATCGGGTAATGCTTTGAGTGCAGAGTCTAGGGGAAGAAGAATGGAAAGCAGAAAGAGCTTGGGATATCGAATTAAATCAAGGAAAGGCAGATCCAAGTCCAGATCAGGGATAGTGTGCTGGAAATGTGGAAATAAAGGACACCTAAAGAAAGACTGTAGATCTCGGAAGGGAAAAGAAGGAGATGCGCAGCAAGAAAACAATCATGAAGAAAATGTGACAGGTGATGTGTTACAAGATGCTTTGATTCTTTCTTTCGAAAATGCTACTGATTCTTGGGTTGTAGATTTAGGGGCTTCATTCCATGCCACACCTGATAAGAAATATTTTCATGACTATGTTCAAGGAGATTTTGGACAAGTTTGTTTGGGTGATGATAAACCATGTAAAATTGTTGGAATGGGTAAGGTTCTTGTAAAACAGTAGAATGGAAACCAATGGTTATTAAAAGAGGTAAGGCATGTTCCAGATCTAAAGAAAAATCTGATTTCAACAGGGTAGTTAGGCAATGAAGGTTGTGTTACAACTTTCACGGATAAAACTTGGAAGGTCACCAAAGGAGCCCTGGTAATAGCAAAAGGTGAAAATGTCGGTACATTGTATTTATGCAATGGTATTTCTAACTATGTTAATGCTTTAACTTCCAAAGGAGCAGATGCAACATTATGACATCATAGGCTCGGACATATGAGTGAGAAGGGGATGAAGATTCTTCACTCAAGAATTTTTTTGCCAGGTTTGAAGAATGTTGATTTGGATTTCTGTGAAAATTGTATTTATGGAAAACAAAAGAGAGTAAGATTTCTCAGAGTTGGGAAAGAAAAGAAGAGTGAAAAATTGGAGCTTGTGCATACAGATGTATGGGGACCTGCTCAGGTATCATCTCTCGGTGGCTCTCATTATTATGTTACTTTTATTGATGATACAACTAGAAAAACATGGATTTATTGTATTCAGAATAAATCTGATGTATTTGATGCTTTCAAGAAATGGAAATATTTGGTTGAGATTGAGACAGGAAAGAAGTTGAAGTGTCTCAGATTAGATAATGGAGGTGAATATTGCAGCAAAGAGTTTGAAAGGGACTATTCAGAGCATGGAATTCGTAGAGAGAAGACAGTTCCAAGAACACCAAAAGAAAATGGTGTGTCAGAAAGGATGAACAGAACAATCATGGAGCGTGCAAGGTGCATGAGATTGCATGCAGGATTGCCTTTACAATTTTGGGCAGATGCTGTAGATACTGTTGTTTATCTAATAAACATAGGGTCTTCAAGTTCCTTGGATGGTGGTATTCCAGAGGAAGCATGGACAGGTAAAAAGGTAAACTACTCTTTTTTAAAGTCATTTGGTTGTAAGGCCTTTGTCCATATTAATAAAGAAAATAGAACAAAGCTTGAGGCAAAATCAAAGAAATGTACCTTTATTGGATATGGTGCTAATGATTTTGGTTATCGCTTATATAATTATGAAAATCAAAAAATCATTAGGAGCAAAGATGTACTATTCAATGAAAAGGTCTTGTATAAGAATCAGTTGCAGGAAAAGAAACAGGAAAAAGAAAGCAAGGAATACACGGTTCTTGATGAGATAACTGAAAAAGTAAAGGTGCCTGAAAATGATAATAATCAACAACCACAGCAGCAGCAACCACCACAACAGCAACAGGCACCTCAAACACCTGAAATTGGTGTTAGAAGATCTACCAGGATAAGTAGACCCCCTGAACGATACTCTCCCAGAGCATGGAATTCGTAGAGAGAAGACAGTTCCAAGAACACCAAAAGAAAATGGTGTGTCAGAAAGGATGAACAGAACAATCATGGAGCGTGCAAGGTGCATGAGATTGCATGCAGGATTGCCTTTACAATTTTGGGCAGATGCTGTAGATACTGATGTTTATCTAATAAACATAGGGCCTTCAAGTTCCTTGGATGGTGGTATTCCAGAGGAAGCATGGACAGGTAAAAAGGTAAACTACTCTTTTTTAAAGCCATTTGGTTGTGAGGCCTTTTTCCATATTAATAAAGAAAATAGAACAAAGCTTGAGGAAAAATCAAAGAAATGTACCTTTATTGGATATGGTGCTAATGATTTTAGTTATCGCTTATATGATTATGAAAATCACAAAATCATTAGGAGCAGAGACGTAATATTCAATGAAAAGGTCTTGTATAAGAATCAGCTGCAGGAAAAGAAACATGAAAAAGAAAGCAAGGAATACACGGTTCTTGATGAGATAACTGAAAAAATAAAGGTGCCTGAAAATAATAATAATCAACAACCACAGCAGCAGCAACCACCACAACAGCAACAGGCACCTCAAACACCTGAAAGTGGTGTTAGAAGATCTACCAGGATAAGTAGACCCCTTGAACGATACTCTCCTTCATTATATTATTTATTGCTGACTGATTCTGGTGAACCTGAATGTTATGAAGAAGCAATGCAGGTTGAAAGTAGGAAGAAGTGGGAGCTAGCCATGGAAGAAGAGATGGAATCCTTAATGCATAACCAAACTTGGGACTTAGTCAAGTTGCCTGCAGGTAAAACTATATTGCAAAATAAATGGGTTTACAGGCTGAAGGAAGAAGATGGAGGAAAACAGAGGTACAACGCTAGACTTGTGGTGAAGGGGTTTGCACAGAAGAAAGGTATTGACTTTGATGAAATGTTTTCTCCTATTGTTAAGATGACTTAAATCAGAACTATCTTAAGTCTTGTAGCAGCGGAAGATTTACATCTTAAACAATTACATGTAAAGACAACATTTCTCCATGGAGATTTGGAGGAAGAGATATACATGTAGCAACCAGAAGGATATGAGGTCAAAGGGAAAGAAAAATTGGTGTGTAGGTTAAAGAAGAGCTTGTATGGCTTAAAACAAGCTCCAAGGCAGTGGTATCTAAAATTTGACAAGTTTATGTCTGAACAAGGTTATACTAGATGTCACTCTGATCATTGTGTTTATCTAAAAAGGAAAAATGATGGCAGCTATATTATATTGTTATTGTATGTAGATGACATGCTTGTTGCGGGGTCTAACATGCAGGAAATAAATGTGCTCAAAAGAAAATTGGCAAATTCATTTGCAATGAAGGATTTGGGAGCTGCAAAACAAATCCTTGGTATGAGGATAACTAGAGACAGGAAAAATCGCAAATTAACACTGTCTCAGAATGAGTACATAGAAAAGTTGTTGAAAAGATTTAATATGCGGAATGCAAAACCAGTTAGTACACCTTTTGCTAGCCATTTCAAACTTAGTAAGGAGATGTGCCCAAAGACCCAAGAAGACATGGATTATATGTCTAAAGTTCCATATGCATCAGCAGTTGGAAGCTTAATGTATGCAATGGTCTGCACAAGGCATGATATTGCACATGCAGTGGGAGTTGTAAGCAGGTACATGAATAATCCAGGAAAAGAACATTGGATGGCAGTAAAATGGATTCTCAGATATTTGAGAGGTACCACAAATCAAGCATTATGCTTTGGTGGTTCAAACATTGCTCTACGGGGATATGTTGATGCAGATATGGCAGGTGACAGAGATAACAGGAGGAGCACTACAGGATATGTATTTACTGTAGGTGGAACAGCTGTCAGTTGGGTTTCAAAAATCCAAAGTGTTGTTGCACTTTCAACAACAGAAGCAGAGTATGTTGCTGCTACAGAAGCTAGTAAAGAAATGATTTGGTTACAAAGGCTTATGGGTGAATTGGGTAAGAAGCATGATATGGGCACGTTATACAGTGATAGCCAAAGTGCCATTCATCTTGAAAAGAACTCAACATTTCATTCCAGGACTAAACACATACATCTCAAGTACCATTTCATACGGTCAGTATTGGAAGATGGAGAGTTGAAGCTGGAAAAGATACACACTAGCCAGAATCCTGCAGATATGCTAACAAAAGTTGTAACCAGGGAGAAACTGAAAATGTGCTCAGTTTCAATTGGTCTTCAAGGATGATGATGAATATGAGGAACAACCAGGTCCAAAGAGGAGTCATTGTCCAGCAAATAAAGTAGCGATGGAGTTGCTACAATCAGTCTCCAAGTGGGAGATTGTTGGGTGTGGAGCCTGATTTTCTTCTTGATTGAGAGATCCTTGTTTTAGCTGGATGTATACCCTAGGAAAATTGTACACCCTTGCATGCGAGGGGGTGTGGGGGGGGGACTTGTCCCCCTGCGGGGTCCGTGGGGGCCGACCCCCCCGGCTGGGGGGTTCGGGGGCCAGTGGTCCCCCGGCGAGGGTTTCGGTGGCAACGCCCCTGAAGCCAAAAATAGATGTAAAATTTCCTTGTAAAAGTATAGTAATTTCTAGTCAATCTAGGCCGTTCATTAGGCGGATGATCTGATGGTAGAATTTATGTTTAGTTTATGGTTTTTTTCCCTAGAAGACAACCCCTCACTTTTATGAGGGTATTGTATTGCGGCTGTGTAATGTATGTGTATTCTCTGAGTGGGAAACAGATAGGGAGACTGTGAGAGAAAACAGAGGATATTACAGTGGATATGCTGTAGGTTTTGTCTCTTCATTTTGCTGGATAATAGAAAGGAAGGACTGGCTGTTCGGGGTGGACATAGCCCAAACTGGGTGAACCACGTATATCTGTGTCTCTCTAGTTTTATGTGTTTTGTGTGCTTGTATTTTCCGCATATTTTATGTGTTGAATTTCTCTGTAATATTTAATTTTATAACATTCAGTGCTCTAGAGCTCTCAAGCACCAGTGCAACTTTTCCTTGTCTGAGGCACCCTAACATCAGTGCTCCCATTGCATGCACTACTGCTATGCATAGCCCACCATCTCCATTTTTAATTTTGCAAAGCGGTGGGAAAATTTAGTTTTTCAAATTATACAACCAATATGCCTCCTCAACAACCAAATGTACATGTATTTTTCTTGTTTTTCCATAATTAAGCCTTTTAGCGGATTAGAATTGGAAATTAGCTTAAAATTAATCTTTAAAAAAAAAAAAAATTCCCGCGTTGTGCGCTCGAGTCGTTCGGCTTGCACCGGTTCATGGTGTTTCCTGTAAATTTACAGGCCGCACCGCCACCAGTGCTAATGGTATTCGCACCAGTTCCGGGGTGGTACCGAAAGGGGCACCGAGATTTTTTAAAATTTAAAAAAAGTGCGGTGTGGTCGAATAGCGGGAATGCTATGCATTGACGAAAATATCCACCCTAGGGTGGGTAATTTTGTCAGCGCACCGTATTCTGGCATTTCGACTTGGTCAACAGTGTGACCTAGTAAAATACCGCACCATTGACTATGTATGGATGTCAAGAGGGCGGTGCGCTAACCAAACTATACGCCCTGGGGCAGATAGTTTGGTCAGCGCATCGCCCTCCCGACACTGGTCCATAGTCAATGGTGCGGGCTGTTATATCACCGCACCGTTGACTTTGGAACAATGCCAGGATGGTGGTGCGCTTAAAATTTGCAGGTGCACCATTGTCGGTGCGTTGAAATTTTTCTGGTGCACCGCCTCCGGTGCGCGACAATAAAAGACGCACCATGATCGGTGCATGCTTGTTTTTTGTGGCGCACAGACTATTTTTTTTTTTTCAAAAAAAATTATATATTTATATTCATAAATACATGTCTCATTTAATAAAAAAAAATTATTTAATATTTCAATCATTCAAAGACGTGAAAGAAGAGAAGAGAGGGAACAACAACAACAACAGGCGGACCAATATAACATGGTTCGCCTGTGGGAGGCATGAGAGAGGGAGAGAGATGCATACCCTCACCCTATTACAGCAACTACCCAGGGGATCCTAAGGCAGGTAGGCCTCCTCAAGTTCTATGAGGAGGCTACTTCCCTAAAGGGCCATGGTTTGTTTTTACGACATCTTATCTGCAGGTGGAATGCCCACCTACAGGCTTTCCGAGCTGGTCCTAACCAATGGTATGCGTCCACTGAGGAGGACATCTATTTCATTACAGGGCTAATGAGGAGAGGGGTGGATTTTCCCTCATTCCCAGAGATTTCAATTGGCTATGTAGCAGGGAGTCAGTTGATGTACTCCCAAAGATACATTAGCACGTATATACTGTCTCCTTTAGATTTTCAGGTCTATGGAGGTTAGCTATGTATTGCTGCATTTGGTAGTGAGGAGGTGAGGTGCCTCTCACTTCTGATTTCGACCATTTCACACAAAACCAACGATAGATAACACATTAGTTTCCCATTTCTATATTATGTTGGTTCTTTAGTAAAGGATCCACGAATTGTCAGGTGGTCTGCCATTTTTTTGCGACAGTTCTGTAAAGCCTTAGATAGATGTCGTGCTCATGCACAAGGGAGAGTCAACTTCCTTTTTGCTTCAGAACTATTTTGTTTATTTTTTGAGAGGTTTCTAGAGATGAGGCCTGCTTTTGTTTAGCAGCCTCGTAGGTCGATGTTGGATGCACGGATGCACATGTGGGGTTAGATGATGCCCAAGAGGGGCAAGACTGAGTTTTCCAAGAGGATATTGCATGATGCGCTGGAGTTGCTAGCTAGTGTTGATAAGCATCCCTTCGTTATGGTCCCCTATCCTTATGCTGGTTTGGATTGGCAAGGGTGTGCCAACATTCTCTTCATAGATGATGAGCTGCCGGATGATAGAGGTAATATTACTGTTTTATTTAAATTTATTCTAACATGTTCTTTAACTTATTTTTATTAAATTTTTTAATGAAATTGTTTAATTATTGTTGTGTACTTGTATATATTTTGCAGACATTGGGTCTTTTGATGGTGATGACATGCCAGCGCCACCAAATGATCTAGGTGTGGATCCTGATGACGATCAGGATATGGTAGATGCTGAGGAGCATGAGGCCGGTGCAGAAAGACTTGCTCCTGCTGGTGCGCCGATACCACCTTTTGCTAGGCGCAGTAGGCTTGATAGTATATTGAGGATGGAGTTGGGCGACCAACTCTGTGCATTGTTTGTTGAGGTGGGAGTCAGGCCCGCTACTATGAGAGACATACAGGGCGATGGTAGGCTGGTATATATATGGAGAGGCATGCCGTGTGACATGTACAACCTGATGCGGCATGTCGTAGGAGCTACGACCTTCGTTATGTGGTTGAGGAGGGCCCTTGCATGTTATAGGTGTGGTCGAGACATAGCACATGATCGACAGTTCGCGAGTTGTGACACATCATCTTATGATCACGATCAAGGGAGTGATCATCGTTCACCTTGCGTCGCGCCAGATGAGCAGCCTGCAACATCGACCAACAATCATCATGGAGAGCAGGCTGGACCATCGACCACGTCAAGTCAGCAACCTACAACATCCAACAATACTCATGATCATGAGTAGACTATACCATCGACCATGTCAAGTCATCACGATGAGCAACCGACAGTTGATCTTGATCAACATGAGGCACTAGTTACCAGATCAGCAGGCACGTGATGATCAACATGTATCTGAGCTTGTCAAGGCTGCACCATTGACTGAGTAGGCCTCGACTAGTAATGCTATTGATGATGTACCACCAGCTGATATATGACATTTATATATATTATATATATGGTCAATGTATTTTATGTTCATGTTGCAGTTGTACTTAATTTACATGTTGGTGATCATCTTGATGTGTATATTTTTAGGTCATGTTAGATATGTTCATTTAATGTGCAGCGTGCAGATAGATGTGTATGTGATAGCAGTTATTTGACATGAGATGTATATTTGATGTTTGTGTTGTGATGATGTTATACAAGGCTAATTGTGTTTTGTTAGATGATCCTGATCACGATGATGTTAGCGAATTTGAATGTGTTTTTTAGTCGAATATGATGTTTGTATGATGGTTATCATGATCGTGATGTTTATTAATTAATTTAATATTAAATGATCATGATATTTAATAAATATTATGTCGTGATTGTAATTGAAATTTTAATTTTAATTGTATGTAAAATTGTAAAATTGTATTTGTATTTGTAATTGTAATTGTATGTAAAATATTTATAAAATTTTAATTGTAATTGTAATATTTAATTTATTGTGAAATGATTGTAATTGTAATTGTATATATGACAAATTGTAAAATTGTAATTGTAATTCTAATTGTATGTAAAATTCTAAAATTGTAATTGTAATTGTATGTATAATATTTGTAAAAATTTAATTTTAATTGTAATATTTAATTTATTGTGAAATGATTGTAATTGTAATTGTATATATGTAAAATTGTAAAATTGTAATTGTAATTCTAATTGTATGTAAATTCTAAAATTGTAATTTTATGTAAAATTCTAAACTTGTAATTGTAATGGTATGAATGTAAATTTGTAAAATTGTAATTGTAATTATAAATTTTATGTAAAATTCTAAAATTGTAATTGTAATTGTATGTAAAATTCTAAAATTGTAATTGTAAAATTGTAATTATAATTCTAATTGTATGTAAAATATTTGTAAAATTTTAATTGTATTATTGTGAAATAATTGTAATTGTAAAATTGTATTTGTATGTAAAATTCTAAAATTATAATCGTAATTGTATGTGAAATTGTAAAATTGTAATTGTAATTGTATGTAAAATATTCGTAAAATTTTAATTGTATTAATGTGAAATGATTTTATTAAAATTTGTAAATTTGTAAATTCGTAAAATTTTAAATAATTGTAAAATAATAAATCTAGAATAATATGAAATTTTGTAACATAATAAAGTTTAGAAAATAATGCAAATAAATTTATCTACTTTAGAATTATCATTATTTTATTATGATCTTACATACAAAAAAATAAATTTATACAGTACACCATTGTTTTTGAGATCAACATAATTGCAAATTATCAAGTGAAAAATTGATTTTAACATTAACACAATGTAAATTACCAATTAATTCAAAATACATATTATAATATTTTGAAAAACCCATCTTAAAAAGTATAAATATTGATGAAATAACACATGTACCATATCACTCTCGGTTCTCATGATCACCCTCATTATCTTCCAGCTCGCATGGCATGATAACACTATTGTTGTAAAAAATATGTTTTGATCTAGGGTCATGTCTCGATACGAGCCACCAATCCCTATCCAACACATCTGGGTAAAAAAACACCTGGTTGCAGTGTTTGGGGAAAAAATAGGGCTCCTTAGCTTCATCCCACATCTTTCTAGAGTTGATACATATCAGCCTACTATCGTGATCTTCCTTTACATTATTATGATCAAAGGTGTCCCACCAATTGCACCTAAAAGTAACACATTGGAAAGAAGAGAAATTCACTTCAATGATCTGTTGTATCTTTCCAACGTAACCTAATGTCTCTCGTACTAGGTTTTGATCACGGTGGCTAGATCGAATAGATTATTCGAACTCGACTTCCACTCCACAGTCTTGTGTGATGTGTCCATCATCGACATTTTCTATGCGAAAATGGTGTCCATATGCCCACATAGATGGGAACAAATGCACCTATAAAAAAGTTAAAAAATCATAGTATCATGTGTCTTATAATAACCCAACAATTAAAATATGAAATATAGATGTAATTACATTTGAAAGGTGCATTACTAAGTTTCAAATGTACATATAAATTAAATATATTATTACCGAATTGCTTCACCCAATCCCTACGTTTAGCACATCCTCTTTAGCATGCAGGTAATGACTGGTTGCACTGTATTTCTCTTTGACTTGGTCAGCAACCCAACTGTTGGGGCATATTTTTGGCATATTTTCTTTTAAATGATCGGGATAAGGCACACTTCTACCATTCAACCATCTGAATTCTTTCCTGTCACTATCTCATTTCATCCTCTTTTGTTCGTACAATGTGACCCACGGTTATGTTGCTTCAGAATTGTAAAGAACGAATTTATTGATTGTTTCAATTTCCGCTTTCGCCGATGAAATCAAACCGACCTTATATAGTACATAGTGATCAAAATATACATTCTATCTAAGTTAAACATGAATATTTACTTTATGTAAATTTGGAAAGTTATAAGTTTCTTACTTTTTGTCAAGCACTTTTTTCCACTCGTTTGGAGCAACTCCCCTTCTCTTTTGTCTTCATCCCTTTCATCGTCCCAAATCACTGCACCTGGTCTATTGTTGATCTGCTTGATGTACTCATAGGCATAATATAAAGACTCATACGATATGTACCTCTTTGCCATAGACCCCTCGGGTTTTTCCCTTTGTCGAACAAAACCTTTCATTTTTTTCATGTACTTCTCTAAGAAGAACATCCAACGACAAGAAACCACCCCAACTAACTCAACCTCATCTACTAGGTGGATTAGAAGATGAACCTGCAAGTCCATGAAACTCATCGACAATTCCTTCTCAAACATACAAACGATATCAAATATATCTTGACGCCACTGTGGAATGCTAGCCACATGAATCTCCTTTGACATGATCCAACGTACAAATGCATATAATTTAGATATGGCACGTCCTAGGTCTTGAGGGAATTCATGTTTCACACACCCACATAGGAACAAAGGATAATGGCACTGCAAAGTTATAAACACGTGCAATAATATACAAAATTAGCTATGTTTTATGATCCATGCATGGGATAAAAATTATTAATATAAAAAATAATAAAATCATACTTTTGACATTATATGTACTCTTAGAAGATTCAAATGGTTATGCGATTTCAACCCCAACAAATGGTCATCCATGGTGAAGTAGTGTTGTAGTGAAGACCCATATGAAGATGACACCCTCACACCCATTATAACTTCCTTTGCCAAAGAAATATCATCTTTTTATAAATCCATGGGACATCACCTTCTTTGAAATACCATGAATTAGAGGGACCAGTGCCTGCCTCTGATCCTGTACTTTCTAATCATTTTGGTCGATGTTTCTTTTTAGTTTTTGAAGTAATAATATCTTTCCTACCATCCAATGTGTCATTTTTTTCAATGATATGTTCCTCCATAAATACGATGAAATTTTTTTAAATATATGCATTGGGATCTAATAAGTGGGTAATCTTAAGATGCTCCCAATATTGGAGGTTATAAAATATAGATTTCATTTTCAACCCAATGGGCAATTTATCAACATAGGTGTCAAAGAATTCTGGATCATCAAACATAGGCTCCCCATTTGAATCGAACATTTCTATGAACTCCTTCTCCTTCTCTCTCTCATATGCTCTAAGGAATTAAATTGGTTTCATTATTGGAGGCCTTTGGGTTCTCTCTTGTTTACCATTGAAAGCAGGTGCTGCTCTTCTATAAGGGTGTTATTCTGGGAGGAATACCCTAGAGAAATTATACATTGGCTTTCATAGGTCCTTGGACCATCTAGCTTTCAGAGAAGGTCCACAACATTTACATCCAAAATACCCTTTTGTTACAAGACATGCGAGATTATTGTAGACAATTTATATGCATGACACGTTAATTAATATCATGAAGATCAGAAAAATTACAGCGAATTAAATAACTAATATGTGGAAGAATATTGTTACGTATATAAAAAAATCAATAAAAATGTAATTTACTAGAGCAAACTCCTAAGCTTGGATAATCATGTGTTGTGTAAGCACATATTCCATACAACATAAAAATCCTCTCTGCAGTGATTGGTCTTGATACATCGTATACATTTACCCCATCCCATAATTCCTTCAATTCATCTACCTGTGGTTGTAAGTAGACATCCATATTATTCACTTGTCTTCTACTAGGGACTATGAGAGTGAACATAAGATGTTCATTCTTCACGGACAACCATGGGGGGATATTGTTATTGATCACTACTACAGGCCAAACAGAATAGTTGGTGTTTTGGAGGGATTATGGGTTGTTGCAATCCATGGCTATGTTGAGTCGTAGACTTCATACTTCATCCTTGAATTTTTCAAGCCATGTATCATCTATATGCTTCATGGCTATTGAATCAGTTGGGGTTAACATAACTCCCAACTCACTTCTGTGTGAAGCATGCCATCCCTGCAACATAGCTAATTCTTTACAATGAAAGAGCCTTTGAATCCTTGGGATTATAGGCATGTGCCTCAATATCTTAAAAGGAGGACCACGTGATTTACCCTTATTTTTTTTTTATCATACTTGTCATGCCCAAATTTTAGACATATCTCTTTGTCTACATATTATCCTCTATATAGAATACAATCATTTGGACATGCATGATATGATATGTACTAAACACCCAACATTTTCAACAGTTTCTTTTCCTCTTCATAGCTACCAGGAAATACATTATCACTCAGAAGAACCTTATATTTGAATAAACTGTAGTTGGTGATCATGGAAAATATTAATAAATGTACATTAATGCCGATATAATTATTAACGTTCATAAAATTGACCATTTGTAATGTTCATTGTGTACTGATTATATTTCTCAAATTTATATAAGAGAGGACTTTGTGGTAACTTACCTCAAAATTTCTGAGAAACATGCATTCGACAAGACAAACTTTGCTTTCAAGTTTTACAGTAACATCGTTGTCCCCAACTGGGTAGAATTTGACTGACCGCCAGGTCCAAAGAGAGGGGTGGTGGAAACAAATTTAAGGCTTTCGAAAAAGGTGTTTGCGATATGAGCATCATCCCCTAGTTGATCATCATTTTGGAATGCATCTAACAACATTGTATCCATGGCAGTCATA
This sequence comes from Pinus albicaulis, assembly GCA_034641835.2. Taxonomy (NCBI): domain Eukaryota; kingdom Viridiplantae; phylum Streptophyta; class Pinopsida; order Pinales; family Pinaceae; genus Pinus; species Pinus albicaulis. The sequence continues at coordinate 1,089,111,254 of CM076580.1, forward strand.
TCCCTTAAGTAATCATCCATACCAACCTCTATTTGATTGCCTCCATTTCCAGGTTGTGAAGAGCTACTATTGATGTAGTCATTCCTAATTGGTGAATCTGGACATAGCGGGTATTGAATCAGTGGTTGATTCAACCATTTTTGGTATTGTTCCTCTCTGATTTTTTCTCTTAATTCAGTCTTCTCTCGATTTGACATTGTCTCGGGGTGCAACAAAATATGGTAGGTAGGTCGCTCATCATCACTAGAATCCTAATAATTAAATTTTTTTTTGAACATGATTAGTACAAAATATATGATATCAATTAGTAAGCACGTTGAAAATATTGCATGATTAATTGGTTTGACGTTGAAATAATTTCATTAATAAATATACCAAAAAATTATAATTATTACCATCATTTTCCCATGATTGTGGCTAGAAGATGCAATATTGTTACAATTGGCAGGATGAAGCGGCTGTCCATTTTCATCTACTAAATGCACCTTGCGGTATGCTGCTCCTGATAAGAGCTTCTGACATTTTAGAGCTATTTGAATATTTTGTGCATCTGAACTCGATTCTGAATTTTCATGAATTACCTGCAAATTTATATACATTATAAATTTAATTAAGTTGTGCATGATTGACATGGATAAAAAACATAAATTCAATTAGATAATGAAAATATAAATAAAATATGAAGTAATATTACATCTTGAGATGGATAGGGAGAACTCCGTGATGGAATTTGAGAAATATTATGGAACGAGTTGGATTTTAAAGAATTGTCCATTCGATATAATTATGATATTTTCTCCCCGCATTTGAGCAAAATCAACAGTAAATTTTGGTGTACACACCTAAAAGTAATTTTGGTGCCTTAAAAATGGATTTCTTGTTATCGGTGCTAATGTACAGATAACCACACCGGTGCATTTTAGTTACCGCGCACCGGTGCCGTGTTATCAATGGACTCATCGATGCGGTTCTATTAAGTGACGCACTGGAGACGAATAACCACAAATAAAAAAAGCACAACTCTGTTTTTTTTTACGTAAAAAAAAAGTGGTAAATTGAAAAATGCACAACAAAATATTTTCAAAATTCTAATTTCATAAAACAATTCTTTAAATACTAAACAATTTTCATTATCTCACTATTTTTGCAAAAAATTTCAGCCAGAGATTTGCAGGAGACATACCTGGAGCAAGAGAGCATGAGAGCACTGTGGAGCAACGAAATAATTTCGAACAGAAGTATTCAGACAATCAGAATTCCAAACCTCTGGTGATTCAAACCCTGTAGCATAGAATTTAAAACAATCTTGTGATTAAATTTTATTATTTTTTTTTACTTTTTATGTAGTTTTTTTACGCAGTAAGTAAAAAATTTCAATTTTTTGTTCATTTTAAAAAAAAAGAACAAAAACAAGAAAGAAAGAGGAAAATCCATTTTTATCCTAAACCCTTCATTCTTTTTGTTTCTGCCCTTTCTTCTCTCTGTTTCTATGATTTCAAAATTGGGGCTTTTCATTTTAGTTTTATAGGGTTTGTATTGCTATATATAGGCCTATGACATCCAACCCACAGGACGACTTGCATAATCGAATCCCAATCCATGTCGACTTTTGCGTGAATTTTTTAAAAATAGTTTTTTTTAATCGGTGGGCCCAATGTAACCTAGTGCACCGGTGCACTGGATTATCCCAGTGCATCACGCATGTACTGTTTGATGAAAAATTAAAAACGATTTTTTTAAAAATTTGTGCACCATATGTAAAATAGGGCACCAGTGTGTTATTTCATTATGGCGCACCGCGCACGTACTGTTTCACAAAAACAATTTTTTATTGTGTTAATCGGTGCACCATGTAACATATAACGCACTGCACTAGGTCTCCTAGTTGATAGAGAGCACCATATGGTGGTCCCTTGTTTGTGCGAGGCGTTTATAAGAATAAGCTGCACCGCCCCCTCCACGACACCATATGCTATAAAAACTAACACCAGACGATTTTTATTATTTTGTCTATGTTAATCGGTGCGGTGGTTAACATGTAATGCACTGGGGTTCCTTGTTGACACATAGCACTGTATGGTGTTTTATACTGTTTGGGTGGTGCGTTTATAAGACCATCATGCACCGACGTCAGTGCGTACACCATGAAAAGCGCACTGGTTTTTTGATTTTTTTTCACCTGAAAAAGTTAACAATTTATTTATAAATTATATTAATGAATGATATGGTATAGATTTCATATTGATAAAGAAATTGCTGACAAAATATCAAGTAACAAAAATACTGATAACACATCAAAAAAAGAAAAAAATGCAAGTTCTTTGTAAATTCTTTACAAAAAATATTATTTCTGAACTAAATATAAGTTTAAATAATATGTATTGTTTACTGTGTATCATGCAGAGCCACAAAATGATGAAGCTCGATAATATTTTTTCTGATCTAGGACTAGAAGAGCATAAAATATTGATGGAAAAATTGCAAAACGATGAATCAGGTGAATGAAAAAAATATTATCGATCCAATATGAGTTTCTTTTTTTATTTTTCATTAATAATATACTTAAAATTATTAGATAACATGTTTCAAAGAATCTATAATTTCACTTCTGTTTAATGTTATACAGGTACCAACAACTCAGAAAAGGAATGTTGTTCTAAGAAAAGAAAAAAAATAGAACATGCAAATGAAAATGAATTGCTCCTTAGCTCATCTCGAGTGGTGTTGGAGGTTAATGAAAGGGGGGGGAAATTTTACAAAAAATTGAGGGATCTAGTGGAACGAATGTATAGACGTTCTTTCCACTTAAAATACAAAAATCAATCCAATGATTCCAATAATCAAATTTTATCTAAACTACAGGAAGAGTTTCCAGATAATTGGTCAATGATACATGTCAGACTTATCATGGAAAAAAACATACAACAACAAAAAGGAAGGAATGAAAAAGTAATATTCATTTAAATGTTTTTCTAGAATTATTTATAAATATCATTTATAAATATCACTTTTGTTATATTTACTTTTCATATATCAATATAAAAATTAAATAGTTTATTGTCATGTTACATTTTCAGGAAGATTATGAAAATATCAAAAGATGAACGGGCTGATATCAGAAATATGCCAGTAGGAATGTCCAAAAGGGTGTACAAGGAGATGGCCAAAGAAATGGACAAAATTGCATCACATGAGGAGCCATCTCAACAACAATGTGCTTTAAATGTAATATGTAATCATTGAATTTTTCAATCATTAGGTACAATAAATACAAAATTTAGCATTAAATATTAATTTTCAAGTATTTTCTTGCAGAAAAGAAAAGAAAATGGAACCCATTTAAAACAGGACGATAAGGAAGAAAAAGGTTGATATTTAAGTTTGTGAGTAATCGTTACTTCCTTATAACAACTTAACTAGATTTAATTTTTGTATATTTTAAGTTGTTTTATAAAAATCATCTTTGAATGTTTTCAAACAGGTGCTAACATAAAAAGAAGAACCATCAGATGAATTGATTGACATTGGGTTAAATATGGGTTGTGAGTATATGCTGGCATATCAGAAATTAATTGTGGAATTTGTAAGCATCTATCAATCTTGTTTTACTTAGATCTATCTATAATTAATAGAACAAAAAAATGTTTTATATTAAATCTATGATTTGTTATGGGTTATAAAACTTGCAGGAAACAAAGTATGGAAATGTGCCAATAGATGAAATCTTGAAAGATGACATACTACATGGTTTTGAAAGAATGTGTATAGTTCACGAGTCAATTGTTGCTATGGTAAACCATTTATTTTCAATTTACATTGATGTATATTATTTAATATTGCAATTTTCATTATTCTTACAAATGTATATACACTCATTACATTTTATTTTTATGTTTGTAGATGGAAGGTGAAGAAGAAGAAAACAATCAACAACATGAACAAAACATTCCTAAAAATAACCCAAGTCATGGAAGTAGCTCGAGGAGTGACAATAGTTCAAGTGAAGAATGATGATCATTATGTTTGGATATCAAAGCAAGGCATTGTATTTTTTGAAATATTTGTTTGTGAAATCAGACATTTTGTTTAATGTAATGGACATAGTGTCCCAATTGAAAGACAAAGGGATACTAATAACTGTCCCATTTTGTATGACAAATATTGTCTTATATATATATATATATATATGTTTTAATTTATTCTATTGAGTTCTCCATTATCGCTGTGAATTGTAACACCATGTATGATTAATTTTATGGATGATTAAATATTATAACGAAGAGATGTGAAATCTGATGATATGATATAATAAATTAATCCAAACATCACATTCAAATGCACTAATAAAATTTTAATTGATATGAATACTGTTATAAGATATGTGTCATCTTTTGATGAATAATGATTTAAAAAAAATACAATAATTATGATATGATATAAAAGATTAATCCAAACATCATATTCAAATGCATTAATAAAAATTTAATTAATATGAATACTGTTACAAGTTGTGTCAACTTTTAATGAATAATGAATTTTAAAAAATCACAATAATTGCACTGTCACAGGTCGATGTTTCTAAAAAATACAAAATGAACACTGGTGCATGTCAATTACTGTACACTAGTGTGTTTGTATGATACAACACACTGGTGCATTTCTACGACCTATGGGCACCGCAAAAATACCAATACCAATTATAAATCTCGATATGTTTTTGTGATACTGTGCATCGGTGCGTTTATGTGAGACTATGCACTGGCGCATTTGTACGACCTATGGGCACCGCAAAAATACCAATATGAATTAGAACAATCAATGCATTTGTCTGACACTGCGCATCGGTGCACTTCAATAAGACTATGTACCGATGGATTGATACGACATATGGGCACCACACAAATCCCAAAACGAATTAGAATGGCCTCGTGCACTGTATCACCTACAGTGCGCCCGATGCAGTTATATACCTTTACGGCCTGGTGCATGCACCTTTGACTGCCCTGGGCCGACTGTCTATATGACACGCATCGGTGTGTTCACACCTTAGTAGCGCACCGATGAAAAAAACATCCGTAATAATCTTCGGCCATCCAGGTTTTTTACTTGTTTTGAAATTCCATTAAAATCTTCGCCAAAAGCTCCGTTACCAAAAACGGATGTTGTAGAAAATGTTTTTTTGACAAATTTGGCCAATTTTATAACACTAAAAACCTCCTTTATTACCTCCGCTAGAGGGTATTTTCCTTGTAGTGAAACCTAACCTTGACTTTGACCTGTTGACTGCGTTGACTTGACTACCTGCCACGTGTCGAGCTGTGAATCTACCACTTAGCCTGCAAGGCCCAAATTTTTTTCCTGTTCGCCTTAAACTTCAACGGGCGATTTCTTCTTCATACATAGGTCAATTGTGAAACCAGATATATCGCTGAAATCAACGTGACAAGCACTACAACTTGGCACTATTTTCATGAGCATATGCGACCTTTGAACTTTGGGAATTTTGAGGATCATCCTGGATCACTCCATGGTTGATATATTGAGTAATAAGAAGATTTCGTAATGTATAAAGGAGTGATTATTGTACATGATTGTGGATGATGAAGTGGAAAAACCACACACTTTAGTAAGCAACAATGAAAATAACAAGAATATTAGTTTATAACATAAAGCTATGCATGTTTGTAGTTTTAGTATCTTTCCTAACTAAAAAATGGTAAAATGGCGGTTGAACTACTAGATATTTGTGAAAATAAGGAAGAACTTATAGAAGTCTACAAAGTACTAGTAGGAAAGCTCCATAGATTTCCCTATTATTAAGGGAATCCTTTGAGACCTAAAGGTAATTTGGATATTTCCCATGGTGATATAAATGGTTATTTGAAGATAAATTCAGTGGATATAGAAATTTTATTTTTATTGCTCGTTAAATAATTTTTTAGGGAGACGTGGGTTTATTTTCTCAAAATTTAGGGTTTATTTCAAAGTAATAGAGATAAACATAGAGGAAAAATATAGTAGAAGTATTAAGGCAGTCTAAATTGTTAATGGAGATGAATTTAACTCTAACAAGATTATTGTTTTTGTAAGTAATAGAGTATTTAGAGACATTCTTGTGATATATATATTCCCTAGTATAAATATGTAAAGAGAAGAAATTGTAATACATTTGTTGAGATGGATTCACGTATGTTGGAGTATAAGTTAACACCCCAAAAGAGGCTTGGTAAAGAAGATAACTTAGGTTCACCACATTAATTTTTTTGGATATGTTACTTATGTTTTAATTCTAGAAGAGAAGAAAAAAACTTTAAATGATAGATGTAAGAATATAAGGTTCATTGGTTATAGTCATCAATATAAGGATTATAAACTAACTAGTACCACCAACAAGGTAACAACAAGTGTGATGTGATTATGAATGAAAGTAAAATGATTTACATACTAAGCCAAATAAAAAAAATCATTAAGTAATTGTTGGTCATTGTTTTGATATTGAAAAACAGTTAAGTTGAATGGTAAACAAGCGTAGGTTAAGGGGAATTCATTGGGTGGTAGGGTACATGAAGATCATAAAAATGATGAGACTAGAAATAATATAACGAAGACTAATATTAGTTCTATATTTTAGGGTAGAATGAAGAAATTAAGACATAGGAGGTATTGACACCCCTTGGAAAATGTGTGATTGGAGGATATTTCTTGATGGAGAGTGGAATGGAAAATTATGAGCATTATGAGGAAAGGTAAGCAATAAGAGAATGTTAATTTTTATATTATTTGTTGGTTTAGTAAACTCATTAGAAAAAAATGAGTTTTAAAAAATAATGCGTGACATAAATCTCTTAAGGAGGGAAAATACAATTTTTTTTGTATCTAAGCAATACAAGTCTAATAACCACACAAATCTAGTTTGGATGATGGAGTAGAAAAATGAATGCGAAGTGTGGTGAATTACAACTACATGAGGTATAGTGGATGATGGGCCTCCAAATTAGGTACAAGTTAAGGCACATCTAAAATTTCCTAGGCACACTAAACCTTTCCTTTAGCACTTTATAATGTATTTTTCAACTTTGACATGTTCTTAGGAAGGTTTAGAGATGATTAGCATATCTTGTGTGCATCATGCATTTATTGTGCAGGATATTTAGAAAATTTGATGCAGATCACAAGAAATATAGTCTAGAGAAAAATAAGGGACCTTCTCGGTACTACAGGATGACCAAAACTTGATTGTCTTAGAGTATTCATTACTCTTCCCTGTAGCTATGAGGTCATGGGGAACCATATCCTACTTTATAGGGATTTTTGAGGGAAACACTCCTCTCTTCAAGGAGGCTTTCCATCAAGAATGTTTTGTATAAATAGAAGGCCTTCGTAGTCCATTGGGGAGTCAAAACTCTAGGGAGGAGATAGTCAATAGTAGAGAAAAGCTTTCTTGCTTGTTATTTTAGTTTTTTCATGTTTCATGTATAAGCACATTTGTTAATTAATGAAAAACATTGTTTTATTTCTAGTCTGATTTTTCTTTAGGGAGTTGAGTCTTCTTGGGTTAGGGCCCAACCCAGGTGCTCAGAAACCCTCTTTGAACCTTTATTTTCTATGCTACATTATTTCAACTAGCCATTGTTATGATTTCACTGATAAATATTGTTCTCTACAAGTTGATAGTTTTCTTATGCATCTTGTCTCAGTGAATTTAGCCATAGTTTTTTTTATGAAATTTAGTACTCTTTCTAATGCAATAGCCTACTTATATTTCTATTCTTTTATTTTTGTTCACGTATTTATGTATTCTGTGTAAATAAATTTGTATTTTGCAGATCTATGTGATAGTCCATATTTCCCTATTCTTTGCATGAATTGATCCACTGGAGGTACCTAATATTGGAAAAGGTTAATTTATCCTTCTACAACCTTCCTCCACCCTTTCACCCCTCAGAACACATTTAGGCCTCATAAAACGGTTCTTGGATGTTCCCTACAGCAAAACATGGTCATCTTGTAGCAGTGTGCATATTGGCTTAGAACACCTCGAGATTTGTACCTAAAGGTTTATAATCATTCCTTAGCATATTATAACACTAATTAGACAATGGAGATGGATTTTAGAGGTCTAGAGACCCCTTAGAAACCTTGTTGTAGTAATTGTAGCTTTCTTTATGCAATTAGGGTTTGTTGTTTGTATGCCTTATTTTAGTTGTAAGTTGATTTATTGTGCACCATAGAATAGGATTGATTTGTCTTAAGAATTATCGAAATTATTTTCTTTGATTTCTTTCAATTAACATAGGTTTATTTATTTTCATTTACTTTCTTGCAATTAACATAGATTTATTTCCGGAAAAACATAATAAGTTTACTGTTAGAAATTAATCAACCGAGCAATGAAATACACAAAATATTGTGGAAACACAAATACATAAATGCATAAAAGAAGAGATACACAAATATACATGGTTCACCCAATTTGGGCTACGTCCGCGAAGAAACAAACACTCCTTCCTTTTATATTATCCAACAAAATGAAGAGATACAACCTACAATAGATCCAATGTAATTTCCTTTTCTCTCTCACACAATCTCCTCTCTCTTTCTCGCTCAGAATAATTATCCCAATTGCAATACAATTCCCTCATATAAACCAAGGGTTGCCTTCTAGGTCACAACACCATAAATTAACATGACTTATACCATTAGATCATCTGCCTAATGAAAGACTCAGATTGGATATGAAATTATAATATTTTACAAGGATTTTTTCATCTATTTTTATCTTCGGGGGTGTTGCCCTTGAACCCCCGTCAGGGGCCCGCTAGCCCCAAAGCCCCCTAGCAGGGGGGGGGGGGGTATAGTCCCTCTCGGACCCCCATGGGGGGGACAAGTCCCCCCCACATCCCCCTACATCGAGGGGTGTATAGTTTTCCTGGGGTATACACCTAGATGAACACAAGACCTATGAATTAGGAAGATAATCAGGCTCCACACCCAACAATTTACTTCTTGTCATTTGAATTTTTGTAAATAAATTATGGTTTACCTTATGTTGTTTTTTTTTTGCAAGATAGAATAGGGATTTCTTTCTAATGTTTCCTTTCCTGCAAGCCACATTAATCTTGTTTTCTAATCACTATTTTTCTGAGAATTTCCTATATGTGACCATATTTATGCATATTTAGCTTCTCTTCAATTACATCAAATCAATTAAAGGACACATCACATGCTGCACACATAGTGCCAACACCTCTTAAGTTTGTATGAACCCTGGTTTTATAATTAAAGTTGAGATATTCATGAGTTTCAACATTCTTGTTGTAATACCAAGGGCCATCATTTTTTTGCGCCATTGTCGAGGAGGTGTCAAAGCATGTACTATTTTCTTCTTTAGTTTATTTACTTCTTTTATTTTATGAAAAAACCAAAAATCTGCATCAGGTATTATTCATTTCAAAAACCTAAAATTACATTGCATTAGCATTCTCATTCAAAATTTTACAAAAATAGAAAAATATTTCTCCAATACCACAACCCCCCACTTGATCATATGGTGTAGTAAGAATCATATCACCATTCACTTTTGTAGGTAGAAGTGGAGGAGGTAGTAGAGAAAGTAGAAGAAATGGATGGAGATGATGACAATGATGAAGATCCTTTTGGATTTCCCATTCAAGTTACTGATATAAGAATTCATATGAATAACATCCTTCCATATTTTCTTCCCAACTTCTGTGGTATGAAATCAGAAGACCCGAAAAGTTTTCTTTTTTGAAATACTATGAAAATATTATAATTACTTATTGGACGCTCAAAAAATGATTTTTTTTTTTTTTTATCAGCAATATTGAAGGATATATCTCTCAAATGGTTTATGAGTTAAAGGAATAATTCAATAATACCATGGAATGGTATGCAAATGATATTTCTATAAAAATGTAAAAACTATTGTATGTATCATGATCTTAAAGAGGATATATTTAAAATGATTAAAAAAGAAGATGAGATCCTTGAGGATCCGACAGAGAGATTTATGTAAAATGTTAAGAGGGGAAAGTTCCATAATTTAGAATTTGACACACCAAAAACCCTCTTACTTTGAACAATCAACGATGAGTGAATTTCTCTCCTTAATCTAGTGGGTAAAGGTGATGTATTCCAATTATCGTTTGAAGAAATTTGTGAAATATGTAAGCAAATATAAAGAAGAAGGGCAATAGTAAGTAAACTAGCATCAACATCGTTAAGTTAAGTTGAACTTGGTAATTTGATAGATAACATTAAAAAAAATGATTAGAAATATAAATGAACAAATATATATTTTGAGAACGAAAAATAAACAAATATATAATGCTAAAATTTGTATCATTTGTGAAGAATCACATGCTACAAGAGATTGTCCATCATTACCAGGATTGATAGCAAGTTACCAAAAAGATAGTGGAACAAGTGAATCACCTAAACGTGTGGCTCCAATGAGACTTTAGAGACCTCTTCAATCATGTATGGTGCAATATCCTTCCCAAAAACTCCAAGCTTATACTCAACAATCCCAAAATAATTGGAATACCCCATTATCTTTGCAACCTTGGCCACACCATCCTCAAAATCAATCCTAGAAACAATGTTGGCAAGGATATTATGGTATAAATTTACAATATTACCCCTGTTTTCCTCAATATCCTCAACATCCTCAGTTCCAACCTCAATACCATCCACCTCCACCACAACCACAACCTCAACCATATCCATCTCAAGGACCCACTCCCACTCAATTCCATGCACAACCAATTCTGAACCTAAACACTAAATTAATTCAACTCACTTACAATGTCGAGGTACAAAAATTCCAAACAAATCCTTTTGATTTAAGTAATATTATTAATCTTAGATCGGGATGAATATTGCAAAAGATAGATTATCTTGTTGTCATTGAAGAACAACATCCAGAAGAAGAAGATCCATAGGAGACTAAATAATCATGGCCCACATTTGATCGAGAGAAGCCATTAGAACTAGAGATATACGATTTTTTACTATGCTTATCATCATGTTGTTTATGTGTTCAAAGGTCTGATAAAAAAATAGTAAAATATTTGAATGGCATGTTAGAAGAAGTCATACATAATGATCTAGATGAGCAAGTGAACCAACAACATCACAACTATATTGAACTTTGATTCCAAGCAATCATTAATATGGAGCACCACTCTCTTCTTACAATGTTTGACATCATCACAATCAAAGCAGTTTGTCTCTCATATTATATCATATACCAAAGAATATATTTCAAAATTGCACAAGAGTTTATCTGTCATCCTATTGTGTATATGGATCCATTGTAAGTATTCTTACACTTGAAAGGGTTTTCTTTTCAATTAGAGTAGGATAGAAAAAAGGAAAAAAATGTAAAAAAAAAAGAGAAAAATCCTCAAGGGAAAACCTCCTTCGAGGTGCTTGAGGCATGCTCATTAGTTGAAAATATTTCTGAGGAAGCCATGAGCCTAAGAAAAAAGAAAAAATAGAAGCAATGAAAACCTCCTTTGAGGCACCTAAGGCATATCTACTAGCTGAAAACCTCTATGAGGAAGCTAGCGAACCTTAATTAAAAAAAGAAAAAAGAAGAGAAAAAGAGGGAAAAAATGATACAAATAGGAAATTTTCTTCTTACTCTAATGAATGTGCAAGTACTACATGAAAAATAAACAACAAAACGAAATAGGTAGGCCGACCTACACATCTAACTCCAAATCCAATGCATTCATTTTCATAAGAATAAGGAAGTCTCCCCACATTACTCTCATCCATTTACTAACCATCCACAACCTTCACCCATCATTCTCAGGCCTTTCCCATTTGTTTTTTTGACTGTCCTAAGTTGCTACAAGAAGGATCCGTAATGCTACAAGGAAGTCACAAATTTAATTAAAAAAAGGAAGACATTGTTTTGACCATAACTTGAAAAATATACATCCATTGGCTAGAAATTTTTATGGGGATATGCATAAAGGTGATGATAACATGCTAAAAAAAATCAGCAAAATTCAGCATATTATTTTCAAGAAATTGGTTGCCATCACCTACAACCATTTCTCATTTTTCTCGAGAACCGTGCATCCATTGGCCAAGATTTTTTATGGAGAGATGTATAAGGGTGATGTTAACATGCTAAAAACATTTGAATAAATTCCAATGTAAATATTTTAGGAAATTGACAGCCATCATCTACAACCATTTCTCATTTTTCTTGAGATTCATGCATCCATGAGCCAAGATTTTTTATGGAGAGATGCATTAGAGAAAATTTCAGCCTAAAAGTGCCCATCGAATTTTCATGTACAAAATATGTAAACCAATCAAAATCCTTTAAATTTAAAAAGTGGCACATGTAAATATTTTTTTTGGGTGGGGGGGTTTTGGGGGGTGGGGCGAATTTAAAAAACTACTTTTATGCACACTTTTGAGAATATAATAAAATTGAAGATACATTAAAAAAGTGTGTTCAACATGTTTTTTTAATATATCTTCAATTTTTATCAATGTGGGTCTTCTCAAAAGTATGCATAATGGCTACTCGTAAATGGATGTGGAATTTAATTCCACATCCAATGAGTTTCTATGCACCTATAAGGAGATAATCTGAAAATACAATTAAAAAAACTATTTTTTCTTCTTTTCCCTCCAAAATTCATAACACTTATTTTATTATTTTTCTTAGGAGGCCAATTTTAGGCTGAAATTTCCTCTAATACATAAGGGTGATGGTAACATGCTCAAATTATTTTAAGAGAAAACATTCTACCTTTTGAGATATATTGGCTAAATAAGTCCACTACAAGAAGTGGAAACATTCTACTGCCTAGATTTGAAAAAAATGCACAGACTAAGTATTTCTTCTACATACAAGCAAGGAAAAAGACATCAAAATATTCTTGAAACTCATCCAATCCGTAAACCTGTCTCACCCCTCATTTTCCCCTTCACTTTCCATCACTTTCTACTCACAACAACTCCAAAATCCTCATCTTTTCCCTCTCAGTCACGATCAACAACATTTCCTACCTCACCACCAACTTATCCTTGAATATTAGATATAATTAATGCTCTAGAAGAATAAAATTCTAAGCACGAATATTTTTTACGACTTCTACAAGAAACTAGGCAGTCTTATAACAGCCTTCAAAAACCCTACATACCCAGTTTTCCAACATTTTTGAAGTAAGTCACTACATAATACAAGTATCAAATTCACCCACAAAAGCAATAAAAGCACAATAATATCTTCAACATAATCATAAAAGGCAACCACAAGTAGAATCACTAGCAAAATATTCAAAAGAAACTACAAGAAATAGCTAAATCTCCAACAACTCCATCAAAGTCATGAGAAGCAGCCTCAAAGTCTCTAACAACAACATCCATGTCACCTACAAAAAGCATATAAGATAAGGCACAACTATGAATCTCTCAAACCTCACCCTTCAAAACCTATTATAGCTTAAGAAAACATTAAAAGTGTGACAAGGAAAGGTTTTTTATAGCCATATTTAATTGGAATACAACCTCGACCATATCTAACAATGGACTTCACTTTTCCACCAAGACACCCACACGTGTGGGAGAGGAACAAGGAAAAAGTGAAAAAGACTTGAGAAAGTGGGTTGTTATTATTTAGTCATGATAGAGGGCAAGGAGTGCGAAGGGGTAGGTGGGGGTGAGCTCAGCTAACTCAAAGTACTTCGAGTTTATTTTGCATGAAATATTATTAATTAAAAATAAAATAAAATAAAATGGTGGATCGACCATCTCTCGACATGAAAAATGGATGCTACAGGAACCTACAGGCGCTGCTACAAGAGACATAGAGACTACTATAGGAACCTATATGTGCTTCTACAAGAAATTTATAGAGTGCTACAAGAAGCCGAATTTTTCCTAGAACAACCATCAAGCCTCAAGAACAAAGGAAAATGGTTAAAGGAAATGTCACTACAAGGAAAATACCCTCTAGTGGATGTTTTTGGGGAAGCCCTTATAAAAATAGCCTAGATATCCGTTTGTAGCAGAGGTCACTAGAGGAGGTTGGCCGGCGAATGTTTTTCTGGATGTTTTTTCATGGTGCATTTATAATCATAACATGCACTGGTGTGCTTAATATATATGTGACACACAGGTGCATAGTAGAAGCTAAAGAACCATTGCAGAGTTATTTTTAAGTACTACAAAAACAATGTTTCACTTCATACATATGACGCACCGAGGTTTCTAATAAGTGGTTCCTTCCTTATAACGCATTGATGCATGCAAGTTGATGGTCACTACGACAGGGTTTTTAAAAAAATGACGGTGCACTTTATATAAAGCACACCGATGTGTATGATCAAAGACACACCGAGACACTCACTATATAACCTTCCTGGTGCCTCGAATTAATCGACTGCACGGACCAATTGGTTAATAAAAAAAATATTTTCACCATTACAGTGCTATACTCCAACAACAATGCCCCGGTGCATTTATGGTGTTACGACGACCCGGCATAGGGTGTTTATTTAATGAAAATGTATGGTGATTTTTATATAACAAGCCCAATGTTGGTCGTATATCGCTAGCCCAGTGCATTTCATTAATTTAGAACACTGCACAAGGGTTTTAATTAAAAAAATATTTTCACCATTTTGGTGCTATACACTAACGACAACGACCTGGTGTGGTTTATGTATAACAATGCACCGAAATAGGGTTTTTATTCAAAGGAAGTAAGGTGTGCTCTGTAAAAACCAACCTAGTGCATCTCAGTAAGCCAGCGCACCGTAAAAGGGTGAAGTTAAGAACATTATTTCCACCAAGTTCAGTGCTATACTCTAACGACAAAGCCCTGGAGTGGTTAATGTTCCCTAATGCACTGACCCATATCTTTTTTAATTTAAAGAAATGTGGTGCACCATAGATATAACCGCCTGGTGCGTCTCATACTGGAGCACAACAAAAAAGGGTTAATTTAAAAAAAAAATTACCGATCGTAAAAATTCATTTTTACTATTTATAGTCCTGTAGAACTCTCAAGCACTGGTGTGGCCTTTTCTTCTCTAAGGCGCCCTGCCATCGGTGCTATCATTACCCTCATTTCTTCTATTTGTTGCTCAGTGCGTGGACTTAGAATTCTGTGAAACGGTGGGAAAATTTTATTTTTATTACTCCGTTAGAAACATGCCTCCTCGATGCACAAATGTGCAAGTAATGTATATGTTTCTTACCAACATAAGCTTTTACTAGATTAATTTTGAAAATTGACTTAGAATTCATTGTTTTTTTATTTTTTTTTCATGCGTGGTTCGTTCGAGCCATTAGGCTTGCACCGTTCCCGGTGCTCCCTATAAATTTATAGGCCGCGCCGTAAACGGTGTTAACAGAAACCAAACTGGGTGGTTAATATGATAGCTCGATGTGCTACCGACAAAAGCACACTGCAATAACATTAAAATTTTTGCATTGCGGGTCGGTTTCCAGCCTCATCGACAATTTATAATATTTTAAAAATAACAATTTATTTTATATTCAACAGTGCATTGGTTTACCGGAATGCACCGGGGCATTATGTAAAAATAAACATAATGGCCCAGTGCATCTATATTATGCACCTAATGTGTGGTGCGTCGGTCAAACCTATCGCGTCAAGGAATTTTGTGTTTGGATACCCCACCGCCAGTGGTAAAATATTGCAAACGGGTGGTGCATTGAGCTATAACAAATGCCTCGAGGCAGATATGGTTTGTCAACGCAATTCCTATAATATTTTTTTGATTAATATATATATATTTTTTGCGGTACATGACTATTTTTTATGCGCATCGTGGATAGTGCACGATATAGATGTATGCATTGTTGGCAGTGCGTAACTGTTTTTGGTGGCAAACCGATTTTTTTTTTTTGTTTTTTCAATAAAATTTATATTTATATATTTATAAATACATTTGTCATTTAATAAAAAATTATGTTTTATGTATGAGGGAGGCTGATTTATTTAATATGTGAATCATTAAACGACGTCAATGGAGAGAGGAGAGACAACAAAAAGAGCAGAGGGATGACAATTACAACATGATACAACAATGGGAGGAAAGGGAGAGGGAGTGAATTTTGTACCCTCGCCCTATTACGTCACCCACCCTGTTTCTCTTAAGGGATGTAGGAATCCTGAAGTTCTATGAGGAGGCTACAACCCCGAAGGGGCACGACAGCTTATTAGTACAATTTATCTATAGGTGGGATGCCCATCAACATTCTTTCTGTGTTGGTCCTGACCAGTGGTACCAACCCACTGAAGAGGACATGTATTTTATCATTGGCCTATCTAAGAGAGGGGGGGATTTTCCCTAGTTCCATGATGTCCCCTTTGGTTATGCAACATGGAGTCAATTTTTTTACTCTCAGAGATACATTAGGGATGACATACTTTCTCTAGCAGATTTTTAGGTGTCTGGTGGAAAACTACGGATTGCTTCTTTTGGTCTAGAGGAGGTTTGGTCTCTCTCACTATTACTGACCACCATTGCACATTATACCAGTGACGGGCATCATAGTAGTTTCCCTCTTTTATTTTATGTTGGTTCTCTATTCCAGAGGCCATGAATTGTTAGATGGTTTGCCATTATTTTTCAGTAGTTTTGTATAGCCTTAGATAGATTCCATTCTCAGGCACATGGGGGGTTGATATTCCCTTTTGCTTCAGAGTTGTTTTATTTATTTTTTGAAAGGTTTATGGAGATGAGGCCTAATTTTTCCGTCAGCCTTGTAGGCCAATGATAGAGGTACAAATGTACACGTGAGGCGATATGATGCCCAAGAGGGGTCAATCAAAGTATCAGACCAGGATTTCTAGTGATGCACTGGAGCTACTAGCCAGTGAGGATGACCACATTTTCGTGATGGTGTCGTGTCCTTACGCAGGGTTGGATTGGCAAGGGTGTACCAACATCCTCTTTACAAAGGATAATCCACCAGATGATAGAGGTAATATTATTGTTTTCTTTAAATTAATATAGTTTCATTTTATTGTCTTAATTAATTAGAATACAATTTATTCTAACATGTTCTTTAACTTGTTTTATTAAATTGTTTAAAGAAATTGTCTAAATTTTTTTGTGTACTATATATTTTGTAGATATTGGCACGTTCATTGGGGACATGCATCCACCCCCCCTAATGATCATGTAGATGATGAGGAGACGGTGGAGGCCACAGAGGGTGAGAGATCTCCTCAGGTGCAAATACCCACGTACATGTAGGATAGGGCTGACATTCGATTCAGGATGGAGTTGGGTGACCAACTATGTAGACTATTGGTTGATGAGGGAGTTTGCCCTGCGACGATCAGAGATATCCAAGCATATCGTACACTCACAGATCTTTGGAGGGACATGGAACACGATATGATGAGCCTTATGTGTCATATCGTCGGAGTTTCTAGGCTATTGGAAGTGAGGAGGGATAGGCACCATGGAGAGGCGCCACACAGAAACTCAGATGATGATCATGAGGGAAGTTATCATTCTAGTACTCCACCTCCTCCTCCTTCACCTCGTGGAGATAGGCAGGCGGAACCTTCTGAGTAGGCACCCCCTGAGTAGGCACCATCTAAGTAGGAACCTCCTAGGTGGACACCATTTGTGCAGGCACCTCTTGAGCAAGAACCATCCGCGCATCCACCTCCTGAGCATACACCATCTGAGAAGACACCTCCTGAGCAGCCACCATTTGAGCATGCACCATCAACTGAGCAAGCCTCCACTAGTTATAGTATTTTTCATGTACCACCAAATATTTGACATTTATATGCAGTTCTATTACAATTGTATATTTTTGAAATTATATATATATATATATATATATATATATATATGGTGCATGCATTTTATGTTCATGTTGATGTACTTAATTCACATGTTGGTGTTCATCATGATGTGTATATTGTTAGGTCATGTTAAATATGTTCATTTATTGTGCTTGCACATAGATGTTTATCTTATAGCATTTATTTGACATGAGATGTATATTTTATGTTTGTGTTGTGATGATGCTATACAATGTTTGTGTTTTGTTAGATGATCATGATCATGATGATGTTAGCGAATTTGAATGTGTATTTTAGAATATGATGTTTGTACGATGGTTATCATGATCGTGATGTTTATTTTTAATATTAAATCATAATATTTATTAAATATTATGTATTGGAAATTGTAAAATTGTAATTGTAATTGTATGTATCATGATTGTAATTGCAATTTTAATTGTAATTGTATGTATTGTGATTGTAATTTTAATTGTATGTAAAACTATAAAATTCTAATTTTAATTTTAATTGTGATTGTATATAAAATTGTAAAACTATAATTGTATTGTGAAATTGTAAAATTGTAAATTTGTAAATTTGTAAGAATATAAATAATTGTGAATATATATATATATAATAGGGTGCATTTATTTAAGTAATGATATAGTGAAAAACCATTTAAAGCAATCAAATTACTGTATTATCTTAGGAATTGACATAACAAAAAAGAACTTGATACAATGCATTACTTTTAAGATCAACATAATTGCAAATTATCAAGTGAAATGATTTTAACATTAACACAATGCAAACGGATTAATTCAAAATGCATATTATAATGTTAGGAAAAATAGAGTCCTAGTTATAAGGTTAAGTCCTCTTCTTTATAAAAACCCATCTTAAATAGTATATATGATGAAATAACACATGTACAATATAACTCTTTGTTCTCATCACCCTCATTATCTTCTAGCTAGCTTGGCATGATAACACTATTGTTCTAAGAAATATGTTTTGATCTAGCGTCATGTCTCAATACGAACCACCAATCCCTATCCAACACATCTGGGTTAAAAAACACCTAGTTATAGTGTTTGGGGAGAACATAAGGCTCCTTATCTTCATCCCACATCTTTCTAGAGTTGATACATATCAGCCTACTATCGCGATCTTCCTTTACATTATTCTGATCAAAGGTGTCCCACCACTTGCACCTAAAAATAACACATTGGAAAGAATATAAGTCCACTTCAATGATCTCTTGTGTCTTTTTGATGTAACCTAATGTCCCTCATACTAGGGTTTGATCACAGTGGCTAGCTTGACTAGATTGATCAAACCCAAATTCCACTCCACAGTTTTATGTCATGTGTCCATCATCGACATTTTCTATGTGAAAATGGTGTCCATATGCCCACATAGATGGGAACAAATGCACCTATAAAAAAGTTAAAAATCATAGTGTCATGTGTCTAATAACGCAACTGTTAAAATATAAAATATAGATGTTACATTTCAAAGGTTCATTAATAAATTTAAAATGTACATAAATAGATTCTTACCAAGTTGCTGCACCCAATCCCTACGTTTAGTGCATCCTCTTCAGCATGCGGGTAATGACTGGTTAATGCACCGTATTTCTCTCTGACTTGGTCAGAAACCCTACAGTTGGGGCATATAATTGGCATATTTTCTTTTAAATGATCAGGATAAGGCACGCTTATACCATTCAACCGTTTTAATTCTTTCCTGTCACTATCCCATTTCATCCTCTTTTGTTCGTACGATGCGACCCATGGTTGTGTCACTTCGAAATTGTAAAGAGTGAATTTATTAATTGATTTAATTTCTACATTCGCTGATGAAATCAAACTGACATATAGTACATATGAGGTCAAAATATACATTATATTGAAGTTCAACGTGAATATTTACTTTGTGTAAATTTGACAAATTATAAGTCGCTTACTCTTTATCAAGCACCTTTGTCCATTCATTTGGAGAAGCTCCCCTTATCTTTTGTCTTCATCCCTTTCATCATCCCAAATCACCGCACCTAGTGTGTTGTTGATCTACTTGATGTACTCACAGGCATAATAGAAAGACTCATACGATATGTACCCCTTTTCCATAGACCCCTCGGTTTTTTCCCTTTGTCGAACAAAACCTTTCAATTTCTTCATGTACCTCTCTAAGAAGAACATCCAATGACAAGAAACCACCCCAACTAATTCAACCTCATCTACTAGGTGGATTAGTAGATGAACCTGCAATTCCATGAAACTCGTTGGAAGTTCCTTCTCAAAGATAAAAAAAAAAATCTCAACTATATCTTGACGCCATCGTGGACTGATAGCTACATGAATCTCCTTTGACATGATCCAATGTAAAAATGCAGATAATTTAGATATGGTACGTCCTAAGTCTTGGGGGAAGTCATGTTTCACACACCCACACACAAACAAAGGATAATGACACTGCAAAGTTATAAACACATGCATGCAAAATTAGTTATGTTTTATGATCCCACAGGATAAAAATTATTAATATAACAAATAATAAAATCATGCTTTTGACATTATACGTACTCTTAGAAGATTCAAATGGTCATGCAATTTCAACCTCGACAAATGGTCTTCCACGGTGAAGCAACGCCGTAATGAAGACCCATATGAAGATGGCACCCTCACACCCATTATAAATTCCTTTGCCAAAGAAATGTCATCTTTTTTAAAAATCCATGGGACATCACCTTCTTTGAAAGATCAATTAGAGGGACCAACCTCTCCTGTAATTTCTAATTGTCTCGACCAATGTTTCATTTTAGTTTTTGAATTAATACAATATTTCCTAACAACCAATGTGTCACTTTTGTTCGATGATATGTGCCTTCGTAAAGAAGATGGAACATTTTTAAATATATGCATGGGATCTAGTAAGTGGGTAATCTTAAGATGCTCCCAATATGGGAGGTTATAAAAGTTAGATTTCCTTTTCATCCCAATGGGAAATTTCTCAAAATAGCTGTCGAAGAATTCTAGATCATCGAACATAGGCTCCCCATTTGAATCGAACATTTATATGAAATCCTTCTCCTTCTATCTCTCATATGCTCTAAGCCATTCAACTGGTGTTGTTATTGCAGACCTTTGGGTTCTCTCTCGTTTACCATTGAAAGTGGATGTTTCTCTTTTGTAAGGGTGTTCTTCTCGGAGGAATACCATGGAGCAGTCATACACTGAATTTCTTAGGGCATTGGACCATCTAGTTATCAGAGAAGGTCCACAACATTTACATCCATAATACCCTTTTGTTACAAGACCTGTGAAATTATTATATACAACATGCATGACACATTAAATAATATCATGAAGATCAGAACAATTACAACGAATTAAATTAATATGCGAAAGAATATTGTTACGTATATAAACAAGTCAATAAACATGTAATTTACCAAAGAAATTTCTTAAGCATGGATAATCATGTGTGGTGTAAGCACATATTCCATACAATGTAAAACTCCTCTCTGTTGCGATGGGTCTTGATATATCGTATACATTTATCCCATCCCATAATTCCTTCAATTCATCTACCATTAGTTGTAATTAGACATCCATATTCTTCGCTTGCCTTATACTAGGGACTATAAGAGCCAACATAAGATGTTTATTCTTCACGGACAACCATGGGGGGATATTATTATTGATCACTACTACAAGCCAAACATAATAGTTGGTGTTCTAGAGGGAATATGGGTTGACGCCATCCATGGATATGTCCTTAAATTTTTCGGGCCATGTATCATCTATATGCCTCATGGCTATTAAATCTGTTGGGATTCACATAAATCCCAACTCAATTATGTGTGAGGCATGCCATCCCTGCAACATAGATAATTCTTTGCAACGAAATAACCCTTGAATCCTTGGGATTATAGGCATGTGCCTCAATATCTTAAGAGGAGGACCACATGATTTACCCTTCTTTTTTTATTTATCGTACCTGCCATTCCCACATTTCGTACATATCCCTTTGTCTGCATATTCTCCACTATATAAAATAAAATCATTTGGACATGCATGATATGATATGTAATCAAAACCCAACATTTTCAACAATTTCTTTGCCTCTTCGCAGCTACCGGGTAAGACATTATCAGTCAAAAGAACCTTATCTTTGAGTAACCTATAGTTGATGGACAATATTAAATGTACAATTCCAATAATTATTAACGTTCATAAAATTGACCATTAGTAATGTTGATTGTGTGACAAGATTTCTCAAAATATAAGGGACTTGATGATCAATTACCTCAAAATTTCTACGAAAAATGTAATCGATAAGCCAAAATTTTCTTTTAAGTTGTACAGTAACATCGTTTTACCCAAAAAGGTAGACTTTGACTGACCGCCAAGTCCAAAGAGAGGGGTGGTGGAAGGAAATTTAAGGCTTTCGAAAAAGGTATCAGCGATATGAGCATCATCCTCTAGTTGATCATCCTTTTGGAATGCATCTAACAACATTGTCTCCATGGAATTCGTATCCCTTAAGTAATCATCCATACCAAACTCTATTTGACTGCCTCCATTGCTAGCTTGTGAAGAACTATTATTTCTGTAGTCATTCCTAATTGGTGAATCTGGACATAGTGGGAATTGAATAGGTGGTTGATTCAACCATTCTTGGTATCATTCCTCTCCTAGTTTTTCTCTTAATTTAACCTTCTCTTGATTTGACATTGTCGTGGGGTGGAACGGAAGATGGTAGGTAGGTTTCTCATCATCAATAGAATCCTAATAATTTCAAAAAATATATTTGAGCATGATTAGTACAATATCGATGATATCAATTAGTAAGCAAGTCAATGAATGATTAATTGGTTTGACATTGAAATAATTACATTATTCCAAACAATTATTACCATCATTGTCTCAGTATTGTGGCTAGAATATGGCATGTTACAATTGGTAGGGTGAAGCGGTTGTCCATTTTCATCTACCAACCGTGCCTTGCGGTATGATGCTCTTGATAAGAGCTTCCGACGTTTTGGAATGTTTGAATATTTTGTGCATCTGCACTCGATTTTGAATCTGCATGAATCTGCAAATTTTTATACATTAATTTTGTTTAGATTGACACGGATAAAAATAATAAAGTCAATTAGATAATGAAAATATAAATAATATCCTAAGTAATTACGTCTAGAGATGGATAGGAAGAACTCTACGATGGACTTTGAGAAATATTATGGAATGAGTTGGATTTTGAAGAATTGCCTATTTGATATAATTATGAGATTTTTTTCCTGCATTTGAGCAAAATCAACAATAAATTTTGGTGTACATACCTAAAACTAATTTCGGTGCGTTAAAAATGAGTTATTATTAGCGGTGCTAATGTACTGTTAAACACACCAGTGCGGTTTTATTACCAGACACATCGGTGTGGTTAGTTAACAAACACACTGAATATTGGGAAAAAAAATGCAACTTTATTTTTTTGAAGTGAAAAAAAAGTGGTAAACCGAAAAATGAGCGGCAAATGATTTTTGGAAATCTAATTTCATAAAAAGTTCTTTAAACAATAAAAGCTATTCATTGTTTCATTATTTTTGTTAAAATTTTTAGGGAGGGATTTGCAAGACAGACATACCTGGAGCAAGAGAGCACTATGGAGCAGAAAAATACTTTCAAATAACAACACTATTCAGATAATCAAAATTTGAAACATCTGGTGATTCACACAAAAACCATGTAGTATATTAAAAATGTTAAAATTTACTGTAATAATTGTTTTTTTTTATAGTTTCTGTTAGATTTAATACATGCATAGAAAAAATTTTAAATTTTACTATGCATTTTACTAACAAAATCTCTATTCCTATTTAGATTTAATTAAAATTCAGAGAAAAAAAAAATCCATTCTTACGTTAAACGCTTACTTGTTCTTATTTATGTCAGTGCAAAAATTCACAATTAGGGCTTTTCATTTTAGATTTATAGGGTTTATATTACTATATATATAGGCCTTTGACATCTAACCCGAGGGACAAGTTGCCGAGTCGGATCCCAAACCATGTCGGCCCTTTCACGATTTAAAAAAAAAAAAACTTTTGTTAATCGGTGCGCCTTGTTTAATATAGCGCACTTGTCCACTTTTTTAGTATAATGCACCAGGTGTGTATTGACAAAGAGCACTATTTGATAAAAAAAAGTTTCCATTCATTTATGTTTATTTTTCAAAATAATCGCTTTTGTTAATCGATGCTACCATATTAATATAACACACAAGGTATCCTATTGACAAAGACCACTGTACAATGTTTCTACTGTAGTGGCGATGCATTTATAATAACATATCACACTGTTATCATTTAATTTTTTTTCCCCATTATCGGTGCAAAAATGTAAACCGCACCAGTGCATATAAAACAATAAACGCACCCGGCGTTTAATTTAGATAGACACATTGTTTTCTTCATTTTTTTTACCTGAAAAGTATGTGATTTATTTATAAAATATATTTATTAATGGTACATGTTTTATATTGATAAAAAAATGGTTGACGAGAGTTTAGGTAACCAAAATATTGATAACACATCTAGAAAAAAAAAAAAGGCAAGTTATTTGTAAATACTTTACAAAAATTATTATTTTTGAACTATATGTAAGTTTAACTAATATGTATTTTTTTGTGTGTGTCATGTAGAGCCACAAAATGACGAAGCTCGATAAGATTCTTTCTAATCTAAGACAGAAGAGCGTAAAATCTTGATGGAAAATTTGCAGAAGGATGAATCAGGTGAATGAAAAAATACTATCGACCCAATATGAGTTTCTTTTTTGAATTTTAATTAATAATATACTTAAAAATATTAGATAACATGTTTGAAACAATCTATTAATTAAGATACATTTAATGTTCTACAGGGACCAACAGCGAAGGAAAGGAATGTTTTTCTAAAAAAAGAAATAAAATAGAACATGCAAATGAAATGTATTGCTCCTTAGCTCATCAGGAGTGGTGCTGGACATTAATAAAATGGGGAATTTTTTTTACAAAACTTTGAGGGATCTAGTGGAATGAATGTATATATGTTCTTTCCACTTACAATACAAAAATTAATCCAATGATTCCAAGAACCAAATTTAATTTAAACTACAGGAATAGTTTCCAGAGAATTGGTCAATGAGACATGTCAGCCTTTTAATAGCAAAAATGTAGAACAAAAAAAAAAAAGAATTGAAAAAGTAATATTCCTTTAAATGTTTTTCTAGAATTATATGTATATATTACTACAAAACAACCATTTATATGTATATATTACTACAAAACAATCATTTATAAATATCACTTTTGTTATATTTATTTTTCATATATCAATACAAAAATTAGATAATTTATTGTTATGTTACTTTTTCAGGAATATTATGAAAATCCCAAAGATGAATGAGCTGATATCAAAAATATGCCAGTAGGAATGCCCAAAAAGGTGTACAATGAGATGGTCAAAGAAATGTACATAATTGCATTGCACGAGGAGCCATATCAACAACAACGTGATTCAAATGTAATATGTAATCATTGATTTTTTCGATTAGGTACAATAAATAAATAATTTAGCATTAAATAATAATTTTCAAGTATTTTCTTGCAAAAAAGAAAAGAAAATGGAATTCATTTAGCACATAAACCATGACGACAAGGAAGAAAAGGGTTGATATCTAAGTTTGTAAGTAATTGTTACTTCCTTATAACAACTTAACTAGATTTCATTTTTGTATATTTTAAGTTGTTATACAACAATCATCATTAAGTGTCTTCAAATAGGTGCTAACATACAAAGAAGAACCATGAAAAGAATTGATTGACATTGGGTTAAATATGGGTTGTCAGTATATGTTGGCATATCCAAAATTAATCGTGGAATTTGTAAGTATCTGTCTTGTTTTACTTATCTCTATCTATAATTAATAGAACAAAAAAATGTTTATACTAAATCTATGATTTGTTATGGGGTATAAAACTTGCAAGAAACAAAGTATGGAACTGCGCCAACAAAAGAATTGTTGAAAGAATACATGAAATTTGGTTTTGAAATAATGTGTATAGTTCACAAGTAAATTCTTGCTATGATACATTTATTTTCGATTTATATTGATGTATATTATTTAATATTGCAATTTTCATTATTCTCACCAATGTAGATACACTCATTACACTTTATTTTTATGTTTGTAGATGGAACTTGAAAAAGAAGAAAACCGTGAACACAATGAACAAAACATTCCTCCAAATAATCCAAGTCATGGAAGTAGCTCGAGCAATGACAACAATTCTAGCGAAGAACGATGATCAATATGTTTGGATATCAAAGCAAGGCGCTGTATTTTTTGAAATTTTTGTCTGTGAAATCAGACATTTTGTTTAATTTAATGGACATGGTGTCCCAATTGAAAGGCAAAGGGTTACCAATAACTTTCCCATTTTGTATGACAAAGAGTCTCTTATTCATATATAATAAAATACATTTTTATTTATTCTATTGCATTCTCCATTGTCGTCATGAAGTGTTACACCACTGATTAAATACATGGATGATTAAATATTATAATGAAGAGATGCGAAATATGATGATATAAAAATTTAATCCAAACATCACATTTAAATGCATTAATAAAAATTTAATTGATATGAATACTGTTATAAGATATGTGTCGAATTTTGATGAATAATGAATTTTAAAAAATCACAATAATTGCACTTTCATAGGTCAATGCTTCTAAAAAATAGAAAATGAACACTGATGTGTGTATATGATACTGCGCACTGGTGAATTTGTACGACCTATGAGCACCGCACCAAATACCAATACTAATTAGAATGCCCATTGTGCTTTATCGACGACTATGACCCGAGCGGATAGGCGTTGCATGCATCGGTATGGTTTACCTTTAACGCTCCAATGCGTTTTTTCACCTTAACAGCCCAGGGCATGTACAAAACCAATACGAACTGGAAGGATATAAGGTGCATGCACTAGTGTTATTTGGCTTCAACATACTGGTGCATTCATATTTGTAACACACCAATACTATTTGCATTAAATGCCTCGAACTTTACAACTATAATCTGAATAACATAGGTGCATGTACCTTATATCGGCGTGGTGCATATTTGTTTGTGACATGCATCAGGATGTTGTGTATGTAAACACCATGGGGCTTCAAAAAAAAAAATTTCCTTCCGAGTGCTTGGTATGTTTATCGCACCAGTGTGTACCGTTTAAAATGCACTGGTGCATTCACACATGAATCATGCACAGATAAGAAAAACATCTGTAAAAACATCCGACCGCCCAATTTTTTTTTAGTTATTTTAAATTTCGGTTAACATCTCTGTCAAAACCTCTGTTAGCAAAAACAAATGTTGTAGAAAATATTTTTTTTTGACAATTTTGGCCAATTTTATAACATTAAAAACCTCCTTTATAACCTCCACCATGGAAAATTTTAGGGGCTAAAATTCACAGGTGGGCTAATTTTCCATGATTTTTCCAAAAAAAGATTCGTCAATTTCCATTTTTATAAAAAATGATTCGCCCAAATTTTACAACATAAATTATTTTACATTAAAAATCGCCAACATTATATAGAGAGTATATATAAAATGATTACAAATTTGAATAATTTTACAAATATATCAATAAAAAATTTTATACTTTGCATATTAGGGACTAGTGAGATTCGCCAATTTATGAAACTTCAAGATAATTTTCCATCCTTAAAATTTTCCCTGACCTCCACTAGAGGGTCTTTTCCTTGTAATGTGTAAGTGAAATCTCTCATCACCGAAATTTAGCATAAATATTTAAGAAAATGTATCAATTATCAGAAAAGGCACTTTGTAATTTTACAGTTTGAATTTCAGTAAGAAAAACAATTGAATTGGTTGAGAATTTGCTTAAGGATATGTTGTGTTGAACAAAGAAGATGTGCATGTAGTAATTTTTCTTTCCTCGACCTTGAATCTTTTTTTATCTTCCTATGCTACAACATTATCCACTGTACACGAAACCCTAGAATCCTGTAGCAATAGAAAGATAAATTCTTAGATCCATCATGTTAGAAGCATGTTAAGCCATGGGAGGAGATTTAAAAGAAGAAATTTTGCCATACCCCTGGAATGAGGTGGCCTACCATATCGTCAAATATATTCCATGTGAAGGAAGGCTTGACATTATATAGAAATATCACTTTAAGATCCTTTACCAAATCATACTTTAAGTGGATTTTCTTTCCCAACAAATACTTAACATTCCTCATTTCCTCCTTTGGTCTATAACAAAAATGAGCATAAGGGTCAAATTAGGAAAACATCTTTATTTAGCTCACCATGGGTTGGTAAGATTGATAGTCCTAGATTCCTTGGGAAACTAAAAAACCACATTTCTTTGACTGATTTCATAAACATGGACAAAGAAGAATTTTTGGAGACCTAAGTTCAAGACTAATTGGGGTTAGAATAGGCAGAAATAGAGGAATAAATAAAAGCAAAAACAAAGGAATTAATAAAAGAAAAGATAGAGGTAGAGGCAAAGGTAAAAATAGAGAGATAAATAGCCGAAACAAAGTTGGTTGAGCTTCATTTAGAAGAATTAGAGGTTTATACCTCATC
Organism: Pinus albicaulis; assembly: GCA_034641835.2. Classification (NCBI taxonomy): domain Eukaryota; kingdom Viridiplantae; phylum Streptophyta; class Pinopsida; order Pinales; family Pinaceae; genus Pinus; species Pinus albicaulis. Next base: position 1,089,139,767 of record CM076580.1, read on the forward strand.
TGATATTAGTGACTATAAGGACATCAAGACATGAAGAAAAACAAGGAAATGGAAAAAAATTCAAGAAAATGTAGGTTTTCATCCAACAGGGGTTGCTACATCAAGCACAACATAGGATGCCAAACAAACCATTATCGAAATGAAGAAAAGAAGAGAAAATATGATGAATAGTTTTGTCAAAGGATGAGAAACCATTTTAGTAGGGGGTATGATGGGCCTCCAAATTAGGTACAAATTAAGGCCCATCTAACGTTTTCTAGGCACATTAAACTTTTCCTTGTGCACTTAATAATGTATTTTTCAGCTTCAATATGCTCTTTAGAAGGTTTAGAGACGATTAAAATATATTTTGTATCTAATGCATTTATTGTGCAAGATATTGAGAATATTTGATGTAGATCATAAGAAATGTAGTCTAGAAAAAATAAGGGACCTGCTCCCTGTTGCAGGATGACCAAATCTCAGCTGAATAAGAGTAGCCATTACGCTTGCCTATCACTGCGAGGTCATGAGGAAATAGATCCTACTTTATAGGGATTTTTGAGGGAAGCACTCCTCTCTTCAAGAGGTTGCCCCTCAAGCATTTTATGTATAAATAGGAGGCCTTAGTAGCACATTGTGGATTTGAAACTTTGGGGAGGAGAAAGTCAGCAATAGAGAAAGGGTTTCTTGCTTTTTATTCCAGTTTTGTCACCTTTCATGTATGAACACATTTGTTGATTAATGAAAAACACTATTTTGTTTGTAGTATGATTTTTCTTTAGGGACCTGAGTCTCCTTGGTTTATGGCCCAACCCAGGTGCTCAGGCACCCTTTTTGTACCTTTATTTTCCATGCATTAGTTCAACTAGTCATTGTTGTGATTTCACTGATAAATATTGTTTTCAGCAGGTTGATAAAATACTTATTTTTTTTATAAGTTTCATTATGCATATTGTCTTATTGAAATTAGCCATGGTTATCTTATGAAATTTAGTACTCTTTCTCATGAACTAGCCTACTTAGATTGTTGTTCTTTACTTTTTGTTCACATATTTATGCATTTTGTGTAAATAAATTCCTATTTTGCAGAGCTACAAGATAGTCCATATTTTCCTATTCCTTGCATGAACTGATCCATTGGAGGTACCTGAGCTTCAAAATGGTTCATTTACCCTTATACAACATTCTTCCACCTTATTCACCCATTATATCATATTTAGGCCTCATAAAAATTCTCTCGGTTGTTTCTTGCAGTAGAACAGGGTCATCCTGTAGCAGTGCGAAGATTTCCTTAGAGCACCTCCATATTTGTACCCAAATATTGTTTATCATTCCTTAGAATATTACAATGCACATTAGACCCCAGAGATGGATTTTAGAGGTTCAAATACCCCTTAGAACCTTACCCTAGTAGTTGTAGCTTTCTTTATGCAATTAGGGTTTATTATTTGTTTACCCTATTTCAATTGCAAGTTGATTTATTATACATCATAAAATATGATTGATTTGTCTTAAGAATTATTAAAATGATTTTCTTTGCTTTATTTCAATTAACATAGGTTTCTTTCATGTCATTTACTTTCGCCATTAGCATATATTTATTTCTTTCTAAAAAGAGGATGTTTACTTCTTGTCATTTACCTTTCTGCAATTAAATTAGGTTTTACCTTCTGTCATTTGTTTTCTCGATATAGAATAGGGATTTCTTTCTAATGTTTCCTTTCCTGCAATCTAGATTAGGCCTATTTTCTGTTCACTGGTTTTTTGAGCATTTCCTATAGCCTAGATATAAAAAGTGGCCTTTATGCATTTTTAAGTTCTCCTCGGCTACACCAGATTAATGAAAGAAGGACATATTTCATGCCACACACATAATTCTAACACCTCTTAAGTTTGTACGAACCCCTAATTAATAATTAAAGTTGATACCTTCAGGAGTTTCAACATTCTTCCTATGATACTGAGGGCCATCAATGGACATGTTGGACTCTTTACAAGTCAGAATGAGATTAATGTCCTTGGTAATAGTATATGGGAAAAATATTTTAGCCATATTTGACTCTATAGTGAGTTAACGAGGATCATATGGTTTATATCTTGGCATACTCAAAATCAACAATGCAATATATAGGTTTTTCAATCACATTTATCTCTTGAGTTATGGTAACATTAGAGGGATATACACAATAGTAAGTAATATAGTGAGAAATTTTGAACCTTACTCCATCATTTATGAATTGCACTACTTAAATTTTGTTCATATATAGTTTTAACAAATTGTGATCTAGATTAGTTGGTTTATATTTTGGGTTAAAAAAACCATGTCTAGCATGGCCACTGAAAGGGGGTGATAGTGTAGATATTTAATAATGCTCATATTTTGCAACATAAATTGATAACTTACAAAATTTATTTTATGAAAAAGGGATGACATATCCTATTAAAATCCACTTGTATTGAACTTGATATATCATATAGGTGTTAAGCCATTTGATAATAGGAAAAAACCACTTTTAGGATTTTGAAGCCTTTTCTCACTCACACATCTAAGAAATTTAAACTCATTAGGTTTGAAACTTGAATGTTTGCATGATTTTATAATATAATCATGTTATAATTCTACACTATCATGAATTAATATCAATTAATTCATTTAGTAATGATATCTCCAGTAATATGAAATAAAAATTCATTCTCATGGAGGTTGTCAAAATGACTTTCATATTTCTTTAAATTCATATTAATTTAAATGGTTATTTATCTAGTTGGTTTGAAATTTATTTTATTGTGTTTGCAATTTCTTATAATTCAATGCAAAAGTCAAGGAGATGAAGTCTCTTCAAGTTTGATCTTTGTGGAATGTACATCTAGGATATCCAATCCATATAATTTACATTTCACATTTTCCAAAATTGATATTACAATGAAATAGATTCAAGATAATATATATATATATATATATATATATATATATATATCATAAGTTAAATGTAAGATACAAAACATAAATAGGAAGATCACCACTTCTAATGCAATGGGCCACACAAACTCTGTGCCCTAAAATGGTAAACAAGAACACCCTTGCCACCAAAATATAGGTATACATAGCCTTAAATCCCACAAATCTGTGCAATATAAGAGAAAATATTGTCTTGTTATGATTTAATGATGAAGAAGCCACTTATTTGTAATAGAAAGTGATCATAAGCTTGGCTAATCACTTACACACAAAATCATAATAAATAAGTAATAAGACAATTTAAATGTTTAATTACATAAAATATCATTAAAAATCCATTATAATGACATATATCTCTCAATTATCCCTAGAAGAAAATATATTTTACCTTAAGGTTCATCTTATATGTTATCCATGTAGCAGTTAGGCCACCTCAAGAGATTTCTCTCCAAAAGAATAAAAGGATATTACGTAGAGAGGCTTAATCCAATATGTGATCATTTTTTTCTATGTTACATTATCCATCCATCTATATATAACTATGATGTAGGAGCACCTATTGTCATCTCTATGACAAACAACAAGAAGGATTACTAATGGATTTGGTGTACAAAAAGAGAGTAACATATAGAAGAACAAGGAAAATGTTGCCACACATAAGAAATATAAGGTACAAATCAATTTATAGACCAAAAGAAGAATAATCACATATAAAAAAGATGAGAAATCAAGTACAAAAATATGAAATTTTGTTGAAATGACAACTAGATCAAGCTCAAAATATGGGAAGATAAACCATTTAAATATTGTAATTGAGTTTTTTGGAAGCCCAAGTTTCCTGAATATTATGATAGAGGAGTGAAAAACATAGGTGATTGAGTTGTTTTTTTAAAGAAGGTTTTCCTCCAAGAGACATTCATTTATCATAGATGTTACATGCTCCAAGTTAGAGAGATTCTTGGTTTCAAGAAGAAGGAAGAAAAAAGAGAACTCAAACAAAATAAATGATACAGGTTTTAAAGAGAGAAGATGCATTAAAATGATAATTCCTATTAACTCTAGAAATTTCAATCCCTTTAAGGGATATTATGCATACTTTTATCCAAATTTAGAATTTATCCATTGAGCAAGATAATTGTATGTTTTAAGGCATGTATGTTTCCACAATCAGGAACACAATGTTGCTGAGAAATTTTGGAAGCCTGTGTATTTTGTTTGAAGAGCCTGACATTTCGGGTGAGCACCTCACCCATCTTCAAGGGCAAGAAGCTTCTTGCCCCTGAAGATGGGTGAAGTGTTCACCCGAAATTCCAGAATCTTCGAAAAAAATAAACATGCTTCCAAAAGTTCTCAACAACAGAATTGTATGTTGTTGATGAATTATGGGGAGTCCTATATACCACAATACTTTTGTAAAAATGCTAGGTGCAACCCTTAAAATATTTTCTATAAAGTGTATTTTGGATTGATAAATTAGTCATGGAGAGCTAATAAGGTATTGGACTTGAAATTCCTTTTATGTGGACTTAATTAGGGTGCTGAGATCCCATTTCCCACAATAGGGTCTATTTTGGGCTTAGGGAAGGGTGTTAAGAGCCCATTTTCACCCACATAAAGTCTTTTTCATCCTACATGTTAAAACTACCATAATGAAATACACCATGAGATGGGAAAATATAACATAATACACACACATAGAACCAATATTTATCCTATAAACCCTTAACTGAGAAAGTGATACCTAATGGATATCTATTAATCTTGACCAAAACATTCAAGCTAGGAAAAAACCATCCAATTGAGCAATATTACAATGGAATATTGCAAGCCACTAAATATGCCTCATTAAAACCATGGGCTCATAAACCACCATCAATAACCCACCAATGATTGATTAAAGGTTATCCTAACTACTCTATGATTGAGTCAAGATTAACCCAACATTACCCCCTTTTAATATTAACTTGGGATAAACATCTAACACACTCAAATTTTATACGCTAGGTATCTAGGAACACAACATGAAACCCCCATGCATGCCACATCTCCCCACCTCCTCCCCAACTCCACCTCTCACATACCCAACTCAATCACCTAGGTCTACGAGTGAACCATTAAACCAAGGGTACAAATTATTAAATATATATTACAACCATGTATTACCATTTACATGTGATAAATTAAACTCCATTAAAACATGATTATAATTATATGTATGAGCACATGATGCTCTGAAACATCAACTTATTTCATTGTTGAAATCCCTCCCGTTCCAAATATAATGAACCAAATAAAGCACTTTCTAATCGAGAACATTTTATATGTTATCTTCTACATGTTTTTACCAGTGCTCGATTCCCATGTGTCATTCATCGTGGATCATAAGGCCATGAAACATCAGTTCAATTTATTTGTAATCCAATAGACTATTCAACTATTAAGCCAATTTTATCCCTTGATGGATCACAATGCCACACCACTCTCATGAGAGAGTCTAGGTTTACTAAGCATTGATCCACCATCTAGGAAACACCCTAACCACTCTTATTAGAGATTTTAGGCCTACCAATATCTGACACAACATGTTAAAACTAAGAGATATAAATAAAAATTAATAAATATGTCTTAAAACCATATTCCCATTTACATGTGATAAATTCAACTCCATAAAAACATGATTATGATGATATGTCTGAGCACATGACGTTGTGAAACATCAACTCATTTCAATATTGAAATCCCTCCCACTCCAAATATAGTGAACCAAATCAAGAAATTTCTAATCGAGGACCTTTTATAGGTTATCTTCTACATGTTTTAATTAGTACTCGATTTCCATTTGCCATTAATCATGGATAATAATCCAATGAAACATATCTTCAATTTATTTATAATACAATATTATTATTCAAGTATTAAACCAATTCTCTCCTTTGATGGATCACAATACCACACCACTCTCATGAGAGAGTCTAAGTCTACTAAGAATTTATCTACCATATAGAAACACCCTGGCCACTCTTATTAGAGAGTTTAGTTATACCGAACTCTGACATGGCATGTTAAAAATAAGAGATATAAATACAACAAGATATTGGAACAAAGAACATAACAAGCACACATAGAGCCAATATTTATCATGGAAACCCTTAACTAGGAAAACTAACACCTCATAAATGTATATTAACTTATCCAAACTAGCCAAGTCAGACCAACATTAGCCAATTGAGACATCTTATAATGGAATATGACAAGACATTAAATAGGTTTTATCATATGTAATCCATGGGTTATCAAAACAATGAGTTTATAAATATGTCGTAATGGTCGTCTCAATGATTGACTCAGGGCATCCTAACTATTTTATGACAATCAAGATTAACCCAACACTACATTGGTAAGTGCCTTCCATATAATTATTCCTCCACACTTTACCTTAACTTCATATTCTCCCGACAATCCCACTTCTGAATTCAAATTCTTATCACTCTTATTCATACCAATGCAGGATGTAATGTCCTTTTTCCTTATCTAAAAGAAGTGTATTAGTTTTTTTGTGCTAAGTGTCCTTTCAGTAATAAAAACATGTACAATTTGTCTCCATTTGTTTGCTTAATGAATGAGTGTTTTAACCATGAAACATAGATGAATTTTTGAACTTTAAGCATGAAAATAGGCCTTAAAAACACCATACAGCAATGTATAATAGAGAAATACAATCACACATAAGTTTTACATAATAGGCATGATGAAGCAGTTCACCCCTCCTGTGCTACATCTGTTGGTCCAACTCCCAATGGCATGTCCCTCTTTGTCATTATGCTCAAAACTGAAAATTACATGTGTTTACATGCCTCTAATGGTTGTTTTCTCTGCACCAATGGCTCCAAAATTCTCAAATTAGTCTAGGTAGACTCTTGTTTCACCCAATTGGTCAAAAATTAACCTCCCAACGCATTTTTCCCAATGACAGCTAGAAAATCTCCACTAAATCTGGAGAACTGCAGTTAATTGTTGCTAAAAATAGCAAAATACCCTAAACTTAAGGGTGTGCTATTAACTCCACCATATTGAACACTAACACTAACCGTTAATGAGTGGGGGTGGCCATATGCCAAACCCTGAAACCCTGGTCATATTTAATGCTGGGCGGAACTCCCATTTAAACCCCGAATAAACTGGAGTTGGATGCGGAGTTGACTTAACCGCCAGTCTATCAGACGCCCTGACTGCGAAATCCGGGTCATGTGACTGCAACGTTGGAGTGATAAGTGTTATGATTTTTAAAAATTCGCAACAAGTGGCGTGAAACCTGGAGGTAACAAGGTTTCAAATACTGTGGCAATAAAAGCCACCTAACCGCGCCCATGTGACAGCTTAAACATCTCCACTGGAGGATACGGTTTATGTAACCATTTCATTTCAGTTTTGACGTCACTACAATATGTGACCACTTCCACCGACCATCGGAGTTAAGGGTTGTTTCCGCTGGTTTTCATAACATTTGATGTTGCGAGTTGTTGTCGTGTGACCAAAAGCTTGGGCCAACCAGTGAGTTGGGACCGCTGGCGGTCCCCCCCCCCCCCAAACCATAAAACTTATACACCATAAATTAAAGCATAGAATAGTAAGGTTAAGAGACAAATCGTAAGTGGATTGGTGAGAGGTCTTGCGGGCAGGCTAGAGGTCGCGGGGTCGACCCTCGCTGACTCCAACAAAATTTTACAACAGCTTCCTGAGGACATGTGGCAGCCTCTGGGCTTACCACGTGTCTCTCATCCAATGGCCTGTTTCAAAAAACATTAATGGTTAGAAACACATCTTAGATCAACAAAAATGAACGACCCAGATTAAGCCATGTGGCACGATCTAGTTAGCTATGAGAAAAGGGAATATTGCCCAGAATATACTTGCTGACTATACCTGCATGCTGACTAGGCATCCCAGTGAAAATTTTTTTGTTGTTTGGGAAAATGGACAGAACGTGATATCTTCCTCATATGACATTGGTTTTCGAACCATTCACGGCGCCAAAATCATAATGACAAGACCTTTCAGGTCGCTCAGGTTCGGTCCTGTTTCAAGCACTTTCATTTTTGAGCATAGCACATGATCTCCTGATCACACCTCCCCACTAGGAAGCTTTTGGACCCAAAAATATCTCTGGATTACTGAGCATGAAGATGAGGATACTGTGTCCCCACTCTTCCAATCTTTATCCACTAAAATTTCCCTAATTTCATTAATTGGAGCTTTTCATGAAAAGACAAATTTTTCCTTGATTCCGTCGACCAACCATTGCTGTCTTTGACACTGTCATGCTTCATATTTTCTAAACTTGCAGAATGACAACCTAAATTTGTAGTAAACATATTTTTCTACATTGGGCTATAATGGAAGGAAACTTGGAATTGTGCTCACCTTGCACTCTGTCCTTATTGTGATTTTTTGTTGCTTTTGCTTCGAACTTGTGTCGACTCTTGACCAAGTTGCTTCGCCATTGTACCATGCCTTTCGGAAACCAGCAATGAATATTTATGAATCCTGTGCCTTCTTTACTAATTTGCTTTACCCTCTCTTGGACCTTTGCAACTTCTTGCACTGAAACCTTGTTTTCAGCACCGTTCAACACCCATGTTGACTGCTGCAACTGCTTGTCATCTTCTTTCAAAGACAACCTGCTTTCAAACTAAAACAACTCATTACATACATCAATTTTTTTTTGAAAAGGATGATGTAAAACATCTCTTTGTTTAACCATCATCAATGTCAATTTTTGGCTTGCATTGACTAGCCTCTTCATTTTCCCTGCATTAACTAAAGAAGTGTTTGGTTTCTTGCGATGAGCTCTCACAATATACTCCCTGCCATCTTTGAATAAACGGTATTTTTTCTCATGGTGATGGAATATTTCTTTCCTATCATACAAGTAAGGACTGACCAACACCATACCTTTTATATCAAGCGGAACAACATCTAATTCAACTGTGTCAATGAAATGTGCAGTTATTGCAAATCCCAATATGCACTTCTTTAAAACTTGTAAATTTGAATCCTTACAAATCCAACCAAGTGGATATGGTTTCGGATGTGGAATGGTCTCAAGATTAAGTTTCTTGACCAAGTCTTCAGAGATTAAATTTTCTTGTGACCCACTGTCAAACAGTGTGTCAATCTTGGTATGTTTGGATATGACCCTCACATGAAACAATTCAATTCTGTCTTCTTCATTTGGAGCGTGTATGTGACAGTTAGATATACTATAACTGGGTTTAGTTTCAATCTCTTTCCCCTTCATGTTATTTAGTCCCATAGCTATGATTTTTGTTTCATCTCCTGAATTTGACCCTAGGTCTTGTTCAATTATTGCAACAATTTTTCCTTTCTCCTTGGCTTTCTCTTTGGCTTTAAAACTTTCTTGTTTCAACTTTGAATGAAATTTCCAACAATGGCCTTCATCATGGCTAGTTTTAGAACAATTATTGAAAAATAATTTTCCCTTCTCTTTTTTGATATTTTCATTTCTATTTTTCTTCCATTTTCCTTTAAACTCATTTTCCTCAATCTCATCTAAGTTTTGTTTTCCCCTTGCCTCTAAATGTGTGGCTTGTTATACACAAACTTCATCTAGGCTTGTAGGGTTAAACATGAGGATAATATGTATTAGGTAGGTATGTAAGCCTCCTATATACTTGAGAAAATTGTCTTGGCTCTGTAAATCTACTCCTAATAAAAGAGATCTTCTCCTAAATTCTTAAGTATACACTTGTACATTTTGTCCTTTCAATTGTTTAAAAATTTTCCAGTCTATTATGGCTTTCTGCATGTCAGCTAATGGATAAAACTATTTTTTTATTGCAGTAATGAAATTAGTCCATGATAGAATAATCTTACCATGCTTTTTGATCTCCTCCTTTGTCTTGGCTTCCTACCAAACAAGAGATGCACCTTCCATCCTCAATGAAGCTAGTTGGATTTTGGTATCATCATCATGAAGGTTTTGAATTCTCAAATAAATCTCCAATTTCCTAATCCAATTATAAAGCTTTTCTGCATTGACTTCACCGTTAAAAATTGGCAATTCAAACATAACATCAAGTTTTAGAAAAAGGAATTTTACCAGTTTTCTTTGACTTGTGTGACTGGTGTATTGAAGATGAAGTAGAGGATGATGATGAGGGTAAGGATGGTGACTTTCTACTACCTCCATTTCCTCCATTTCCCTTCTTTGATTTATCTTCATCATTGTGACCTCCTTATGATACCTGACCTTCCCTTTGAATTTTGGATCCTTCTCCTTCTAGTCTTTCATTCCTTACTTGATAAAGGACTCTCACCATTTCAAACATGTCAAGGAATGCTTTCTTGAACACTCTTTCTTCTTCTTTGGGATCCACCTTTTCATGGGTTTCTTCTTCTCCTAGAGGCATGCTTATTGCTTCTTCTGCTTCTCTTGGAGGTGAAATAGGTGGTGGATAATGTGGCAATCTTGCCCTCCTTTGTTGTGGCTCACTTTGAGAACCTCTTGCTTCCACCAATTTGCCTTCTCCTCTCTTAAGCTTGAGCCTAGTAAGCATGAAAACCCTTGCAAACAGTTAACAAATATTTGCACACAAAAGCACCAGAGATTAAACCTGGCCCCGATACCAACCTGATCTGATAAAGGACTGTATTATTTTTACCGTGCTATGTGTCCTTTCAGTGATAAAAACATGTACAATTTTTCTCCATTTGTTTGCTTAAGGAATGAGTGTTTTAACCATGAAACATCGATGAATTTTTGAACTTTAAGCATGAAAATAAACCTTAAAAACACCATACATCAGTGTATAATAGAGAAATACAATCACACATAATTTTTACACAATAGGCATGATGAAGCAGTTCACCCCTCTTGGGCTACATCTGCTGGTCCAACTCCCTATGGCATGTCCCTCTTTGTCATTATTCTCAAAATTGAAAATTACATGTGTTTACAGGCTTACAATGGTTTTTTTCTCTACACCAATGGCTCCAGAATGCTCAAATTAGTCTAGGTAGACTCTTGTTTCACCCAAATTGGTCGAAAATTGACCTCCCAATGCATTTTTCCCAATGAAAACTAGAAAATATCCACTAACTGTGGAGAATTGCAGTTAACTGTTGCTAAAAATAGAAAAATCCCCTAAAATTAAGGGTGCGCTATTAACTCTACCATATTTAACACTAAAAATAACTGTTAAGGGGTGGGGATGGCCACATGCCAACCCCTGAAACCCCGTTCATCTTTAATGTTGCACAGAACTCCCATTTAAACCCTGGAAAAACTGGAGTTGGATGCGGAGTTGCCTTAACCGCTAGTCTATCGGATGCCCTGACTGTGACATCTAGGTCATGTGACTGCAACATTGGAGTGATAAGTGTTATGGTTTTTAAAACTTTGCAACAAGTGGCGCAGAACCCAGAGGTAACAAGGTTCCGAAGACCGTGGCAATAAAAGCCACCTAACCACGCCCATGTGATAGCTTAAACATCTCTGCTGGAGGATATGGTTTATGTAACCATTTTATTGTAGTTTTGATGTCACCTCAATATGTGATCAATCCCACTGACTGCGGGAGTTAAGGGTTGTTTCCACTAGTTATCATAACGTTTGATGTTGTGGTTTGTTGTCGTGTGACCAAAAGCTTGGGCCGCCAATAGGTTGGGACCGCTGGTGCCTCCCCCCCCCTCCCAACCATAAAATTTATACACCATAAATTAAAGCAGAGAATAGTAAGGTTAAGAAACAACTCATAGGCAGACTTATCAGAGGTCTTGCAGGCATGCCGAAGGTCACGGGGTCAACCCCCACAGACTCCAACAAAATTTTACCACAGCTTCCTGAGGACATGTGGCAGCCTCTGAGCTTGCCACATATCACTCATCCAATGGCCCATTTCAAAAAACATCAATGGTCAGGAACACATCTCAGATCAACAAAAAGGAACAACCCAGATTAAGTCACGTGGCGTGATCTGATTGGCTGTGAGAAAAGGGAATATTCCCTAGAATATACCTGCTAACTATACTTGCATGTTGACTGGGCATCCCAGTAAGAAATTTTTTCTTTTCTGGGAAAACGGATAGAACACGATATATTCCTCATACGATATTGGGTTTTCGAACTTTTCACGGCGCTAGAATCACAATGATGAGACCTTTCCGGTCGCTCAGGTTCAGTCCTATTTCGAGCACTTTCATTTTTGAGCATAAAACATGATCTCCTAATCAATTCCATTAGCCTTTACCTCTCAATCCTCCACTTAACACCTTTGTTGCATCAACTTTGAACCTTCCCAAGGTGGAATACAATCTCTTAGTTAGGGGAATTTTGAGGGAAAAAATGAGCCTCTTAACAAAAAATTTACTAAAAAAATTAAATTTAAAAGAACCAATAGGATTCAAGATGATCATGTTATCCCAAGGGGAAATAGTTTGGAGGGAAAAGAAGAAAACTGCATTTTTAATTTTATTTTTGACTTATATCGTTATATATTTACTTAAATTTCAAGTGTAGACACCCATTAGATGTGAAATTAAATTCCAAATTCAACAAATTCCCACTACGTATAATTTAAAGTATACCCACATAAAAAATGATTGAAAAGACATTAAAAAAACATGTTGAACACACTTTTTTAATGTATTTTCATTTTTTTTATGTGGGTATACTCAAAAGTATACATAGTGGCTACTCGTTGGATGTGGAATTTTATTTCACATCCAAAGGGTGAATGCACTTGACATTTGAGTAAATATATAAGGAGATAAGTTGAAAATACAATAAAAAATGTTTCCTTTATTTTTCTTTAAAACATCATTGCTTATTTTATTATTTTTCTTAGGAGGCCCATTTTAGACCTCAAAATTATCCTAATATGACTTAACCTTAATTTTCACACCCCAAATTTCTATTCCCTTCACACTATAACTTAGAATTAAGAATGTATGATAGATGAATGATACAATTATAGGTGGTGACTAGTGGTTGAATGACAGGTAGAATGAGAAAACACTTAACATAATTACAATGTGATGTGGACCTAAGATAGGTCATAGACATAGATGAGGGATAAAGCACCTAGAGAACTTAGGACACACACAAAATGATGAGATAAGATTCACACAAATAAATGGAAAACCATTTTTTTACATGGTGCATATGTGTTAGTATGAATCCTTTGTCGAAGTGTACGAAAAAGGACCACTTTAGCTACGCATAACTAATAGCCCTAACAACAAAAGTGGCTGCCAATATCTTCAGATCTGCAGTTAGTTGGACATAAAAGAGCTACAAAAACCAGATCTATGCATGGAAAGACATTAAGCAGAAAAAATAAGGGTTTGCTCCATATACCAATAGACAAGACAAGAACAATTTTTGAAAGAATTTTTATATTAATTGGGCACTTGGGAGGAAAACAAGAAGGCGTATCCAATTCTCCTCAGTGGGATGGGTTCTTGGAAGTCCTCAGCACTTCAGATCTAAGATTTCTCTCTCTTGTTGGTGTAGAAAACCCACACAAAGAATAGAACTCAAAGGGAGCTCACACAAAAAATGGTAGAAAAGAGTGACCAAGTGTATAGATCCAGAGTGATCTAATAGGCAACAAAAGGTGAAGAATGGTAGGAAAAACCCTCCTATTTATAACAAAATATTGGGTCATTCTAGATCTTGGTGCATGGGTTAACCACATCTAGATCCACTTTTTATGGAATATTTTATTATATTTGTTGGAGGGAAAAGGTATTTGACTTGGGTCAAATCCCTTAATTTGTCAAAAATAAATAAATAAATGATTTATTTATCTTTTTTAAGGAAGCGGTTAGAAGATAATCAAATAAATAATGTTTTATTTAATTATTTAAGGAAGTGGTTGAAAGATAATTAAATAAATAATGATTTATTTAATTATTTGTGGGTGATTTGGTCATATTTAACAAGGAATATTATCTAAATAAGATTTAAATAATTATTCCTAGAAATAATAAGATAAATAAGGGTTTATCTAATTAATTTCTTTGTTTTTGGGTTAAACATGACTGGGAATAATAATTAAATTATGGTTTAATTAATTATTCCATGAAGAAAATTAAACAAAATGGGTTTGTTTAATATTTCCTTTTGGGGTTTCCTGTTTTGACCATAAACAACCTAATAAATGTGGTTTATCAAGTTATTTTACATAGTGAAAGCAATTTTACTTAGGGTAAAATTGGTCATACATGGTGTACTTGGGTCCATCTAATGATAATAGGTTAGATGACCAAAAAATGGTGTAACAATATGATAGAATTTTTCACACCCAAATTTAATGACCTATAATCAATAAGGATGGAAAAGTAGCATATTTTTTAAATTCCATAATGGATTCCATCAATCACCAAATCAAGTTTGAAATAATCTTGATGGGAAGATATTGAGGCATGGAATCAGTGGAAAGGTCTTCATGTATCAAACAAATTGAATTTTTGTGCAATGTGGAGAAGAATAATGGGTATGGTCACATTAAGTGTTTTACAAGTGGATAGTTTTGAAAGATGAAAACACATTTGATTTTTTTTCCTACGATGATGGGTGACAACATCCTAGGATAACTTAACACCAGTTATTGTAGGGTGAGGGTGCAAATTATGGCCAACAATCAATAAGACTTGTAACATGAAAAAAACTCTAGGAAATTCATACATAATTCTCAATTTAAATAATGGCCTAGATTATAATCCACAATTTAAAGGAAAGTTAGCATGTTTCTTTAATGTTGGGTCACAAAAGTGAAGATCAATATTGATTCTATAAGATGGGTGATTAACCTGTCATACTTTTTTTTTTAAACATGAACAGTTAAATTTTATTTATGGAGGTAGGTTGGGCCGCAGCCTAAACAACCTCAGTTACAAAGCCTTTTTTCTAAATTCCCAAATAGTCAAGATCTGATTTTACATATCTGAGCTTCATGGGATGGGTAACCAGATAGGATCTTCACCATTTTTTGAAAATTCCCCTTGAGCTAAAAGACAACCTGCATTTGCTTTTTTCTGCATCCTTGTTTAGATTTCGCAGAATATGGTAGAAGGAACTAGATGTGAACCTTTGTAGTAGTTTCCTGAGCCTTTGCAGCGTCTTTTTGAGGGCTGAATTGTTGAAATGATCTCCTGTGTTTATGATTTTAATCAGGATTTCCGAGTCTCCGAAGACATGGATGTCTTTTTCTCCAGTATCCTACATGATTTGACAGGCCTTAAGCATTCCTACGATTTCTGCATGGTTGTTGGTGTTCTTCCCAAGACCCCAACTGAAGCTGTTTTGACTGTGGCTTGACCGGGAATTAATAATTCCCCCTGCTCCAGAGTTTCTCGGGTTTCCATTTGAGGCTCCATAAAAAAAGATGGTGGCTCTATCCTGGTTCTGCCACCAGTTTTAAAATCAATCTCTGGGATCCTAAGTCTCCACTCCAGGTTGTAACATGGTTGAGAGAGAGTCTTGATTCTGGAGGTTGTCTTCAATGGTATTCCTATCCAGCTGATCACGTCTAGGGAGAGGTCACTGTTTGACTTGCGTGGAAGACTCACCAAGTTCTCAACTAGCAAGGTTTTTGCTTTGGCTGCAGCAACAGTTGGGGACTAAAATTTGTTGTTGAAGATGGCTTCATTCCTTTCCAGCCAAATTTCCCAGCAAACAAATTTTGGGATGGCATACCAGATTTTAAACGAAAGAGAATTTCAATTTAATTAGTGGGGAGAAATTCTAGACCAAGTGGTGAAGAGGTTGGTGGTCAAAATCTGCGTAGGGGTATGAGATTCCAAACCATGTAGCGCTTTTGTCCACACTTCTTGGGAATACACACAATCTAGAAACAAATGATCCATTGTCTCCATCGCTGCACAACAGAGCATGCATCTATGTGGGCAAACTATTCCTCTTTTTTCTAGATTTTTGCCTGTTAAAATGCATTTGTGGTTGAGGAGCCATGCAAAAAAATTTACCTTAGGGAGGCCGGAAGGGTCCCAAATCTATTTCCATAGTGTCATATTGTGCAAAGGAATGCTATGCTGGATAGTTGCGTAATCTTGGGAAACCAAGACAAATCCTTTTTTTCCTCATCCCCATTTGTCGTTTGATCTGCGATAAATTGGTGTCAACCCAGCCATAATTCACATGGAGGAGGGGGTAATTGATGCCGCAACTATTCTGGAGGACGTGGAATACTCCAGTCTAGCCAATTGCCTTCGTCATCCCATCCGGATATGTCCTCCAACTTAATGATGCCAAGATTCTTTAGCCAATCACGCAGCTACGTGTATTCTTGAGCAGAGTTTAGAGGTTGAAGCCCCATAATTTTGTCATCCCAAAGATTAATGATTTTCCCATTTCCTCGAATTCTATAGAGTTGCTCCTTGAAAAACTCCCAACTGTGACTGCAGGGTTTCCATAGAGTGGTTCCCTTTCTTGCTGCACCTTTCTCCATATTGTGCAAGGAGAGTCCATGCATATATTTTTTGGTGAAGACTTGATTGACAAAGTTTTGGTGATTCGAGAATATTTTCCATAACATTTTTCCACCCAAAGCCAAATTGGCCAGACTAGGGTCTCTAACTTGTAGACCTCCTTCTAAAAGAGTTTTTTTCACAATGTCCCAATTTACCAAGAGAAATTTCTTTTGATTTCCCTTACCTCCTTGCCACAAAAAATTTCTTAACATCTTGGAAAGTTGATCTGTAATTGATTTAGGTGCCAATAGGAAGGTTTCTTGATATAATGAGAGGGAGGAAAGAACAAAAATAACCAATACAAGTTTTCCAGCTGTGGTGAGCCACTGTCCACCCCATCGTTTAATTTTTTCCTTTATTTTGCTGAGTATATTGGCCCAATGGAGGGCCTTGTTGATTCCCAGAGAAAGAGGTAGGCCAAGGTAATTGATTTTATCCCAACTTGCATAGCCGACATATCCAAAAACTTGAGAAATTCGGTTCATGGCTTGTTGATCAATCTCCCAGCCATACATTGAAATTTTTCTCCTATTTACCAAAGCTCCAGAGACTCTGTAGAAGCTTTGAATATTTTTCTTAAATTCCCTTGCAATTTTTAATGAGGCTCCTCCCAGGAGAATTGAATCATTAGCAAATAAGGCATGGTTTATTGAATCAGTGCCTCTCATTTCCCTAATGCCACGAAGAGTCCCATTAATTTTTTCTACATTCAACTTCCGGCTAAGGGAGTCTACCATCAATATATACAAGAAGGGGGAAAGAGGAGAACCTTGTCTAATGCCCCTCGTGGCTTTGAAGTAACTGGTTGGCCTGCCGTTAACTAAGGGAGAAATCCACGACTATCCAATACAAGCTTTAATTAGCCCATTAAAATCGGAGCTAAAACCGAAAGCAGTAAGGAATTGGAGGAGGAAAGAATGTCTTACCCGATCGAATGTGTTCACCATATCTAGCTTGATGATCATTCCTTTCTCATGACGATGAAGGTTTGAGTGAATGGTTTCCTGCACTAGAGCCACATTGTCTAGAATTTCCCTTCCTTTGACAAACCCACTTTTACTGCTAGATATGATTTTTTCGAACAGAGGCTTGATTCTGTTCACCAGAAGGTTAGAAAGGATCTTATAGGATGCATTGCAAAGTGAAATTGGCCTGAAGCGATCAAATGATGCAGGGCTCACCTCTTTCAGGATAAGAGCAAGTAAAGCGGAATTTGTACTTCCACCAACTTTGGTTTTCTGTTGAAATCCTTTCATCATTCGAATCAGATATAATATTCCAACATATTCTGTAGAAGTGTATAGTGAAACCATCAAGACTGGGAGCTTTGTCTGGTTCCATCATCCAAATGACATTGCTTATTTCCTCTTTTGAGAAGGGCTTCAGAAGGCTAGAGTTGTCCTCCTCCTTTATCATACTTGGAATGTGAGAGAGGTATTCAACACTTTCCTATTCAATTTATGATCCATTTTCTATTACAACTGCTGAAAATGTGAGGTAGCAACCTCAAGAATCTTAGTTATACCTTTATGCATGATCCCCTTTGAGGTGGTTATTTATGTTGTGTGATTTCTCAAGAGACGGGTTCTGATTTTCTTTTGAAAGAATGCATAGTTTCTAACTCCTGATTTTAGCCAAAGATTGTGTGATTTAAGTCTCAAAATCTCCTCCTCCAATTTAAAGGCATGAAGAGTGCTTTGTTTGGTAAATTTCTCACGCTGCATATCAGAGAAGGTGATTTCCTGTTGTTCCATTTCCATTTGCATATATAACAGACTCTTGGAGGCCTTCTTTCTAAGGTTAGTGGGAGAGCATGAGGGATTTTTAGCCATTCTTTCAATGTTTTTTTGGTGGCCTTAAGTTTTTTCTCACAAACATAACTAGTCGACCCAGTGACTGGCTTGGACCAAGCTTTTATGATTGTCTCCAAAAAACCTTCTCTTTCTGACCATAGAGGGCTGAATCAGAAGGGTATGGGCCCAAGGTTTTCCTCTTCTTCAATCTGCAGCAGGATGGGTTGATGATCTGAAGTCATTTTGGGCAGGATTTTGGAGATGATTATCTTCTTCTCAGAGAGGAGAGTGCATTGAATCAAAAATATGTCTAGCCTAGCAGAAATGTGCTCCTTTCCTACTCTATTGTTTGACAAAGTATAGATTCTAGATTTGGATTTGATATCTAGTAAATCCCAATCATGGATCGAGTCTTCGACAAGGGGAAGGATGTGATCCTTACTAATGTTGCCTACTCTTTTCTCCTTTTGATAAAATACAAGGTAAATCTCCAACAAGGATTATATTCTTAGGTGAGTAGGCTTCTAGAAATTCTGAAAGAGTTAGCCAACAATCCTTTTTTCGGCATAGAGCACTGGTACATAAAGATTAAAGAGGGAAAGGGAGGTCTTACCTGCAAGATGTTGGAGTTCAGTGAAGATCCAATGTTGCCTTTAAAAGGAGCTAACAAGAAGAAATTTGTCATCCTCCCAGAGTGTGGGAAGACCACTGCAAGTTCACCTTGCACTTACTGCTTTCCCAACTCTTGTTTTCCATTTGTCTTAAATTATATCAATAAGGGCAGGCCCTTCTATTTTGGTCTCTTGGAGCAGGAGGAGCTCAGGGGATTCGGATTTTAGAAGGTTCTTCATAGACTCCGCTTTTGTGGGATTCCCTAAGCCTCTGCGATTCCAAGATATTATACGCATTATTTACTTGCATATGGATGGCCTTTGTGAGGCATGGGTCTAGTATTTATTCCTATAGACATCTCGATTGTGGAATAACTGCCTTGTATTTTTTGCTTCTCGGCCTCTTCTTCTCTTGCCTCTCTATGAGACTTCCTTCCAACTCTTTTGATGGGTCTCTCGAAAGTTTCTTCTTCCGAAGATCCAGAAGGTTCTAGGGGCTTCTTTCATGTCATTTTTGCATAGGATGGGGAGGTGGATGCTCCTTTGGGAGATCTAGTTTGTATTGAGGTAGTATCTTCCTGTCTTTTCTCTTCTTCTATTGGTTTAGGCTGCGGTTCCTCCACTGCAACTTCTATTGCAGCTATTTGTTCTACAAGAGTACTTAGGATTTCGAAAGGGTTGGTGTTTGCATCCGTAGATGGAGGGCCTGAGGGCTCCACCCCTTGAACAACCGAGGTAGGTTCATTGCTTCCTGTTGGATTTATTTTCCCTTTTGTTTTGTTGTTTTGTTTATTAGGAGTGTTGGAAATACTGAGAGGGGGGTGAATTAATATTTCTTTCCAATTGTTATTTTTACCAGTTAGATCACTTATATTTAGAACACAATACGAACAATAAGAATAAATGCTTTAATTAAATTCTTCTTTATAATAAAATAGATACAATAAGTCTAGGGCTCCAACCCTAGATGAAGACACCAATCTCCAATCCTTCCAGGCATAACCTGTACTTTGCCAAGCAGCTACTTGGACTTCACGAGGCTCCGACCTCTAGGGCACCAACCCTATCTTCCAAGGCTCCAACCTTGTCACTTTGAGGCTCCAACCTCTAGGGCTCCAACCGTATCTCTAGTACAGGCACCAAATTGGTCTTCTTCTATCCTCTAGGGCTCCAACCCACTACTTCAATTTGTCAAGATAAGTTGATGATATTCAAAGCTCCCAATATTTTCTGCAATCTGCCTTGACAATATCTTCACTCTCAACAATGCCTTCTCCAAATCACTTCATCAATGACAACCTTATCTTATCATGAAGGTGTCCCCAATGCTCTTCATGTTACCCAAACACTTCTCTTCAAGGTCACCTCATGATGACATCAGCAATGCATCATAGTCTCCCAAACAGATCCAAGACATTCAATAAGTTGTCCAAGTTCTGCACTTATTCTTCAATAAAAACTTCAAGGTTTGACTCCAAATAGGCAGCTTCAAGGTATTAAATAGGATTCTAGAAATATTTAAAGTGTCTTTAATATGCTGCCCCAAGGACTCTTTAAGAGTTCCAAGTACTTCACTACTTCAAGGCTCCTAAAACTCCATTTTCCAAAAACTTCATTGCTCGAAGTCTGCTACACTAGTTCAGGCTTCCAAATTTGCTATTCTAGGCTCCAAATCTCAAATCTCCACACACCTCAATGATGCTCAATGATCTTCCCACAAGAGACACCAAATTTCCAACCAATTCCAAGAGTAGTTTCAATGTCTACAAAGTATCACAAACCATTGTCCAACCACTTTGATTGTCCTTAAAGGTTAGTACACCACCAAGCTGTTATACCTCCTTAGATCAACAATTCAACGAGCCTTCAAATGACTGTACTTTTGGAGGAAGTTTGTTTAGCCCAACCAAATATATTTCTGCCCACACATAGGTCAACAATTCGAGCTGAGGATAATTCAATCACTGTTTTGAAAGCTCCATGAAGGTGTACACTTTGGTTTTTGTCCACTCACAGAAAGCACTGTAATCAAAGGTCAAATATGCAATCCTTAAATTGTCCAAGTCAATTCTGGTGGTTGTCCAAGATTTACAAGCACAACTAGCTTATCATAACAAGTCTAAGTTGAGGTGAATTGTCCAATGGGACTGTCCAACCTTTAATTCTGAGCTACAACAGGTCAATGTAACCTAAAAAAAATATTGCCTAACCATCCTTAATCTGAACTTCATAATAGTGGCAGCAATCCAAACTTCTAATTTTGAATCCGAGCCTTTTTTAAATGACTGTTCTTTAGGTTTGTAATTTATCTTTTACAAGTCTGAAATCCAAGCTTTAAAAGGCACAAGTGTCCAAGCTTCTTCACACAGGAGCTTCCATATATTTGCAAATAGGAGTGATTGTACACCGATCTGTAATAGAATATAGAAGAATTAGCCCCAAAAAATTTCCCAAATAGGTTTCAAAGTCCTCCTCCACCTCCTCTTATTTCTCTCTGAATCTCTATGATTTTCACCGAAATTTTGATGGGAAGAATGAGGAGTATGACCTTATATTTATACTCATTTTTCTTTTTGATGAAGGGACACGTCCCTTGGCCATGAGGCATGAGCCTACACAAGTCGGCTTAGGTCAGCTCACTGACAATAAATTACCTTAAACTTGAAAAATCAATAACTTTAAAACCTCTTAGAGTTTTGGGCTGAGTAATAGCTCGTTGGAAAGGAAAAATTATGATATTCAAGATGGTGTAGGTTTCATTAAGGAATTTTGCCTCTAAGGTAGCAAAAAATATTTTTTAATGTGACTGATTATTTATGAGTGCAGAAATGGAGGCAAGAAAGAATGCCTTTGAGTGTAGGGCTTCTTCATGGTTTGATTTCTTCGTTTATTGTCTTCATAATCATGTCCTAGCCTTCTTCAACATAGGATCACCATCACCATGTCCTTGCCTTCTTCAACATAGGGTCATTAGGTTAGTTGTCCTTAAGATAGTGCAGAGTTATTTCATCAATCAAATGGAGCATCATTATGTAGTCTTCATCATTAGGACATCAAGCTTCACATCATTGAATATTTGTCATGTCATCATCAAATTATCAGAGGTAGGACATGTAATCATGTGTATGTATTCTAGTCCTTCATCAAGTGCAGTGTTATGGTAGTCTTCCATTGTAATCATCCTCTGGCATCTTCAAGAATATTTGCTATCCCGGCCACTAACATCAACTATTGACATCAATGAAAAGCTAGCTTAACAATCTCCCCCTTTGTCAATGATGGAAATATTCTTTCCCTTTCAACATTCTCTCCCCATTTGACATCAATGGTAAATGGGGTGCCCTAGTACTCCCATTGACAAGCTGCTTCTTTTCTTCATGAATAGTAGTTCTTCATAGGTATGATACTCCCCCTATCATGGTGCTATTTCTTTCTAGAAATGTGGTCAATGACGTGTTTGCATTTCTTCATGTGATGAACCAAATCCCCTTGCCTGCATATCCTCCTATAGCTTCAAGAAATATTGCTGCCTTGTGATCGGGTGGAAGAAGTCAATATTGGAAACATGTTCTTCAATGGAGCTACTCATGAGAGATGATCTATCAAAGAATGAATGTCCATGGGTGACTCATCAAATATTTCATAGGGCCCATTCACGGATTACTTCTGGAAGAAAGCTCAAGAATCACAAAACTCCCCCTAACTGTATGCGTGGTCTCTTTTTAGGTAGAGTCTCGTCATCAAATACCTGGAATATCAATGATGACTTTATCAAGTCAACAACATCTGTTGTTGGCCAAAGTGTCCAAGAGACTTCTGGATTCAACTTGCTTCCTTCTCCATACTTGTGTAACTTTCTTCTATGGGTTGGTTGTCATGATTTTAGCTTCCTTAGGAACCCAAGTCAAGTTACAATCACGTGCCATATGTCCAATGTTATGGCAACTGAAACACTCTATCTTATTCATGAATGAGATATCATGACTTCTTCTTGCAAAGTTTCTTCTATGAAACTGACAGGGACCATTATATTTGTCCTTGTGGTATGCCCTACAATATTTTTCCATGTGCCCAAAATTTGTACAAGAATAGCAATAACCAAGAAATATACTTTGGTACCTCGAAGATGGAGTTTTCCTTGATGTGCTTCTGAAGTCTTTTTGCATTGGAATTCTTTAATGATATTCATTGCCTTTTGTTTTCTTGACACCATATGCAATTCTCCTCAGAGTAGAATTTTTTCCATTGTTGTCTTGATTCTTCTCCTTGCCTTTGCTGGAACTGTGAGCATCAACATTTCTTTCTAGGTTCCTCACATCTTTGTTGTTTGAAGCATTATCATTCTTGCTTGATGATTCACCCGCATAGCTAAGACCTGATTTATAAAGGGGATACCTTTGATGACTTAGGATGTCATCTAGGGTTTGAGAACTTTTCAAGTTCTTATTTAGCAATTCAACTTCCTTTTTAAGAAAGACAATTTCTCCTTTCAACTTTTCACAATCTTCATCTTTCATAACTAGTTGCTTCTTCATTTCTTCCATCATCCTTGTTGCTTCATGTGCTTCAATTTTAAGGGAGATGATATTTGATTTCATTATGAAGACATCTTAATTCTCCTTTGCTAAACTGCTCTCCATTTCTTATTTTATTCTTGTAGCTTCACATGTTTCGGCCTTGAGAAGATTGATGTCTAATTTTAGTTTCAAGATTTCTTCATCCATTTCTTATAGTTGGCATATCATGGTGCATCTCTCCTTTTCTGCTTCATTAACTTGTCCTTCTATGAATTCCAAATTTTCCATTACCTTCTCGGCTCCTTACGGTTGTTTCCTCGCTTCTTCTAGTTGAGATCTAAGAGAGGAGACCTCTTCCTTGTATTTACCAATCTCTGCTTCAAGATTGTTCAAGCTCTTAATTCTTTGTTCAAGGTGGCTTGACAAAGTTTCTTCCCTTTTCTTTGCCTTATCCAATTGATTTGTCATAGATATGAATTCTTCATGGTGATTTCTTTTGTTTTGATGAAATTCCTGTTGAAACCTTAGTTAAACTGAGAGGGGGGAGGGGGGGGGGGTGAATCAGTTTAACACGTTAATGGACTTTTAAACTGACCTTTAAACTTATTTAAAAATTAATTTCATGATCAACTTTATAAGTGAGCAGTCTTAATATGTGAGCAGCAAGTATTAAGATAATGTGACAGCAGACTTAATGTGAGAGTAGCAAGTATTAAGCATATTGGACAAACCATATCAACACATAAGCATCACACACAGAGATAGCAGATATAAGTGGAAACCCATAAAGGGAGAAAACCACATCTTATTATTGTTGTGATGCAAAGGCAAGCTCCAACTCCCTCTCACCACTGATATTTTGTAGGCACTAACCTACAGGAGGCTCCTACCTCAATTCTGCAAGCTACAACTTGAAAGGAAGCTCCAACTCCCATTAATTTTCTGCAGGCACCAACCTACAGGAGGCTCCAACCTTGGTCAACTACAATTGAAATCTATCAAGCTACATCTTGATAGGGAAGCTCCAACTTCGTCACTCTTTCAAAAAACAACTTGTTGATTTCCCTTGGATATCATCTCTGTTCTGTACCTTCTTCACTGTTGTCCTCCATCTTTTTTATCTGTCTTATATCATCTTTGACTCTTCGCTGTTTCTCTTTCAACTCCTCCTTCTTATCTTCTCTGCCTCAATTTTGCATTCTCTAACCTCTCTATGCATATCAATGTGATATCATTTATAGAGTTTTCCTCATGACTGTTTGTATTCCACAGGGAATTCAAAGTGAATAGCCCTGACTCTTTGCTTTCCGCCTTCTCATTTCTTTGTCCAGCTCATTTAGAAAAAATATAACAATATATACAAATTTCAATATTACAGTGGGATATTTCTTTTCCTCCGGAGACTTGCCTTTGCATCACAAATAATATAAAGACAATTAAAACATTTACATTTTCAGTTACAATAATAATTTCAGTTCAATCCATTCAGTTTTTGGCTCTTTGTGAGTTTGTCTTTTCTGCTGCTGTAGTCTAACTGTTCTGCATATTATCCTGCATTTTCATGCCTGTAAAATGCCCTATGTTTTTTTCAATTTCTATCATACTCTCCACTTCAATTGTGTTTCTGTTGCATATATAAGCTCCTCAGTAACTCTCAAACTCTCATTGTGTATAAAAATGTAGCTTCTTCTCATTATCTCGTGGCAAATTTAAATAAATGCGGAGGCTTCTTATAATCAAGGTTATAAAACCCATAAAGCATATAATATGCTTTTCTAATAAACCCAACAAACATTTTATTTCACTTCCAAATAATAGTGCAACCCACAGATGCATATAAAACTCAACATACTAATAGCTGGACCACTATAACCCTTTTCATCATATATTCCAGCAACATATATCATTAAGTCTTCGCTCTCACTTAATGTCTGAATTTCCATTTAATGTTTGCCTTTATAAGCTTTGATTTGAGCCAAGATATTAGTGACTCACGACACTTTTATAACCATAATACATCATAAATGACTGGCTCACAGTATATTTCAAACCATATATATTTCGTTAACGTAAACCTTCGCCTTTATAAAAAAATGCGTTATATATATGGTCACTTCACTTTTCCTCATATAATAATGCCGAAGCATAATTGTTGCCAATAACATTATCACTATTCCAGCCAGACTTTATGAAACACAAATCAATTATATTAAACCTTGGGCTTAATACTAACATATGTAATGTTGACCTGTGTGTCAGTGGTTTATAATTCCACCATATATTGGCATCCATCCAAGCATATGTTCACGGTTCAATTGTCTTGTGTCCAATATATTATATCCCCCATTTAATGTTAAGAACCCTTATTACAGCCTTTGATTCTGCACTCACCAACACTTATAATTAAATTGAATTCTCCGGGCCCACAGTATTTCCATACCCACATATACACCCTTTGAACGCGCACCCTTTATGATACTTCATCTCAATGATAATATATTGACATATATTATAACTAAGCCCTGACTTTTGTTTAACCCCAATCTTCGACCTTTATAGGGAATTGAATTATATATTGGCCACATATGGAATATATGTATAAACTCAACTTTGATAACAAAACCAAGCGCCAACATACAACTATGTTTGGGCCCCAGCACTAACATACCTCGTGAATCGACGGTTAATAACTCATCACCCTCCAATCAACCCATCCAACAGTTATCGCGTTATGTAAACTCTCGGGTCTTATCACATCTAACTCGCATGATCAAAGTGGGTCCCAGTAATTAAACTACTTTTCACATTTGACGGTCGCAGGCTTATCGCGCTCCAATCCCGAATCTGATGGATCTTGCACAATATCGCACAATTAAAATGCTCGAGGGTTAAAACTCAAAATTTTCGCGGTATAAATGGTTTTCAAAAACCACTTATGGCCACGTGTCATCCAATGACATATATCGCATTTGAAAAGGCAAATCAGCTTACCACTTTAAAAATTACGTGATACCACAGGTTTATTGGTTCAAAACGGCTTTTACTATTCACAAGTCATGGTTCCACTCCTTTCCAGCTCAAGGTTCCATCCAGCTCTTCAACGTTTTATTATCATTAAACTTCGCTTCTTAACTACAGGTTCTTTTGATTTGGGCTTCTTGTAAGATAAAATACCCCATCACATCTATTTAAGTTTTCGTTATGAATCCACGCCATTGCTTCCATAACTATAAACAGAGGTTGAACAACCCCTCGTCATTCACCTTGGCGCTTCCAGTTTAAACACAATACACACAGGGTTTCAACCACAGCTTGCCATTTATCTATCAAATGCATGTAGAAATAAATCCATTTGTACACAGTTACTTGCAAAGCCATTCATTCAGAAATCAACCAACCACTATTTCCTACCCAACCACTATTTCAGAATGACCATTTCTCTGCATTCAGTTACTGTGCATGATAGTGCATAGGCAATGCATGTCAGTATATTCTTTGTATATTCTCTGTTTCTCTGTATTATCTGTATATTCTCTGTTTCTCTGTATTCTCTATACATTTTGATTCCCTTTTGCTTCACATGGCCCTATCTCTACTGCTTCTTCAAATGACCCTTTTCACAACTGCTCGACCCTCTCTAGCTCTATGTAGGTCTCTGTTGCCTCTCTGCTACCTCTCTACATCTTTTCTGCCTCTTTTGTTGTCTCTCTACTTCTATGCTGCTCTCTTTTGCCATCTCCTTTGCCATCAATGCCACACATTTCCAATAGTCTCCCCCTTTGGAATTGACGACAATACACTTCCTCTGCTTGCCTTTTAGAATACCTTTTCTTCTGATGCTTGGTTTTCCTCCCCCTTTGACATCAATGGCAAAGGTTTTTCCATTTCCTGGTGTGGTTTTCAACTGTTGTCCATAAAAATATGATCTTGAGGACCTGTTCCATGCATTTCTCACTAGCTCTTTTGTGACAATTTTTTGACTGATCTCCTCCTGGAATGATGCTTTCTTTTCTGCTCTCCCCCTGGAATGATGCTTTCATTTTATATCAGAGAGTAACATTTGCAGATACTACCTCTAGTTTGTCTCTTAGATATTCGAATGGCTCTTTAGCAAGAGGTTTTGTGAATATGTCTGCTGTTTGTTCCTTTGTTGGTACATATTCCAGCTTTACTACTTTCTATGCTACTTGTTCTCTGAGGAAGTGGTACTTTATTGGGATGTGCTTTGTTTTTGAATGAAGTACATGATTTTTTGATATACTTATTGCACTTTTATTGTCACATTTGATAGAAATAGGTTCATCAATGCTTACCTTCATGTCTTGGAGAGTTTGTTTCATCCACATTACTTGTGTGCAACAAGTTGCTGCTGCTATGCATTCTGGTTCTACTGTAGATAGAGAGATGGAAGTTTGCTTCCTGCTTAGCCATGCCACCAGAATTTTTCCCAAATAGAATGCTCCTCCACTTGTGCTTTTCCTATCTTCCACACAGCTGGCCCAATCTGCATCTGTATATGCTGTCAAAGTGAGGTTTTTGCCTTTTGGATACCATAGCCCATGATGTGTAGTTCCTTGTAGATATCTGAATATTCTCTTGATTGCTAGTAAGTGATTTTGTTTTGGTACTGCTTGATATCTTGCCACAAGTCATACAGCCATCACAATGTCTAGTCTAGAAGCTATTAGGTATAGTAGACTTCCAAACATGGATCTGTAAAGTTTTTGATCTACATCAGTTGATCCATCATCTGCACAAAGTTTGCATCCAGTGGTCATGGGAGTTGACATAGTTTGCAGTCTTCCATTTTGAACCTTTTCAGCATCTCTCTTAAGTATTTATCTTGTGAGATGAATGTGCCTGTGTTCTTTTGTTGAATTTGAAGTCCTAAATAGAAGGTGAACTCTCCAATCATAGAAATCTCAAATTCTGATTTCATTTCTTCAGCAAATCCTTTTGCTAACTCATCTTTGTTGCTTCCAAACATGATGTCATCTACATACACCACTACAATAAGGAGATCATTTTCATTAGCTTTTATGCACATATTTATGTCTACTCCACCTTTCTTAAAGCCTTGTTTTTGCAAGTATTTGCCCATCCTTGAATACCATGCACGAGGAGCTTGTTTCATACCATATAAGGTTTTCTTTAATCTGCACACATATTCATGTTTATCTGTTAAAGAGAATCCTTCATGTTGTTCCATGTAGACTTCTTCCTCCAAATCTCCATTCAGGAAGGCAGACTTCACATCCATTTGATATACCTTGAAATCATGATAACATGCAAAGGCTAGAAAAATTTTGATTGGTTCCATTCTGGCTACAGGGGCAAAGGTTTCATCATAATCAAGACCCTCAATTTGTGAATATCCCTTGCATAC
The DNA here is from genome assembly GCA_034641835.2 of Pinus albicaulis. Taxonomy (NCBI): domain Eukaryota; kingdom Viridiplantae; phylum Streptophyta; class Pinopsida; order Pinales; family Pinaceae; genus Pinus; species Pinus albicaulis. Next base: position 1,089,168,527 of record CM076580.1, read on the forward strand.
AAGTCTAGCTTTATTTCTGATTACCTGCCCTTGTTCATTCATCTTATTCTTGAATATCCATTTTGTGCTAATGAAATTTTTCCCAATGGGTCTTGGAACTAATTCCCAGGTATTTTTCTTCTCAATTTGGTCCAATTCTTCATTCATAGCATTCATCCAATATTTGTCTTTGCAGGCTTCTTCAAACTTATTTGGCTCTATTTGAGATAACATGGCTAAGTATACTTCTTCTATCTGTTCAGCTAGTTGTCTCCTTGTCTGGACTCCTACACTCTTGTCCCCAATGATTTGATCTTTTGGATGGTTCTTTTGAGTGTATCTTGAGGGACCTTTTGAGTCTAACTCAGTATCTTCTATTGTCTTGCTTAGTTCATCATCATCTTGGTTCTCTTCTTCATGATCTTCTGGAGGATTGCTGCAACCTGTACTTCTTGTCTTGTTTGGTAGTTCTTCATCAAATATTACATCAATGATTTCCACAGTTTTGCGAAGTGTTTTGTTGTAGAACCTATAACCCTTACTCTTGGATGCATATCCTAAAAATATTCCTTCATCTGCTCTTGCATCAAACTTTCCCAGATTTTCATCACTATTTTTTATGAAACACTTGCTTTCAGAGACTCTAAAGTGCTTGATTGATGCTGGTTTACCATGCCATAGTTCATAAGGAGTCTTATCACTGTTTGGTCTTAAATGAGCTTTGTTAAGAATATGCACAACTGTGTGTACTTCTTCTGCCCAGAAGGTTTGGGGAATGTTACTTTCTTGCATCATGGCTCTGGCAATATGTTGTACAGACCTGTTTTGTGTCTCTGCCACTCCATTCTATTGAGGTGTACCTGCAATTGTAAACTGTTGTTTTATCCCATGCTCACTGCATAGGTCTGCAAAATCATAGTCTGTGAATTCACCTCCTCTGTCTGATCTGATACACTTTAGCTTGCATCCTGTTTGATTTTCTGCCAATGCCTTGAATATCTTGAATTTCTCAAGTGCTTCTCATTTATATTTGAGAAATGCAACCCATGTCATTCTGGAAAAATCATCTATTATCAACATGAAATAGGATTCTCCACTTGGTGTTTTAATTCTTGAAGGTCCACACAGGTCCATGTGTACAAGTTGAAGTGGCCTACTTGTTGATAACTCATCTTTGGTCTTAAAGGATGTGCAGGTCTTTTTGCCCAATTGGCAAGATTTACATATGGTATTTGAAGGCTTCTTTATTGTTGGCATATCTCTGACTGCTTTCTTCTTGCTCAGACTGATGATATGGTTGAAGTTAAGGTATCCCAATCTTCTATGCCATAACCATGACTCCTCAAGTTTGATAAGGTGGCATGCTTCATTCTCTTCTTTCACTATGTAGACATTACTTTCTGTTCGAACACCTTTGATCAGGGTCTTTCCTGTGGTGCTTGATCTTACTTCACAGTCTTGTGCTCTAAAAAGAACTTCACAGCCTTTATCACACATTTGACTGACACTCAACAGATTTGCTTTCAGCCCATCCACAAATAGTACATCTTGGGCCTTTCCTCTGCCATTATCCAGACTGACTGAGCCTTTTCTTTTGATTTTCCCTGCTTTATCATTGTCAAAAGTAACATTTCTAGATTTCTTTTCATCAAAGGTTATAAAATTGCTTCTTTCTCCAGTCATATGCTTTGAGAAACCACTATCCAAATACCATTGGATTTTCAGGTCTTGAGATATTAGAGCCAGGTCACATTTATTCACCTTCTTTTTCCACTGCATGCATCCTTTTGTTTGGTACCTTTTCTGAGATGATGGGCCACATTCTCTGAGAGGACATTTGCAAGACATATGTCCAATTGTATGGAATACACAACATTTGATCATATTTTTAGCATAATTATGAATATGAGTAAATTCTTCATGATTCATAAACCTCCTTGAGGTTTTGAACATCAGTCTTTGTCCACATGTTCTGCATTCTATGATTTTATGACCAAATTCCTTACAGTAAAAACAGTATCCATAAAAACAATTTTCATACCTGATGAAGGGTTGTCTTCTCCATTTGTTTTCTTGAGGAAGTCTTTTCACTATTTGCATCCTTTTCTGGTTTGAATCGATTCTCCTTTTATGACAGTATGCAGCAATATGTCCCAGTTTGTGGTAGGCATAACAGGTGGCATTTTCATAGGGGGGGGGAGAATCTCCTTTGATGGCTTCCAAATTTTACATATTCAGGGGTATATGAGCCTTTTTCAGTTGACTGTTTGTTTATTTCATTATTTGTCATTTGAGGTTCCTTTTGGTTTCTGTTTACTTCATTGCAGGTTTCTTCTTCTGTAGGAACCTTCTGAGCTACTTTATTATCCTTATCTTCTTTTACAAAAATGATATTTCTGTTTTCCTTTTCTTTGCCTTTACTTGATTCTCCTTCATATCCTATCCTAGTTTTTATCAGAGGAGATATTTGAGCATCTAGAATTTCATTCAACTTATCAGAGCTTTTCATTTGAGGAGAATTTATTGACACTTTCCTTTGGGCGTTAAAATAATTTCTTCCTCAAGCATACTACTTCTTCCAATTTCTCTTGTTCCTGAATTTTATCCTTAATCTGCTTAAGTAAGATGTCTTCTACCTTCTTGGCTTCTTCAAGCTCTAATTTCAACTGAATGAGGACTTCTGAATTTTGTTCTTCTCTTACATATTTGAGGAGAATGTCTTTCTATTTTCTGCACTTCAGTTTGAGTCTGTCAATTTCTTCCAGGGCACTTCTTAGCTCCCCCTCAAGATCAACTTCACCTTCTTCCTCATCTTCTATAAGTAATCCTTCAAGCTCTTCTATAGCCATCAATATAAATTCAGAGGTTCCTTCTTCACTTAAGGGTTCATCTGAGTCTTCAGCTGCACTGCTGTCTTACTGAGCATAGAAAGACTTTCTATTGAATCTCTTCCCTTTCTGCTAGTTCTTTAATATGGTTTTCTCTGATTCTTGAGTCTGATTCTTTGTTTTCTTATGAGGACACTTAGCAGCATAGTGTCCAACTCTTCCACAATTAAAGCATTTAAATGGAAGTTTACCTTTATATTTACCTGAGCCTCTATCCAATTTCCTGATAAATTTGGCCTCTTCTTCATCAGAGAAAGAGCATATATCTTCCTTTTCTTCTTTCTTCTTCTCTGTCTTAAAGGCTGCCTCCCTCACATTTGACTTCCTCTATGGCAGTCTCATCTCACAAGTTGTTAGATTTCCAAGTAATTGGTTCATGGTCAAGGTTTCCCAATCAACTGTTTCTTCTATGGTAGAAACCTTGGGGTTAAAGCTGGATGGAAGAGATCTTAGAATCTTTTGAACAATTACAGCTTCTTTTATGGTTTCTCCAAGAGCCTTCATGTTATTCACAATTTCTGAAACCCTTAAAAAGAAGCTGGCAATGTCTTCATCATCATTAATTTTTATATTTTCAAACTGGGCTCTATAGACTTGAAGTTTGGTTGTATTCACCTTTTTGTCTCCCTCGTGGATGTTTTCTAGTGTATCCCACATTTCTTTGGCAGTCTTGCTATGCATTACTTTGATAAATTCTGCCTCACACAGTCTATTTAATATTGCATTCATGTCCTTTGCATTAGCTAAAAAATCTTGTTTGGCTTCTTTCTTTGAGTCAGTCGCCTTTGGGGCATATCCAAATTCCACAGCAGCCAAAACTTCTATTCCTAGAGACATTATATATGTCCTCATTCTGATTTTCCAGAAGGCATAATTTGCATCGGTGAAAAAAGGGGCTTTATTGGTTGAGCATCCTTCTTGACTAGCCATCCTAGGGACCTAGGATCTCCTTTCAATTGTTAAACTGATACAGAAGGAACCTGCTTTGATACCAATTGTTGAACCCTTAGTTAAACTGAGAGGGGGCGGTGAATCATTTTAACACAGTCATGGACTTTTAAACTGACCTTTAAACTTATTTACAACTTAATTTCATGATCAACTTTATAAGTGAGCAGCAAGTATTAAGATAATGTGACAGCAGACTTAATGTGAAAGCAGCAAGTATTAAGAAGATTGGACAAACCATATCAACACATAAGCATCACACACAGAGACAGCAGATATAAGTGGAAACCCATAAAGGGAGAAAACCACATATTATTATTGTTGTGATGCAAAGGCAAGCTCAAACTCCCTCTCACCACTGATTTTATGTAGGCACTAACCTACAGGAGGCTCCTACCTCAATTCTGCAAGCTACAACTTGCAAGGAAGCTCCAACTCTCATCAATTTTATACATGCACCAACCTACAGGAGGCTCCAACCTCAGTCAGCTACAACTGACATCTATCAAGCTACAACTTGATAGGGAAGCTCCAACTTCCTCACTCTCTCAAAAAAAAACTTGTTGATTTACCTTGGATATCAGCTCTGTTCTGTACCTTCTTCACTGTTGTCCTCCAACTTTCTTATCTGTCTTATATCATCTCTGACTCTTCGTTGTTTCTCTTTCAGCTCCTCCTTCTTCTTATCTTCTCTGCCTCAATTCTGCATTCTCTAACCTCTCTATGGATATCAATGTGATATCATTTATAGAGTTTTCCTCATGACTGTTTGTATTCCACAGGGAATTCGAAGTGAATAGCCCTGACTCTTTGCTTTCTGCCTTCTCATTTCTTTGTCCAGCTCATTCAGAAAAAATATAACAATATGTACAAATTTCAATATTACAGTGGGATATTTCTTTTCCTCTAGAGACTTGGATTTGCATCACAAACAATATAAAAAAAATTAAAACATTTAAATTTTCAGTTATAATAATAATTTCAGTTCAATCCATTCATTTTTTGGCTCTCTGTGAGTTTGTCTTTTCTACTGCTGTAGTCTAACTGTTCTGCATATTCTCCTGCATTTTCATGCCTATAAAATGCCCTATGTTTTTTTCAATTTCTGTCATACTCTCCACTTCATTTGTGTTTCTGCTGCATATATACCTGTTTTACAAGTTCAGCTCCTCAGTAACTCTTAAACTCTCATTGTGTATAAAAACGCAGCTTCTTCTCATTATCTCCTGGCAAATTTAAATAAATGCAGAGGCTTCTTATAATCAAGGTTATAAAACCCATAAAGCACATAATATGCTTTTTTAATAAACCCTGCAAATGTTTTATTTCACTTCGGAATAATAGTGCAACCCACAGATGCATATAAAACTCAACATACTAACAGCTGGACCACTATAACCCTTTTCATCATATATTCCGGCAACATATATCATTAAGTCTTCGCTCTCACTTTCTGTGTGAATTTCCATTTAACATTTGCCCTTATAAACTCTGATTTGAGCCAAGATATTAGTGACTCACGGCACTTTTATAACCATAATACATCATAAATGACTGGCTCACAGTATATTTTAAACCATATATATTTCGTTAACGTAAACCTTCGCCTTTATAAAAAAATGCGTTATAAATATGGTCACTTCACTTTTCCTCATATAATAATGCCGAAGCATAATTGTTGCCAATAACATTATCACTATTCCAACTAGACTTTATGAAACGCAAATAAATTATATTAAACCTTGGGCTTAATACTAACATATGTAATGTTGACCTATGTGTCAGTGGTTTATAATTCCACCATATATTCGCATCCATCCAAACATATGTTCACGGTTCAATTGTCTCGTGTCCAATATATTATATCCCCCATTTAATGTTAAGAACCCTTATTATAGCCTTTGATTCCGCACTCACCAGCACTTATAATTAAATTGAATTCTCTGGGCCCATAGCAGCTCCATACCCACATATACACCCTTTGAACGTGCACCCTTTATGATACTTCATCTCAATGATAATATATTGACATATATTATAACTAAGCCCTGACTTTTGTTTAACCCCAATCTTCGACCTTTATAGGGAATTGCATTATATATTAGACACATATGGAATATTCATATATGTATAAACTCAACTTTAATAACAAAACCAAGCGCCAACATACAACTATGTTTGGGCCCCAGCACTAACGTACCTCGTGAATCGACGGTTAATAACTCATCGCCCTCCAATCAACCCATCCAACAGTTATCACGTTATGTAAATGCTCAGGTCTTATCACATCTAACTTGCACGATCAAAGTGGGTCTCGGTACTTAAACTACCTTTCGCATCCGACAGTTGCAGGCTTATCGCGCACCAATCCCGAATCTGATGGATCTCACGCAATATCATGCAATTAAAATGCTCGAGGGTTAAAACTCAAAATTTGCGCGATATAAATGGTTTTCGAAAACAACTTATGGCCACGTGTCATCCAATGACATATATCCCATTCAAAAGAAAAATCAACTTACCACTTTAAAAATTACGCGATACCAATGGTTTATTGGTTCAAAACTCTTTTAATGTTCACAAGTCATGGTTCCGCTCCTTTCCGGCTCAAGGTTCCGTCCAGCTCTTCAACGTTTTATTATCATTAAACTCCGCTTCTTAACTACAGGTTCTTTTGATTCGGGCTTCTTGTAAGATAAAATACCCCATCGCATCTATTTAAGGTTTTGTTATGAATCCGCGCCATTGCTTCCATAACTATAAATGGAGGTTGAAAAACCCCTTGTCATTCACCTTGGCGCTTCTATTTTAAACACAATACACACAAGATTTCAACCATAGCTTGCCATTTATCTATCAAAGGCATGTAGAAATAAATCCATTCATACATAGTTGCTTTCAAATCCATTCATTCAGAAATCAGCCAACCACTGTTTCCTACCCAACCACTGTTTCAGAATGACCGTTTCTCTGCATTCAATTACTGTGCATGATAGTGCACGTAGTGCATGTCAGTATGTTCTCTGTATATTCTCTATTTCTCTGTATATTCTATGTTTCTCTGTATTCTCTGTACATTCTTCTGCCCTGTTTCTTCACATGGCCCTGTCTCTGCTGCTTCTTCAAATGACCCTTTTCACAGCTGCTCGACCCTCTCTAGCTCTATGCAGGTCTCTACTGCCTCTCTGATACCTCTCTACATCTTTTCTGCCTCTTTTGTTGTCTCTTTGCTTCTATGCTACTCTCTTTTGCCATCTCCTTTGCCATCAATGAAAACATTTCCAACAATTCCTCTTTAAGTTTGGCGAGCTCCTCATATTTTTCTTGTACTTGAAGCTTGACAAAGTCAACTTCCTTCCTTGTCTTGTCTTGGTTACCATATTGTGCTTTCTTCTTAAGTTCCTCATTTTCCTTTTTCAAACTATTAATCTCTTCCATGGAAGCCATAAGTTTATTCAAGAGATCTTCTTCAAAGTCTTCTTTGTTCTCTTCTTCTTCTAGGACTTCTTTGGCCTTCATGTCATCATTCTTATTTTCAACTTCCTTGATGGGTTTTGGATTTCCTTCTTGTTTTCCATCATCTTCTTGACTAGAGGTCATGGTCAATGCTCCTTTTGAGTGAAGATCATGAAGTTTGTTCCAAATTGGCCTTCATAGAATCAAGTAGCCCATTCAATATTGCTTTCATTGCTCTTGTATTATACTCCTTGGATTCTCCTTCCAACATGCTATCAGTAATCACTAATTTCCAAACTTTAATGCCTTGAGTCTTTAAAAAATTCCCCATTCTTGCCTCCCATATATCAAAGTTTCCATTGAACAATGGGGCCTTTGCAAAATGATTGACTTCAATTTCGATGGTTGAGGAAGACACATCTTTAGGAGGATTGGAGACTTTGTTCCTTGGCTTTTCCATTTGTGTTCTAATGATCAACCTTCAAGTTGTTAGGCTTTGAGTGAAGGTACTGGCTCTAATATCAATTGTTGGAAATACTGAGAGGGGGGTGAATCAATATTTCTTTCCAATTGTTATTTTTACCAGTTAGATCACTTATATTTAGAACACAATACGAACAATAAGAATAAATGCTTTAATTAAATTCTTCTTTATAATAAAATAGATACAATAAATGTAGGGCTCCAACCCTAGATGAAGACACTGATCTCCAATCCTTCCAGGCACCAACCTATACTTTTCCAAGCACCTACTTGGACTTCACGAGGCTCTGACCTCTAGGGAACCAACCCTATCTTCCAAGGCTCCAACCTTGTCACTTTGAGGCTCCAACCTCTAGGGCTCCAACCCTATCTCTAGTACAGGCACCAACCTGGTCTTCTTCTATCCTCTAGGGCTCCAATCCACTGCTTCAATTTGTCAAGATAAGTTGATGATCTTCAAAGCTCCCAATCTTTTCTGCAATCTTCCCTGACAATATCTTCACTCTCAACAAAGCCTTCTCCAAATAAATTCATCAATGACAACCTTTTCTTATCATGAAGGTGTCCCCACTGCTGTTACACCATTTTTTGGTCATCTAACCCATTATCGTTCGATGAACCCAAGTACACCATGTAAGACCAATTTTACCCCAAGTAAAATTGCTTTCACCACATTTGTTTACGTTTCTTGGTCATATTTAACCCAAAACAAGGTAATCAATTAAATAAATCATTATTTATTTAATTATTTCCTAATAATAAGTTATTTAAATCATTATTTAAATAATATTCTTAGTTAAATTTGACTAAATCACATATAAATGATTAAACAAACCATTATTTATTTAATTATATTCCCCTCATCTCCCTTAAAATAATAAAGAAATCATTTATTTATTTATTATTTATAAATAAAGGAATTGACCCAACTCAAAAACCCTTTTCCCTCCAACAAATATAATAAAATATTCCTAAAGGGTGATTCTAGAATGTGATTAATAATATTTTATTCATGCACCGAGTTCTAGAACACCCCAATATTTTGTTATAAATAGAAGGGTTTTCCCCATTCATTAGTTACCTCCATTTCATTAGATTACACTAGATCTACTCTTGGTCACCATTTCCATTTGTTTGCATTTTGAACTCCCATGGAGTTCCATGTTTGTTAGGGTTTTCCACATTAACCAAAGAGAGGAATTTTAGATCTGAAACACTGAGGACTTCCAAGAACCCATCCCACTAAGGAGAACTAGAAAACACCTTTCTTGTTTTCCTCTCAGGTGCCCCATTCCTTAATATAATATAAGATTATTTTTATACATTGTTCTTGTCTTGTTCATTGGATGCATGGAGCCATTTTATATCTTATCTGCTTAATATCTTTTATGCTTAGATCTAATTTTATGCAACAAATTTAAAGATATTTTGCAGCTGTACTTGATGTTAGGGCTACTTGATATGCATAGCTAAAGTGATCTTTTACGACGAAATAATCATACTAACAACTAGCGACTCCACACGGGTTTTATTTTGCGACCACTGTTGTTTTCTATCTTCCTGCATATCCAGCTGTTTCAGACCCTAGGGTTTCTCTTCCATTTTTTATTTTTCCTATTTTTTCCATTTTTATGCTAGTTTTCCCCTCTAAAACCCTCAAACATTCAAATTTCTAACTTCCGTGTGTTTCTGGCCTTTTTGCGCAGGTGACCGACATCAGTCGCTGCTGAGACGACAAATTTTTTTGAAATCTGCCGCCGCCAGACCCGGATCTGCAGGTCGCACTTATCGGCCCAAAAAGTGCGACCTAGCCTTGAGGTCGCACTTTTCTGCCCTAAATCTACGACCTAGCCTGAAAACAGGCCCAAACCTGCGACCTGCAATTTTTTCTGCAATCTGCCAGCACTTTTTCTGGGTTTCACTGAAGCTTCTGTCGGGGTTTTCCAGCCTCTATCTCCACCTGTTCAGACCTGTTGTTGATCGATTTCACTCACCTAAGTGGGAATCTTGCCCCTTAGAGCTTCAGTTCCCTCCATTTTTTGTGGGAGAGTTTGTTGCTGTTTTCAGACGTCTGAATTTCTAAAAGTTTCAGCCTTATTTCAGATCTGATACCTCCTGTTCAGATCCTCACAGGTCAGCTTTTCTTCCCTTTATATACACTGCCTTTCACTTTGTTTGGGTTCATCTCTAGGGCCAACCCTTTGACCCCCTCTTTTCAGATGATCTCCTATTTTCTAGCAGCACCCTTGCCCCTGCCTCTTTGCTGCTTTCTGCACCACTTTTCTCCATTAGATCCCAGTCCCTCCAGACCTTAGATCTATTGGTCTCTTGTTAGCATGCTCTGCCCCTTCTAGACTAGTTTTGAGAGACCCACCTTCTTGGGTTCAATTGCTGCCTTTTTAGTTGCTCGTTTTCTGTTCTTTCAATCTTATTTACTGCAGATTTCTTTTCCATTACGCAACACACTTTTTCTTTTACTCTCAAAACGTTTGGGTTTAATCAATTAAAATTAACGCACACCACACACTTACCATAAGTGAAGAAGAGCCTGGTTAACACCGCCTGGAAAAGACTCTAAAATTAATCGACACTGCACCTCCTTGCCCTTGTCACGTCTTTCTTTTTCACCTTGCTGCCCTTGTCGGTCTTTCTTCTTCCCATCATCATTTCGCCTCCAAGGCGTTTATCCCGGCGACTTCTTGGCCTTCACCCTCAGTTTCCGGTTCGTCGACTTCCTCCTTCCCGTCGTCATCAAGTAAGTCCTCCCCCGAGTCCGCACTCCAACTCTTCCTATGATTGTTTGGGTTCTCCCCGTCCTTCTGGTTCTCCCCCCTTTACCTCCACCATGTCTAGTTCTGGACCTAGCCCTAACCCTAGTTCTATTGTTGGGTCCGCTTCCAGTGGAACCACTACGGGACCTACCTCGACTGCCCCATTACTTCCGTATATGGTCGGCCTCAGTCTCCCCGACTTCAATCAGCGTATCAATGATCCTATCCTCCATGATGTCAATTGGCCTGCTATGCCAACCAAACTCCCCTCCGACATTCCCAAGTTCGAAGGCCTTGCTAGTGAAGATCCCTCCAATCATATCCGATCTTTCCACATGTGTTGCTCCTCTAATTCCATCACTGATGACTCCATTCATCTTTGTTTATTCCAACGCACCCTTACTGGCGAAGCGTCCAAATGGTATGTTGATCAAGCCACCTCTTCCCATACCACTTTTGCAACCATTTCCCAAGCCTTTTTGTCTTATTTCCAACTCCCTCTCCGATACGACACTGGCACTGAACTATTGACCTCCTTTCATCAATCCTCTTCAAAACGTCTCTTCGCTCATGTCCAGGAGTGCCGACGACGACGAAGCTTATGCCGTGCTCCCCCCTTTGAAGATCAAGTTTACATGGATTGGTTCCTTCACTCTCTCTTACCTCCCATTGGCAAAGATGTTGCCTCCCATTTCCCCCAAACTGAAGAAGCCGCCCTTCAAATCGCCTTAAAATATGACCTTATCTATGCCCAGTCTGGTTATTTTTATACTGTCCTTCCTGATCTCCCCAAGCCCGGGGGCACTAACACCTCCAGGACCTCTCACTCTACCGACGGTATCATTGGAGCCATGTCTCATACCTCTTCTCCACCTCTTATGCCCTATGGTTTTCCTCCTAGCGGGGCCAGCACTTCCAGCACCTTTCCCCATCCCGGTAACATGTATCCAGGCTTTGGCATGCCTCCTCCTTTTTCCCACTCTCCTGCTTACCTCAATGTTGCCCATTCTCACCCTTACCCTTATCCGCAGCCTGGTGTCCCAGCTCCTCCAGCATTTGGACCTCTAGCTCCCTTGCCTCCTCAGTCGCACTTACTCCCCCCTCCAGGGCACGTATTTGCGCAGCCAGGTGCAACTCCTCCTCTTCCTTCGCAACAAAAGAGGAAAGACACTCCCTCCGCTTCCGGTAATCGTCGACCCAATCCTTCCCGTCTTGATTCTAACACTGCTGACCAGCCCCAGAGCTCTCAACCCAAGCAAGACAGGCCACTTCACACCAATAAGTCATGTTCATGTTGCGGTGTTTACGGTCATTACACTCACGATTGTCCGTGGTTACCACAAATGCGGCACATGTGGGAGTCTCAGGCCACTGTGCAGGGACAACACTCTTCTCCTTTTATCCCTTCCCATACGGCTACCTCTCAACCCACTATGTTTCCCGATCCTTTCCCTCAACAAGGACTCATGGCCACCCAGTCACCTCATGGCCCGGAACCCACTCAACCTTCTCATTCTGGTTCCTCTGATTACCAGATCCTCATGATGGCCTCAGACCAATATCTCACCGCCAATCCTTCCCTTCAACCTCGGGCTCCCGTTCCTTCTACCCCCGAGTTCCCATCCTCGGGCCCTACTAAGCCTCTATCGACACCCAATGGTCCCTTGCCAATTCCTCCACCCAACGCCAAGATTCATACCGAAATGACTAAGGGCCCATTACGCCAAAATGCTACCTTTGATCAGATTACCCTGGATGCTGTCGACCCTAGCGATGACCAGTTAATTGTTTTCGGCCCCCGTCAACTTCACCATCCCCCTCTTCCTGCGTCTGTTGCTTTCCAAATCTCGGTCCAAATCCAAAATGCCACTATTGCTCGATGCGTCATTGATGAGGGGGCATCTACCTGTGTCATGTCCGCTTCGGTTTGGCAACACCTTGGATCTCCTGCGTTGGCCCCTTCCACAATCACCCTTCGTGCGTGGGATGGCCATGCTTCCCAGCCCGTCGGCCTTTTCCGCCGCTGTCCTATTACTCTTGCAGGAAAAACTGTGTGTGTCGACATTGAAGTGATCGACGCTGCTCTCGACTACAATATCCTCTTGGGGCGTAGTTACACCTATGCCATGTTTTCCGTCCCATCCGCAGTTTACCGCAAGATGTTCTTCCCGCATAACGGCAAAATCGTCACCATCGACCAGTTATCGTATTGTACCCCCAAATCTCAGATTTCCCCTCAGCCCTCTATTTCCACCGCCATTACGTCTCGGCCCAGTGTCTCTCCCGGCCTCTTTAAAGACTCCTCCTTGATCGACACCTTTCTTGACCCACCTACCCTCTCTGACCCTAGCCTGGCAAGCGTTTGCATGATACAATCATCTTGGGCTGACCTTACACAGCCCACTTTGGCTAGTCAGCAACCTCAACTTTCCCCAACTCCTCCGGCTCCTAACTCTTCGCCCCCGCTGGCCAGTCTTTTTCCTTCAAAATCTCCCCTCCCTACTGGATCAAGTCTGCCCGATTTCAACCCCCTCAGCCCCGTCCCTCCTAGCCATTTTCCTGCTGGTCAGATTCCTTTCCTCGCTCCCCCTCCTGGAGCTCTTTCCGTCCCTATCTTGGCTACCCTCTCCCTACCCAACTTGACTTTGGGAATACCCGTCTGATATCTAAGTCCCCCTGCCCCTACCCTGCCTGGTCAACCCAAGCCGTATCTTGCTTTGACTCCAGTTCAACCAATACCCATGACCTCTTTCGCTACTCCAACACCTCAATCTCCTCACCCAGCACCTCCTCCTGTTACAACCCTGTCCGGTAACAATAGCAAATTTCTCAGGGGGGCACCGAAGGACACAGTAGCGTTGACAACTTCCACCCCTCCCCGCCTTCCAAAACATCCCATCCAGTGCGCCTTGTGCAACGTGTCAGCCACGCCACCCATACCTGTCCTGAATTACCACACCTCAAAACTGTGGTCAATGAAACGTTTCCAGAATCTGATATTCCCACGATCCAGGTCACCCTCCCTAGTTCCCTTCCCAAACTTAAAAACTTGCGCACCAATCACCCTTGTTCTTTATGCGACTTCCATGGGCATTATACCTACCTTTGCCCCTGTCTTGACGAGTATCGTGCTTCTTTGGCCGCTTACCGCCAATTCGAAGCCGCGCTTTCCCGTCCTCCTTTTTTAACCCCCGACCACGCGTCCACCCCAATTACCATTTCTCATCCTGATACTGACATGACCGAACCTTCCGCCACTATTTCCTACCTTGCCTCATCACCGCGTTCCCCAGCATCCAACCCCTTAGCCCCGTTCCCCGCTGTTTCGCCTACCCACTCATCTATTGACCCCGCTGTCACTTCTCATATCGACACAAACATAAGCCTTTCCCCTCAACATCAGATATCTCATATTTCTACCTCTTCGGGTCATCCTATGTCATCCACTACTCCCCTCTTCCAGTCCGATGAAGACATCATGGAAGCCATGACCGAACCTGACTTTACATGGGACGATATGCACCATCGTGCATACTTCCTACCACATCAATCACATGACCAGTATGCTCTCGAATCCAAAGACTTCATTCCTAATAAAGTTGATTGGTTCAAAAACCCCATCCCTGCCCCTGACGCTTTCGAAGAAGGAAATATGGTTAACATCTCCCCTACCATCAAAATAGACATTTCTATCAAACCAGGTATCTAAGAACACATCACCATGGGCGCCCACTACACTCCGGAAGAAATTGAAGCCTACACCAAAATCTTCATAGAATTTCGTGATGTTTTCGCTTGGTCCTACTTAGAAATGCCAGGACTCGATCCGGCCATTGTCGAACACCACATCTACACATGGCCTGCCGCCATTCCGATCCATCAAAAGTTAAGACCCATTCATCCATCTAGACGTGCAACCATCAAATTTGAAATCGATAAGCTCCGGCAGGTTGGTTTTATTTACCCCATTGAGTACACCACTTGGGTGTCCAACCCAGTTCCTATTCTCAAAAAACAAGGCACCATTCGTGTTTGCACTGACTTTCGCGATCTGAACAAAGCTTGTCCCAAAGACAACTTCCCCACACCATTTATTGACCAAATCATTGATGAGTGTGCGGGGCACGAGGTCTTATCCTTTATGGATGGCTTCTTAGGATACAACCAAATCGTTATCCATCGTGCTGATCAACTCCAAAGCCTCCAAGGCAAAGCTAATTTTCTTCACTGATTCGTTCCAGCCTATGCGACCACCGCACATGGTTTCCTTCGACTTCTTTGCTCCCACACTTATTTTGTCTGGGATACCTATGCTCAACAATCTTTTGATGCCCTCAAACATGCTCTCACCTCTGCCCCCTTGATTCGTCATCCTGACTTTGACCGAGATTTCATCCTTTACATCTCCGCTTCCACCCATTCGGTTGCTGGTGTCCTTATTCAAGAAGATGATAACGACCTCAAGCATGTGATCTATTATGTCGGTAAAAACCTTGCTGGCCCACCTATGTCCTACTCACATGAAGAAAATTTAGCACTAGCTGTTGTGTTCTCAGTCCAAAAACTGCGTCATTATATTCTCCTGCGTTCCACCAAGGTTGTGACTGATTCCAACCCCATGGCTTTCCTGTTGAGTCGACGCATCCTCAGTGGGAAGTACGCTCGTTGGGTCGTTATTCTCCAAGAATTTGACCTTGAATTTTTCACCCCAAAAAGTAAGAAAGGTTTAGCCCTCGTTGAACTCATTTCCGATTTGCCTACCGAGATGCAAGACACTCCCATTAATGATGCTCTTCCCGATGAACATTTATTTTCCATCACCACTGATGATCCTTGGTACGATGATATCCTTAATTACCTGCGAACCCAAAATTTTTCCCTTCATCTCGATCGTGCTGCCCGATGATGCATCCGACACCAAGCCTCTCGCTACCTTCTAATCGGCGACGACCTTTATCGTCGTGGAGTAGATACTGTCCTTCGTCGTTGTCTCACACACGCTGAAGCTGAACAATTCCTCAATGCCTGCCATAGCGGTGCTTGTGGGGACCACCTTTCCGGCCTTGCCACCACCCAAAAAATCATGCGCGCCGGGTATTTTTGGCCTTCTCTCTTCAGTGATTGCATTGAAGCAGTCCAACACTGTTCCAATTTCCAACATTTCACCCCCAAGGCGCGAGCTCCTCTCGCTCTCCTCCATCCTGTCATCACCGCTGGCCCTTTTTGCAAATGGGCCATTGAATTTATGGAATGTCGACCTCCCTCCACCGGTAAACACAAATACATCATCGTGGCAGTTGACTATTTCACCAAATGGGCTGAAGCTATGTCGAAATTCAACAATAAGGCAGCCACCGTAGCCCTCTTTTTCTTTAACCATGTCATCACTCGATTCAGAGTTCCAAAATAGTTAGTCTCTGACCATGGCCGACATTTTGAAGATGAGATCTGGCATGAGCTATCCTCATTCTTGGGTTTTGAGCACCAATATTCATCTTCCTATTGCCCCCAAGTTAATGGCCAAGTTGAAGCGGTCAACAAAATTATTAAGACCATGCTTCAAAGAACGGTGAATAAGCACAAAAACAATTGGCACCTTATGCTCTTCCCTGCTTTGTGGGCTTATCGGAGTTCGGTTAAAACCACCACTGGTTTCACTCCTTTCCACCTTGTCTTCGATGAGGAGGTAGTCCTACCAATCGAGTGTGAAATCCCTTCCCTTCACTTGGCCGTTGAACTCCTCCCTGATACCCAACCTCTAGAATAATGACTTATCATGCTCGAGCGCGCCTCTGAAGACCGTCGTGTTGCATTGCAAACTCTTGAAGTGGCCAAAAAGCACACCAAATATCAGTATGACAGAAAAGTACACCCTCGCCAATTTCACGAAGGTGACCTTGTTCTAGTCTATGACCAGGCCCATGATACCCTTGGTCATGGGAAGTTTGAATCACTATGGCTCAGTCCTTACATTATCAGTAAAGACCTTGGGAAGGGGGCTTATCTTTTAGAGGACTTTGAAGGCCACCCCCTTCCTAATCCTCGCAATGCACTCTATCTCAAGAAATATTACCCCTAGCATTTCCCACTCGAAATGCACGTTTTATTTTCTTGTAGATAGCCAGCATATATTTGTTTTCACATTTCGCTACTTCACCAGGACACCCGCTGTCCACGAAGTCTTCCCTCACATCCCCTTAAAATCATATTTTCTCACTTACACCACAGTTCAATGGGGGGCACCACTTTTCCCACACACTCATCTCCGTTCGTGATAATTTTCGTCATGAGTTACCAGTTTGTACTCATGATTTTTATGGTCCCCATTGGCACCATCCCTCATTTCATCATCATATTTAGTTACGTCTGTGCGTCACTCCACTATTTTCTCCCGTGCCTTAATTGAGAGTCCCTTACTACCTCACCTATGGTGGACCTACTTCTGTCGACATCAGCCCATTTACTCCAGAAATCAGGTCTCGGGGGGCAGTGTACCTTGGTTCGAGCTCTTTTCAACCCGATCGCGATCTACACACTTGATGGTTCAGTGATGCAGCAGCAGCTATTGGTGATACCCGAGTGTGTGTGAGATGTCTTAACCCTCATGAGTGGGTGGCCCTGCAGGTAGCCCCCCACATACCCGGATGACTTCTTCATTCCAGCCCTTGATGCAACTCCTCTCCTTTGATGATATCGGCCTCAGTCGCTTGCAACAACTCTTCAATTTGCATGTGTCGGTCCGATTTCACGAGCCCTTCCCCGTTTTTCGGGGGCATTTGGGTGTATTTATATCTCATGTACTACAAAAATATTGTATAAGTCCTGACGATTATTCCAGGCATAGCATGTATGTGGGATTCATCCTTCTTGTTTCTGGCTCATGTTTAGGCCAGCACTGGCTTTACTATTGCGTTCCGTGGTTTTCCAGGCGCCTTATCCTTTGTACTATTGTCTCGACGGGCATAGGTATGCCTTCCCCATCGCCTTTCACATTGGTACCACATCATACACTTGAGACTTGTTGCACCTGTAAGTCTCGTCTCCTCTGGGTCTAGTCCTCCACCACTTTAGATTACCTTACATTCCTCTCTTTCATTTCTATCTTACTGTCTAATGCTTAAGTTCTTACAACGTATTTCGGTCATATGATTTTCTCCTAACACTCGTACGTTGGGGGGCAATCTGTTACACCAATTTTTGGTCATCTAACCCATTATCGTTCGATGAACCCAAGTACACCATGTAAGACCAATTTTACCCCAAGTAAAATTGCTTTCACCACATTTGTTTACGTTTCTTGGTCATATTTAACCTAAAACAAGGTAATCAATTAAATAAATCATTATTTATTTAATTATTTCCTAAGAATAAGTTATTTAAATCATTATTTAAATAATATTCTTAGTTAAATTTGACTAAATCACATATAAATGATTAAATAGACCATTATTTATTTAATTATATTCCCCTCATCTCCCTTAAAATAATAAAGAAATCATTTATTTATTTATTATTTATAAATAAAGGAATTGACCCAACTCAAAAACCCTTTTCCCTCCAACAAATATAATAAAATATTCCTAAAGGGTGATTCTAGAATGTGATTAATAATATTTTATTCATGCACCGAGTTCTAGAACACCCCAATATTTTGTTATAAATAGAAGGGTTTTCCCCATTCATTAGTGACCTCCATTGCATTAGATTACACTAGATCTACTCTTGGTCACCATTTCCATTTGTTTGCATTTTGAACTCCCACTGAGTTCCATGTTTGTTAGGGTTTTCCACATTAACCAAAGAGAGGAATTTTAGATCAGAAACACTGAGGACTTCCAAGAACCCATCCCACTAAGGAGAACTAGAAAACACCTTTCTTGTTTTCCTCTCAGGTGCCCCTTTCTTTAATATAATATAAGATTCTTTTTATACATTGTTCTTGTCTTGTTCATTGGATGCATGGAGCCATTTTATATCTTATCTGCTTAATATCCTTTATGCTTAGATCTAATTTTATGCAGCAAATTTAAAGATATTTTGCAGCCGTACTTGATGTTAGGGCTACTTGATATGCATAGCTAAAGTGATCTTTTACGACGAAATAATCATACTAACAACTGATATTCATGTTACCCAAACACTTCTCTTCAAGGTCACATCATGATGACATAAACAATGCATCATAGTCTCCCAAACAACTCCAAGACGTTCAATAAGTTGTCCAAGTTCTGCACTTATTCTTCAATAAAAACTTCAAGGTTTGACTCCAAATAGGTAGCTTCAAGGTATTCAATAGGATTCTAGAAATATTTAAAGTGTCTTTAATATGCTGCCCCAAGGACTCTTCAAGAGTTCCAAGTAATTCATTGCTTCAAGGCTCCTAAAACTCCATTGTCCAAAAAAATCACTGCTCGAAGTCTGCTACACTAGTTCAAGCTTCCAAATTCGCTATTCTAGGCTCCAACTCTCAAATCTCCACACACCTCAATGATGCTCAATGATCTGCCCACAAGAGACACCAAATTGCCAACCAATTCCAAGAGTAGTTTCAATGTCTACCAGTTATCACAAACCACTGTCCAACCACTTTGATTTTCCTTAAAGGTTAGTATACCACCAAGATGTTATACCTCCTTAGATCAGCAATTCAACGAGCCTTCAAGAGACTATCCTTTTGGAGGAAGTTTGTTTATCCAACCACATATATTTATGCCCACACATAGGTCAGCAATCCGAGCTGAGGATAATTCAATCACTGTTTTGAAAGCTCCATGAAGGTGTACACTTCAGGTTGATGTCCACTCACAGATAGCACTGTAATCAAAGGTCAAAGATGCAATCCTTAAATTTTCCAAGTCAATTTGGGTGGTTGTCCAAGATTTGCAAGCACATCTAGCTTATCATAACAAGTCTGAGTTGAGGTGAATTGTCCAATGGGACTGTCCAGCCTTTAATTCTGAGCTACAATAGGTCACTGTAACCTCAACAAAAATATTGCCTAACCATCCTTAATCTAAACTTCATAATAGTGGCAGCAACCCGAACTTCTAATTTTCAATCCGAGCCTTTTTTTAAATGATTGTTCTTTAGGTTTGTAATTGAGCTTTTACAAGTCTGAAATCCAAGCTTTAAAAGGCGCAAGTGTCCAAGCTTTTTCACACAGGAGCTACCACATATTTTCAAATAGGAGTGATTGTACACCAAGCTATAATAGAATATAGAATAATTAGCCCAAATTTTTTTTTCCCAAACAGGTTTCAAAGTCCTCCTCCACCTCCTCTTATTTCTCTTTGAATTTCTGTGATTTTCATAGAAATTTTGATTGGCAGAATGAGGAGTATGACCTTATATTTATTCTCATTTTTCTTTTTGATGAAGGGACACGTCCCTTGGCCATGAGACATGAGCCTACACAAGTCGGCTTTGGTTGGCTCACTGACAACAATTTACCTTAAATTTGAAAAATCAGTAACTTTCAAACCGCTTGGAGTTTCGGGCTAAGTAATAACTCGTTGGAAAGGAAAAATTATGCTCTTCAAGATGGTGTAGGTTTCATTAAGGAATTTTTCCTCTAAGGTAGTAAAAAATATTTTTTAATGTGACTGATTATTTATGAGTGCAGAAATGGAGGCAGGGAAGAATGCCTTTAAGTGTAGGGTTGCTTCATGGTTTGATTTCTTCGTTGATTGTCTTCATAATCATGTCCTGGCCTTCTTCAACATAGGATCACCATCACCATGTCCTTGCCTTCTTCAACATAGGGTCATTAGGTCAGCGGTCCTTAAGATAGTGCAGAGATATTTCATCAATCAAATGGAGCATCATTATGTAGTCTTCATCATTAGGACATCAAGCTTCACATCATTGGAGATTTGTCATGTCATCATAAAATTATTGGAGGTAGGACATGTAATCATGTGTATGTATTCTATTCCTTCATCAAGTGAAGTGATATAGTAGTCTTCCATTGTAATCATCCTTTGGCATCTTCAAGAATATTTGCTATCCCAACCACTGACATCAACTATTGACATCAATGAAAACCTAGATTAACAAGGAGCAGCTTTCTGGACCTGTGTCCATTGTTCCTCCATTGAGTTTTCTATCTCTTCCACTATTTTATTTTTACAATATCTAGCAAAATTCCCATATCCATGGAATTACCTGCATTTAAATGGGAATTATTCATAGTCTAGCTCTTGGATGTGAGACTATTAAGCTACCATGGGTTTGATAGCCTCAGGAAGGCCTTCTTCCAAATAAACTTCTACACAGATTCTTGCACAAGAGTACTGATATTCATTTTTTTCTCTGTCGATGCACTTCCTAAGTTTGTTCCCAATGTTTTCTAAGGATTTAGGGTTCCAGCAATGAGGAGGGAGGTGGGGCAAACAAACCCAGACTGGAACTGCTAAGGGAACATTGTGACTTGGATCAAAATCGGGGGTCCATTGATTCTGATATAGGCCCTGAGTGCCTATGAAAAATGGGCCATTTCAGAATATTAGATTCTTATCCTGTACTACTTCAAATACGAAGACAAAGAAACTCTTACCTACTAGGAAGCTTTTGATTCCTTCTTTGATGAGGGGAGACCAGTTTCTTTGGATCCAAGCTCTGATTACTTTGGGTGAGGGCTAGGGCCTAGTGAACTGTCCAATGCACCCCCTTTCTACAATATTTAGTTCCGATCTGTAGGGCTCATCAAGCGGGCGATCAAATGTTGGGATAGTATCCATTCTTCAGATGAATTTTTTTTGGTTTTCACTTGCTGGGCACTTGGAGCTGCTGGTCACTAGCTTCTTGAAGTCGGACATCTCAAGAGGGAGAGAGGTATTGATCTCAGAGCCCCCCCCTGGGGCCATGGCTGTGAATCAATCTCAGAAGAGCATTTAGGTTTAGCGCACGTGGGCTCCTTCTAAACCTAGTTTGACAGTGCAAAAACCATGGACGAAGAAATTTGAAAGGCCCAATAGCATGGATTCTTTGTGATACTTTATTTTAATTAAGGAGAAAATAATGATTTTAATTGTAAATATATTGATAATTTATAATATTTAGTTAGATATGATCAATAAATTGATAATCCTTTGACATGATAAAATATGATCAATCTATTAATTTTCCATTTAAAAAGATAATTAAGATAGACATAGAGATGGAATCTACAACACTGAGATAGGATTGTTATTTGACTTAATTGAATTTTTGACAACAACAAAAATGTCTTCAATTGTATCATGCTTGTATTTTTATATTGTGTTTGGGTATATTCCAACATTAAATATTTCTCCATCCCCCTTTTGAATTAGTGACTACACCTAGAGGGTTAGAGAGGGTTATTTATCAATCTTGTAATATTTGATGGGTCATGTATAATTCTATCAAACTATATGTTTCTACAAGCATATTTTATTGGTGTTATTGTTGGTTTGTTTATTTGTATGGGTAATCGTATTTGTATTTTTTGTATAAGAATATGTATTCTCTAATTTGAGTGGGTTCATTCAATATTAGTACATAGTATGATATAGCATGCTAAAAAATTCTTATTCCATAATTTGAAAAAAATGTTGATATTCTTCGTTATCCACTCTAAATTCTTTGTGTCCACCTTTTCATTCCATTTTGGCCCAATGTATTAAGCACTAGTGTTAGTTGAGATAAATATGTTCCTTCTCTTTACTTTGCACTTCTTATGATGTGCATCAAACATGTAGAGTATAATACGCTCATGTGAAATCTAAATAATGAGTAGAGATACCCCACTTTGATTTAATTCGAAGATTATAAAGTGAGAGGAGTTTTTTTTGTTAGTGGTGGGAAAGCCTCCTAAGTAGCTCTAGAGCTTATTTTAGTGGTGTTAGGGATTTAAAATAAAAAGTAAGTTTCAATGAGATAACGACAAACACCATTGAAGGGTCCACAAAAACTTGGTGCCAGCTTGGCACACGATCCAATCCACAAAGAGATATTCTTGGGCTCAATATGAAATTACACCTGATCCCTAACCAGAAACTCCTTGAACAAATTGTTCCTGTCTGCATAAATCTTCTTCCTATCTTGCACTGCTTCCAATTTATGCTTGATCACCTGCATTTCCTGTTACATTTCTTCCAACATATTTGGTCCAATCAGTACTTGGTTAACTAGATCACTCCAACTGATAGGAGTATTGCAACTCCACCCATACAATGCCTCAAATGGACTCATCCTCAACAACTCCTGATACCTGTTGTTGTAGGCGAACTCTACCAGTGGAAGATACTCTTCCCACTTGCAGTATTGATGCATCACATACATCCTCAACATATCCTCCAATATCATATTTACCCTCTCAGTATGTCCATATGTATGCTGATGATAAGCTGTGTTGAAGGCAAACTCGGTGTGAAAACCTGCAAACAACTCCTTCCAAAACTTTGAAGTGAAATTTTCCTCCCTGTCGGACACAATCTTCTTTGAAACACCATGCAATCTAACTATGTCTATGATAAAAACCTATGCTACATCACTAGATGAGTATGTAGTCTTCACTTGTATGAAATGTGCAAATTTGGTCAACCTGTCCACCACAACCATGATGGAATCATGTTGTCTAACTGTCCTCGAAAAAATTGTGATGAATTCCATGGAAATGACCTCCCATTTCCATTCTAGGATCGCAATTTTTTGTACCATTCCGCTTGGAATTTTACACTCTACCTTAATCAGATGAAAATCCAAACATATGGCTACAAACTCTACCACATCATTCTTTAGGTTCGATGAATAATAGAATCTCTTCACTGCAGTCAAAGTCTTCTGGTAGCCTGGGTGAATTGAATATGGTTTTGCATGAAACTCCCTCAATATCACCTTCTTGAGCTCACTGTTGTCTGGTACATATATCCTATCTCTAAATCTAACCAATCTATCTTCCATGAGACGATAATCCAACTCCTATACACCTGCACCAGTACCAGTACCTATACCTGTACCACTACCACCTGTACCTACACCTTTACAACCACATGTACCTGTACCTATACTACCACATGTATGTGTATTTGTACCAACACCTGTACCTTGTTGAAACCTGTGCACAATATCCATATACCTATGATTCAACTGACTTGCCTACAAGATCCTATCCTCTAATTCTGTCCCATAGGGGATCATAGCTACTATGTGATTTACCTGTACCTGCCTACTAAGAGCATCTACAGCCCTGTTTTCCTTTCCCTTGATGTACCTAATCTCAAAATCAAACTCATTAATCATGCCCAACTATCTAGCCTATCCAGCGTTCAAAATCGGCTGGTCAAACAAGTATCTCAACCCCAATGTCGTCACTCATCAATACAAACCACCTCCCAAGAAGATAGTGCCTCCACATATTCAATGCATGTATAATCGTTTCTAGCTCAAGATCATGTGTTGGGTAGTTCTGCTCATATTCATTTAGTTTTCGTTACTCATAGCATACCACCTATCCATCTTGCATAAGAACTCCACTAAGTCCTCTCCTGCAAACATCTGTACATACTACAAACTCCTTATCCGGATCTACAATATTTAATGCTAGATAAATCTAGCATCTAAATCCAAGAGGATATCATAAACAAAAGAAACTAGGTGAGGTAAACAGACCTCCCACACCTAGTGTAGCTGAAAATGACCAAAACCCCAGAACACTGCTACTTAGAAATTATGCACAAAAGAGACAATGCAGTCTTATGAGGGTTTCAACTCAAAAATTAGGAGAATAGGTAGATATATTCATATATTGATCAATAATTCTTAATAATTGAGATCTAGTCTTCTTATACAAAATACAAGAGAACTCGGCAAGGGTTTCTTGTCATACACTCAAAATAGAATGGTGATCTTCAGAAATAAACTGAATAACCAATGCAACATGAGATACAAGAGTGTAGAAGGCTGAAGAATAGTATATATGATATGGATCCCCTCAATGGTCTCCTCCCATGAAAGGTTGAACCCCTCAATCACAAGGAAGCACTGTAAAGAAACCCCAAGACCTCCTGCTGAAGCTGCCTTCAAAAATAACGCATTCCCTAGCTGAAACAACGCTGGGAATGTTGGGAAAATGTGTGGCCTGATGCCACAGATCTGAAATGAGCTCTATATCTCTCCAAACAGATCTCTCGATAGAAGGAAACCTCCCTCCTATGAGAAACTAGCTCAAAAAGTGGGATTCCAATCCCTTCCACTGTTGCACCCTGCAACACAGCACAATAACCTGCAGAAACTACGATGATGAAGTAAGATGAAGCTTGGCCTGAAAACCTGAAGTCGAAAATGAATTCAAACCCTCCCAAGAGGCTCCTCAAGGAAAGAGGTGGGATTCCTGCTCAGGAACACCCGGTGCCAAACAGCACAGCAACCCTGCTAAACAACAAGAGGCAGAAAAAGTCTGAGCAGACCAAAATAATAATCTAAAAAATAAGGAATAATGTTTCCATCCTCTTCCTTAAATAAAATGTGATTTTTCTTGCCCTTGGCCCCACCCAATTAGGTCATTTCCATCAAGATATTCATCCCCCTCCAAAAATACGTTATTCCTTGATCCTTGCTCCTCCACATCTGCGTTGTTGACTTAGTCAAAGTAGACTGAAGCAACATGATATTATCCCTGTTCACATATGGAGGTGTTTTATTAAGCTGCAAGGAGTGTCTCCTTTCACACTTGAAGTGTTTTTATTCCTTCTTAGGAGACTTATGGGCTTTTCTACCCATTTATTCATGGGCTAAAGATGCTGCTAACTCTAATGTTCCATTTAACTTTGAAGCTAAAATTTGGGAACATTAAAGTCCTCCCCTCCAAAATTTTTGCTTGTCCTCAAGCAAATGTATAGGGAGAGAAAAATTTCTCCCCTCCTCCTTTTGTGGCCTCCCATAAATGGCCTCCATCACTGCATCAATATAATCTGCAATAAAACTGCCATCCAATGTTTCCTCCCAAGTTTGCAAAACCAAATGGCCCACATCAATCAAAGGTGGAAAGTGTGAATGGAAACTTGCTTGCTGTCCCATGGCCTCCTCAAAGTAGGAGTGATGAAAAACATGGTGAATTAGTGACTCCCTCACCCATGCTATCATTCAAATGAAATGATCCATCCTAGGTAGCTCATCAAAAGAGTCAACAACCCCGGCTTTATACAATGTATTGGGGCTGCATGGAGAGATTGGATTCTTCCATCCAAATGGTTTCTCTCTCCATTTATGGTAAACATGGGGTTTTTTTTTTCCTTGGGCTAAAATAACACGGCTTCCAAGAATGGACCAATTTTCCCCATCAAACAATTCAGCCATAAAGTGCCTCAAGTTCTTCAAGTGGCTCCTCCCACAAGAAGGGAAAAATAGTGACGTGGCAATCATGGGTTGCCCATGGTTCCTTCTGAAATATACAACATGTAAAGTGGGGAGAATCACACTCCCAATGGGCATCTCCAATACCTTCAGCACTCTCCAAACAATGCTTCCCATGAATATAAAAATATCAGCAGTAAATGGAAGCAAAATGCAATAAAAACAAGCTGCCATATGGCAACCGGAGAGTGGTTCGTAGTTCCACCAATGGAACTAGCGTAGTGCATCCTTTGCCTACATCAAAACAAAAAACAAAAATTTCTTACCCAGCCACTTGTTTTCTGCCACAGTCATCTCATAAGATGGAATCATGAATATACAATTTGGTGTCAATGGTGCACACCAAGAATTATGTGGCTTCCCCCACAAACCACCAACAAGATAGCCAACCTCAATGCTAAAATTAGCCTCAAGTACATCATAATATAAAGTATAAGAAGGGATGATCCTCCTTAATACAAAATTCTGCTCATATGAAGTAAATAAAGGCAAATCATAATGCAAATGTATACCTCCTCTACCATGTACTTTGGTCCTTGAGATGAAATGGCTCAACTAAAAATGCTCCCTCACTCCCAATGAGTAGGAAGGTGGCTGTGACATCTTCTATATCACCATCTGGGCTATGCATCTCTCCATATGCTGAAAAAAATCATACTGGATGCCCTCCCAAATAAACTCCTCTTCCAAGGAAAGATATGCATCAAAGTGCTTGGAAAATAAGTCCTCATGTGCTGCATGTGGCAGCTCGTCCTTGAGCTTAGATGCTCTAGTAAAGAAGACTCTGCCATGATAATAGATGACCATATCCTCTACCATGTATCTATCATATCCATTAGGGTCATCAAGAATCATGTAAGCACCAAGATCCTTGGAGTACTCTACCAAGAGTTGAGACCTCCAATATGGATCAATCCTCCCAAGAGTCAGCGTTGGTGATTTGGCATGTGAAGCTCTCCTCATGCTGCTGCCTACTACTTTGACATCCCCCATGCCAAATTTCTCCTCCAAACTCTTCACCTCTCCAAAATCCAAGAGTGGTGAATCCAAAGACAAGATGTCTTTCATCAACTCTAGATATGGTGGCCTCCTAGGTGGAATGCCCCCATGTAGTGAGACATCAATGTCAAGAGTAGACTGTTCATATGGTTGGGAAACCTTGGCCTTGCCCTCATAGTGAAAATTAGTCTACCTCTTCCTTGCATTAGATTTTTGAAATAAATAAGGGTGTGTGCCTCTCATCAAGTGATGTTTCTCTTCCTTCCTACCTCCTCCTTTCATCTGCAATGCTTCACAATTGTTACACAGTAATTTGTCACCGTCCCTACAATCCCCGTCCCGCACATTGGAGGGCTCATTTTGTGACCTATGAGCAGTGACATGCCTTGAAACCACTTTCATGACATCCCTCTGAACAAGAGCTTTCAATGCCCTGAAGACATCTCCTTGTGAAAAACCCTAAAAATGGCCCTTTTTGCATTGGCGCGAGCAAGCAGTTCATTACCCGCGCCAATGGAGAAAATACTTCAAAGAGGTCGCGCCAGTTGGCGCTTTGTCCCAGAGTCGCACTCGCGCCAGCCAATTTAAGAGGTGTTTTTTAAAAATAAATGGCGGAAGTTTCATCCTAACTGATCCAAGAACTGATATCTATTTTGAGTTGGGAGGTTTGGCTATGGATTTCCATAGAGAGGAAGTGGTTTGCCACCTCTCATGGAAGCTTCCTTGATGATAGGGCCAATCCCATGATTATAGGGATCCCAACTCCCCTTCCTCCATCTATAAAAGCTTACCCATCTCCATGGCAAGCTAGTCTTCAAGTTCCCACATTCTAGAGAGCCTTATGCTGCAAGAGCCTCCATAATTCCCTTAAGGCCAATTTCAAGCAAGGAGACTATCGTCAAGATCCGAAGAGAGAGGTTTGTCCCATCCTTGATAGGCTTTTTGAGACGTGTTCTACTGGCGACCCCCGGAAGGAGAATTCAACGTCAGAACTATGGTTGTAATTTTCCTTTGATTGATTATTAATGAACGACTATTGGTTATGGTTCCACTCTTGTTGTTATTCATGATGATGAGTTATGTCCTTTTTGACTGACATATAGTTGCATCTACTGGATTTTATGCTTGCGTTTGTTTTGTTTCTCGCGTGTGCAGATGTCCTATCACAGAGATTGTGGGGATTGTGATCTGCCAGAGCTAAGGAACAGGAGCACCACCTCTTCTACGAGCAACAACGTTGGATTCTAGGTAAGCCTTCATCGCTAGTTGGTTTATTTGCAATTAGGAACCTGCGCTATAGTGTGAATGATTGTTGCTAGACCCGGTTTGGGCTAGTAGGGATCACCTCTGTCCGCAGAGGGGATTTACCTCCACAACAAATTGGCGACTCCATTGGGGATCGTTAGCTTGTTGTCGTTCATTTTATGAGCTATAGACGAAGCTTGAAGTTGGCCAGATAGCCTTTAAAACGCTTTTTCTCTACAATTGCGAAGTAGATCAAAGCTGCTTCAGTCAATCTTTGGTTTAGTTTGTAAACTGAACACTTGGAGCACTGTCTGTCTCTTCGGTTGATTCTTGATTCTGCTTGCTTGATCGGCTCCTTTGGGCTGGCTCTTTCTGGGAATTTGGCTTTTGGATAGCTTGATTATCACTGGTCAGCTTGTTGGATTGCTCTTTTTTATTTTTGACTGGTAAACTCAACTAGCGCGCTTTTCAGCTTGACAGTCGCGCCCATTGGCGCAGGTTGCTAGTGTATTACCCGTGCCAATTCTATTCTGGCGCTAGTTTCAGCCTTACAGTCGCACCAATCCTGTAAGGTACTAGGGTTTACTCTGTTTTGAGCTTTCTGAGCTTGATCTGTGTCTGTCTCGCTTTGAGCCTAGATCACATGGTTCATTTGAGTCTTGGAGATCCTGCTTGAAGTGGTGAGTCTAGTCTTGGTTGGGAGAAATTATTTGTTTTTTTCATTTTCAGGCATTGGCGCTTGTTTTCAGTTAGAAACCCGCACCAATTAGCCATTGGCACTAGTTTTCAGTGAGCAAGTCGCGCCAGTTGGCGCTAGTTCTCAGTGTACAAGTCGGGCCAATTTCAGGTTTTGTGAAAATTGAGATTTTTTTTTTTCCCTAAATCCTTCACCAGTGTGTCTTTCCCTTCTAGTATTTTCACTATATGAGCATAGATTACATTGCTCATTTTTTGAATTGTATTCTTTCCATGATTGTTTGATGTAAAAGGGAATGAATGCCTTGTTTTGATCTCTTACTTTGGAAGTCCTCTTTGTGTTTGACCTCATATGTCTTGTCGCCTTTTGAGAGATTTCGTTACGAAGTGTTTGAAACAATGATTGCATTCTTAGTGTTTGTTTGCATCCCTTTTGCATTCATCCTTCCATTAAGAAGATCTGCATTCTTTTAGTTTTTGTCTCATAGTTTTATTTTCGTTAAAATGCATTAGATCACATTGCATTGAAAAGTATTATTTTTGAGATCCATCATTGAACTTAGATTACATTGTTTAATGATCAAAGACTAGAAAGCGCTATGAGTGCATTCTCTTTCATTGAAAGCATGCATTAAGTAGATTCTCATTTCATCGAAAAATGCATTGAGTGCATTCTTATCATTTGAAAAAGAAAAGGAAATTGTGCATAGATTACAATTGCATAGTTTTCGGAAAAAGAATTTTGCATAGATTACATTGCATAATTCGCTTCGTTGAGTGTTTTAGAATACTTTTGGATAGTGAAAGTCATCTAGTTTGGAAAAATTTTCGTTTTCAGTGTTTTTGTTTGTTGCATCATTGTTTGAAGCTCTTCCCTTAACTAGATAGAATTCATCGAATTGAAAAGATTTCTTTTCTCATATAGCTGCATACAGGAGATTGTCAGATGACATACAGTAGGGCCTTGAAACTGAGACATAATTGAAGATCAACATTAAAATTTACTCAATTTACACTAAGGAAGCATTGAAAAATTAACGCAACATTTAGAGGTCTAGGCTAGAGACGTGTTCCGGCGTCTTAAAACCTAGTAGCTGTCGTTCGCCTCTTGGCTTTAGACAGCACTAGTACGGACTTGTGCTCCCCGTACCGTTGAGTATATAAAGGGAGACCCCACTAGGTTTCAATCCTTTATCCATAGGAAGCCGAGTCTGCCACCCTATACTCGTGATACACCAGACACAACATTCGGGGAGATTTCCTGCACGTACGGAAAGTCCTTGGTTGATTTCTCTTTCATTTTGAAACCAAGGTGTATATTGCAGTTCACGGTTATTTGGTACACCCTTTGCCTAGTACTCCTGAGCAGTCATTTTGATCTTTTCTGACTCTTTAAACTTGAAAAGATCATCAAGATCTTGTCCTTTCACACTTGTTTCCAATCTGAAAGTGATAGAGTCACCTTTTTCCTGTTTCTTGACTCTTAAAATATGAAACGGTAGAGTTTTGTTTCAATATTTTAAAAATTAACTGCCCACGAAATATTCCTGGTTAAAGTTAGTTTCCTTAGGGTGTTGTTCTCAAGATCGTTTCTAATGGCAACTTTTCCGAAGTTCACCAACGAAGGAATCCCCTCTGATGGGAATCCTGGTCCTTTTCCTCCTTTTGGAAATGTTGGTGCTCCTTATATGGCAATGTTGTCCCTTCCTGGGTTAACTGTTGGGTTTCCTGTTTGGTTTTTCTCAACCTCTGTGGTCCCGAATGTCTCGGCTACTATTCAATCAGTTCCTCCACCTGAACAACATCATGTTGATTCCAAGGTGGACCTCTCCCCTTCTTCGCCTATTTCTGCGTCCTCATCTTCTACTTCGCCTGGTGAAAGTCTGGATTTGAGTAACCAGGTGGCTAAGAAGAAGAAGAAGAAGACAAAAAAGAAGAAGTCTGATAAGAGAGAGGCTAAGGCTGGAGGTGCTGCTTCTAATGCACCTCCTCTTGATAAACCTTCCAACCCTCCACGGAAAGTCAAGTTCCATTGCATGTTGTGCACAAGAGACCATCTTCTTCAAGATTGCCCTGGAATTCCCAAGGTGCTTGGAGTATGGTCCAACGGTCACCCGCCGTTGCCTTTGGCTTCCGGGAGTCAAGTTGGGGGCACGTCTTCAACTGGTGATGGTAAGGCTCCTAAGAAGCAGGGTAAGATTACCCATCCCTGTAAGTTGTGTGAAGGGCACCATGCCATTCACCTTTGTCCATATATGGATGAAGCCAAGAGAGTTTTGGACAACGCAACCGTTTCTACACCATGCCTTCCGGCTAGTTATAAACGGATTTCTTTGAGTCCTCCGCCAGTTGATCCTACGATTGGTCAAGATTCATCCTTGGTTGATCCCGCTCTCTCGGAAATTCAAATTCAGGAATCCATTCCTGACCAAACATTGGTCGTGGGATCGGTTGAGCTGGCCCCGTCTACGGTACACCAGGTCTTTTCTATTGAGAGTGGACCTCAAACCCCTCATGTCCTTTTGGTTTCTTCAGATTCTTCAGACTTGGAGAAAGATTCTCCTATCCCTATATCTCAAGAAGTTGCTCCTCCACCTCCCATGATGGAGGTCCTGGAGGATATCCCTCCCACCTTCGAGATGGAGGTCATAGAGGATGCTCCTTCTTTGGTAACACCAGGGGAAGACCATCTCGGTCCGATGGTAGCCCCTCCGAGTAGTTTAGTCGCTTCCTTTGATTGGAATCGATTTGCAGGATACCGCCTTCCGTCTTATGTGCCTTTCATGATAACGGTACAGGCTTTTGGTCTGGTCGTACCCAGCACCATTATAGACGAAGGCACGTCTATTAGTGTTCTATCCTCAACTACTTGGCAAGCTTTTGGCTCACCGTCGCTTGCGCCTGTTACGCAGAATCTATTGGAATTTAACAGAAGAACGAGTCAACCATTAGGGATCCTTCCAAGGTTACCTGTTACTTTGGGAGGTAAAACCGTCCATATGGACGTGATGGTTGTTCCAGGCCCCTTGGCTTTCAATCTACTCTTGGGGTGCGATTACACCTATGCCATGGGAGCACTTGTCTCCTCCCTTTTTTGTGTGGTCTGTTTTCCACATGAAGGACGGATTGTGACCATTGATCCACTTTCGTTCTTTGGTCCTGATGTGGTAGCTGGCCTGCCATCATCCCTTCCTGGTTTTTATCCACCCGTTGTATCTGCCCCACCACAGGTCAACTATGTGGCTACCTACACCGTGCCTGTACTCAGTGATGGTGTCGTTGTGCATCAGGTGCTAGGGGCATTGGGTCTTGACTTCCAGGATGTTTTCCTTCCATCGGGAGTGGAACTCTTGGAAGCGATGACTTCTTGTTCATTATGATGAGGTCGGTCAGAGCATGGTTCCTTTCCTGTGTCAAGCTCCTTAAAAAATGAAACCAGGTTGCTGGAGCATAGTTCCTTGTCTTGTGTCAAGCTCCTTAAAAAATGAAACAAGGTTGTCGGAGCAGATTTCCTTGTCTTGTGTCAAGCTCCTTAAAAAATGAAACAAGCTGGTCGGAGCATGGTTCTTTTCCTATGTCAAGCTCATTAAAAAATGAAACAAGGTCTTTTGGAGCAGAGTTCCTTGTCTTGTGCCAAGCTCCTTAAACCATGAAACAAGGTGTCCTGAGGTTAGTTCTTTTAATGTGTCAACCTCGTTAAAAAATGAAAGACGTTCCTGTTCAATTCGAGTCTTTGGTAAGATCTTGTAAAATCCCAGTCGAGTCTTTCTCTCGGTCTCGTAATTTGAACCTTCACTCCATCTACCTTTCATATGGACTGAAGCTTGGGGGGCATATACCTCAAATTGAGTCACCATGCTGGGGCATGCTTACTTTTTCAAGCACAGTTTGTTTCCGTTTCAAGCTTGTGTAAAAATGAAACAGGTTTCAAGCATAGTTTATCTTTGTTTCAAGCTTGTGTAAAAATGAAACCAACTTCAAGAAGAGTTTCTAGATTTCAAGCTTGTATAAAAATGAAACCATTCCCATTTTACCTCTTGTGATTGCCATTTTATCAGTCTGTTTTTGTCAGATGAGCCTTGGTTTTCTCACTCCATCGTCACTATCTGCTTGGCCGATCATATGCCTTCACTTGGTTGTTTTACCCGTTCCTGAGGAATCGCTACGATGAGTGGTCTTGTTAGCCAGCCTCTTAACCTTTACTTGTTCTGAGCAGTTCCACCATCACCGGAACCAGTTGCTACCCTTTATACCACTCGTTCCTCCAGGAGGAGTAATCTTTCAGCTCTTTTCTGACTCTTAAAAATTGAAAAGATTTCCGAGTCCCTTGTCGTTTTCGATCTCGTTAAAGTGGACATGAAATGACATCTACCCAGTATACGTTTACCCCTTTTTCGGGCTGGGATAGATTACTTATGAAAAAAGAATACCCTAGCCTATCGTGACTAGGAGGTTTTATCAGATATTGTTTTCTACCTTTTCGGGTCTAAGAAACTGTTTACGAAAAGGAACCGCTGGAGTTTACTTTTCTGCTGTCTTTTCAAACTCTCTAAATATGAAAAGACGCCGAGTTCTTCCTTTGTCAGACTCGTTAAACTCTAATGACATCGGAAATTGTCAATCATGACGTTATTTGAGTTGCCCCTTCCTAGGGCTCGTTAAATGTACTAGGATGGATTCGTCCGAAGGACGGACTTATATTACAAGCATATGCTATCCCCTTCAAGCTTGTTATCAAAAATAATTGGGGTACTCACTAGAAATGGTGGGGAAAAAATGGAACCCCAGCATCATTGCCGTGTTGGCAGTATGTCGCTCTTGAACATGGCACTTTTCTGCATTCGTGTTGGGTTGGGGACATCTCATCTCATTTTTCCACTTGCCTCTGTGGGTTTGGGTGATCCCTTTTTACCTCTCATCTACTCTTGGCCTCGTCATCATGACCTTTGATCTTTTGATGTCAAATACTGCCAAATACACTATCGTACCGCCGATATGTTCAAGAGAAGTTTACCTCTACAAAATTTCAACCTTCCTCTGATTCTCATCTGATCTTGATTCACAAAAACATTATGTTCCTCTGTCTCACTTCGATTATGTGGGAAACATTATGGCCCACCTTCGATCAAGGTCACTTCCTATTGACTTCAACTCATTATCCAGGAAGATGATCTAGAGACTCCCTTCTGGTACCTTGGAGCCTGCATGCCTCAATGGCGTGTTCTTCAAGATCTGACGCGAGGCTATCATTGGCTTGATCTAGTGATTCTATCGGTGTTCAACGCCAAATTACTGATCTACATGTCGTAGATTGTACCGTAGGGTACCTCGAGGGCCATCATCGCTATTGCGGCAAACTCTTCGTGGTTCATATCATTTTCATCATCGGGTTGGTAATCGGGACGATGTTCTTGCATGTTCGATTTTCACTTTCACATATTCGCATGCTCTAACTTGTACTTTGTTCGGATCGTGATGGAGCGCAAGACCCTCGATTGTGTCTGTTGTAATCGAGGCTGCGATTTTGTGGATTATTATGATTGATTACATGACTCACTTACTAGATGGTTGCGACCATACCTGAATCTATTCATCGATCCTCACTGGATGGCTGCGTCCATGCCTTGGATCTAGATTATTGCATACTCTGTTATGGATGGCTGTGCCCATACCGCATACATATCATGTATCTGAGATATCAGTTGTACTTCTCCACGTAGGTTTTCCGACGGCGGAGTTTTCAGTTGGAAACGTTCTCGTAAATCATTTCACCTCTCTCTCTCTCTCGGGCCTCATGCTTTAGGGGGCATCTGTTACACAGTAATTTGTCACCGTCCCTGCAATCCCCGTCCTGCACATTGGAGGGCTCATTTCGTGACCTGTGAGCAATAACATGGCTTGAAAACACTTTCATAACATCCCTCTAAACAAGAGCTTTCATTTCCGTGAAGACATCTCCTTATGAAAAACCATGAAAATGGCCCTCTTTGTGAACATGAAAGAAAGTGGCTTCAAGACTGCAAGCAAATGGGGAAAATCCTTCAAAGAGGTCGTGCCAATTGGCGCTCTGTCCCAGAGTCGCACTCGCGCTAGCCAATTTAAGGAGTGTTTTTTAAAAATAAATGGCGGAAGTTTCATCCTAACCAATTCATGAACTGGTATCTATCTTGAGTTGGGAGGTTTGGCTACGGATCTCCATAGAGAGGAAGTGGTTTGCCACCTCTCATGGAAGCTTCCTTGATGATAGGGCCAATCCCATGATTATAGGGATCCCAACTCCCCTTCCTCCATCTATAAAAGCTTACCCATCTCCATGGCAAGCTAGTCTTCAAGTTCCCAAATTCTAGAGAGCCTTATGCTGCAAGAGCCTCCATAATTCCCTTAAGGCCAATTTCAAGCAAGGAGACTATCGTCAAGATCCGAAGAGAGAGGTTTGTCCCATCCTTGACAGGCTTTGCGA
Source organism: Pinus albicaulis (assembly GCA_034641835.2). Taxonomy (NCBI): domain Eukaryota; kingdom Viridiplantae; phylum Streptophyta; class Pinopsida; order Pinales; family Pinaceae; genus Pinus; species Pinus albicaulis. The sequence goes on from CM076580.1 coordinate 1,089,203,827, forward strand.
GACGTGTTTTGCTGGCGACCCCCCGAAGGAGAATTCAGAGTCAGAACTATGGTTGTAATTTTCCTTTGATTGATTACTAATGAACGAATATTGGTTGTGGTTCCACTCTTGTTGTTATTAATGATGATGAGTTATGTCCTTTCTGACTGACATATAGTTGCATCTACTAGATTTTACGCTTGCGTTTGTTTTTTTTCTCGCGTGTGCAGGTGTCCTATCACGGAGATCGTGGGGATTGTGATCTGCCAGAGCTAAGGAACGGGAGCGCCACCTCTTCTACGAGCAACAACGTTGGATTCTAGGTAAGCCTTCATCGCTAGTTGGTTTATTTTCAATTAGGAACCTGTGCTATAGCGTGAATGATTTTTGCTAGACCCGGTTTGGGCTAGTAGGGATCACCTTTGTCCGCAGAGGGGATTTACCTCCACAACAACAATCATGCGCTCACTGATTGTGCTTGGACCTCCATGTATGAGATCCTGGGGAACTTCTTGCAAGGATACAAGAATCCCTCCTATTGGAGCATGTGCTCCTCCTTCCTCTGCATGAGGTACTAGATGTGCTCTAGATATGATAGCGTTGTTTCCTGTTACAGGACAAATGAACTCGTCATCAGCTCAAAGGAGAAGGTAATATGGAAGGAAGAAAGTGACCTAGACAAAACCCATTTTTTCCAAGGTAACGCACCCCAAAAATAGCTAAACTGCGTTATAACGCTTCTGAGCCATGTAAAGGTCGTGTTAGTCACTAGGGAAACTCTCTATCTTTCCCAGAGGGTAGCGTTACCCGTGTTTAAATATGAAACAGGAAAAATCCTGCGGATAATGATTGGAAAATCCAACTTTTTCTCATGAAGAGTCAGTAAAAAATAGAAATTGAAAGGCACTAACCTCTTATTAGGCCTTTCCAAAAGAAACTAGACTATCAAGGAAGGAAAAAGAATGGAAGGCTAAGGAAACATCTTGGTTTTTTCCTTTTTGAACTGGTTGAAAGAGTTGGGAAAAGTTTTCCCTCTCCATCTCCTATAAAATGGAGCTGTGGGCTATTAGTCCAAGGTCGAAGGTTTTTTGAATACATGTGAAGCAGAGCTACATTGTTGCAAGGTGGTAGTTGAGGATTGGTGAAGTTCACTGAGAGCTTATCGCCTTGATCACCATCACATACAAGGAAAGAGAGAGAGATATTGGGAGACTGAGGAGAGCTTGGTGCAACCGACATTTGTAATCCTCCTTTTTATAAATCAATAGAACTGTATCTGTTTTGTCCATTCGATGCTTTAATATTGCCATTTTTTTTCAATAATTAATATAGCATGACATGAATGGCTTAGATATGCATTTTTTTATGTTTATCATATGATGATTTAGTTAATAAGAAGTATATTGTTGTAGAGATTACATGAGTGCTTTGTTTTATCGCAGGACCTAAATTTGGAGCTGGTGAAGAAGGATCCCTACTTTGCTGTTCAGTGTTCTCCAAATGATTCGGGATCGGAAAAGAGGTAATCTCCCATATCATTTTGTTAAATAATACAGATTAGCATGAACATATATGCAACATCTTTGTGAACTATACAGCTAATTTGACTGTCTACCTCGGGCACCAGAAAGCCTAGAGAGGGATATTCGATAACCACTACCCAAGCATATTACCCTATAGCAGAATTGGCAACTCCGTTGGGGAAGAAACCCCAAGTTTCTGGACTATTCCTATCACTCTCCCTCTTTCCTTCTATTCACATATCCTTTCGACCAGTTTATATGCTCAGTAGACATCTCAAAAGCTCACAGAGTCTAGATCAGATCCTGGTTAGCCATCTGAAGAACTTTACCCTGAATAACGCTACCATTGTTAGTCTTCCAGAGCGTTATAACACAATCTAGGCTTAGAACCTGTGCGTTAGTCCCTGCATTAACGTGGTCCAGGTTTAGATACAGTGTGTTACCCAGTCAAAAATTTGCTGCTTACACTTGTGTTGTGTTTCATTTTGGTTGTATAGTTATTGGCTATCAGAATAGATTCTCTTACTGGATCTCTGTGCTTGTTTACCAGCTAGCATTTCTATCTTTTTCTCTCATTTAAAAATTCAATGTCAAACGCATCTAATTTCTGAAGAGATTTTTTTTTTTTTTTAAAGTTTTCTGAACTTAGCTGAATTAATTATGAATTTTTTTTGGTTAAAAAACTGTTAATAAGAGATAAATAGATGTCTAAATATTTAAGGTTGAACTGTGTTATTTGAATGTTTGGTGCATGGATGTTGAAAGAAAACCTCTCCTTGTAGAAATACTCTTCATCAAATTGAATATTTAGAGCATATTTTTGCATGGTTTTTTGAGTCAGAGTCTCATCACATTTCATACTTCCACTCCCCCTCCGCAAGACTAATAATCAAAGTAAACTAAGAATCAAGCGATAATAAAATCAATCATATAAATTTTTCTGAGCTCACACCAACAGTAGTTCAGGCTAGGATCTTGGGGTAGGAGAAGTGAGAAAATTACCCAAGATCTCAAAACTTGAAACTAGAGTCATTAATAAGCGAAATCCTACTACACTCATATTATCGGGACCATTCCATTACTGGAGCTAAGTGCGAGACAACACCCGGGTGCATAAGAAGGTAGCCCAATTTCGAGTGCATTCAGTGGGCATTCTATATATTGGGGTTCCCTTCGGGGATGTCAAAACTAGATCGGGGATCTAGGTGTTCTGACCATATAGCATGCTGTCTAAGACCATGACCCCCCTGATGATGTCTATGATTTGAGGTATCTTTAGTGGCAAAAATATTTAGGGACTTACAGAAGGTGACTGGGACGGGTTGTCTTGGTACATAAAACAGACAGACCTACTTTGTCTTTGGTTTTTAGGCGGGTACTTATCTCCATGAGAGTACTTACACCTATTGTCTGAGGTTCGGGAGAAGCTCTAGAGTAACCGTAACTGTACTTATGAACAACCCTCACTATATGCTATTGTGATACTGAGTTTCATCTCCAGCAAATGGTAGTACTCAGACAGGGAACCCTATTCTGGCTGCTTGTTGATTGATTTTTAGAGAGTAATTGTTTCATTTTTTCTTTTTTAGGTGTGTGGTTACTGTCACTGAGACTTTATAATACATCACAAATCATTAAAATTTTCTAAAAGTAAACAGGTCACTGTGGCGTCTTCCGACCATCGCTGTTTATCTCGATGACAGCAAGGTCTCCCTCCTTTGACATTGGAGGAGGAATTGAGTCTTGGTGAACCCGTGCCTTTTGCGGAAGAGCAGTCTCCATTGAAAAACCCTGATTTTCACATAGCCCCGTATCACACATAATTTCCAGAGGACCCTTTTACGGAAGGCGTCGTACCTCCTTACAATCCTCCACTCACTAATCCGTCGGCAACTATGATAGTTCAGATTACACCACACCAAGAGATGTCTTCAGCCGCACCAACATCCGTTTCACAATTGGCACCTATGGGGTTTGTACCGATGGAAACCAACCCAGGTTCACCACCACCCTCCCCACCGGTAGTATGTTCTATACCAATAATCGGTAACCCCGGTAGTCAACCTATACCTGACCCCAACCCTATAGTCATCACAACTGTCAGTGGATCCTCGAGTCCTTTGGGATATACTCCTACGGTGACCAGATCGAGACCTACGATTCCCTCTCCCACGAGTGGGACTACTTCGGTTCATTTTAGCAACCCTTTCGGTTGGAACCCTTTGCCGAGTTCAAACCCCTTGGCCTCCATACCAGGGGGCAGTGTCACCAACACGTAGAAAACGGGGGGCATTTCGCTACGCCTGCAATCGTTAGGACAAACTAGATAACCTATTGTTAACACTATTCCCTTAAGTGGTCTAAATATCGGTGTAGGGTCCACACCATTGCTTAATTATGCACATAGTAGCATGCCTCTGGCCAGCTCTATTGCATCCATATGGGCCAATCCACCCCAACATCCATCTGGACAAGGGGGAACTTTTATTCTGGGGGCAACCAACCATTCGCCCCACAATACAATATACCTTACAGACATCAACCATATATCCCTACACCTCCACCCATAGGAAATTTTTATCAACAAAGTCCTACTTATCCTATTGGTAAATATTGATGGGCGGACTCTATGGTCCAAATAGTCGGCCAATACTTCCTTGGCTAGATCAGGGGGCAAACACACAATTGCCATTTTTAGCAGCTCTAGACATCCCTGACATCTATAAAATGACTAATGATCCCATCAATCACAACCTGCTATGGCCTCCGGTACCGCACAATATTCCGTCTGACATCCCTAAATTTGACGGGAAAAAATGGAATGATCCGACTTCACACATCACCACCTTTCATCTATGGCCTGTATCTAATTCCATGGTGGATGATAGTATCTGGCTTCTGCTGTTCCCCCACACTCTCATTGGCAATGATGTCAAGTGGTATATTGAATTACCACATGCCGCCATCAACACTTTTGGCACCTTAGTTGCGGAATTTCTAAAAAAATTCCAATTACCTATCAGATATGAAACCGGCACGAAACTTTTAACCTTGTTGCGCCAAGACACCGCCACCCACATCTCCGATCACATTCATGAATGGAGGCGTAGGAGGAGGCTGGTCAAAGCACCAATCATGGATCATCTCTTAGCTAATTGGTTTTGTAAATCTCTCTTACCAACCCTAGCTAAAGACATTGGCCTATCTAGTGTAGTCACAGAAGATCAATCCATTCGTCGTGCCCAGCATTTAAATTTAATATATTCGCAATCTGGCACGCTATATGATTTACTCCCCCATGCCCTTGGTAATCCAAATTCTCCTACTACTGAGAAACCCGGAGCCCACACTGATGGTCTCGTTGGCACAATCTCTGGCATAGCCATAAAACAGTCTTGGGGGAAAACCTCCCAGCCATATTTGGCTACCACCGCCCCTAACCATTCGACTACTCTTCCTACCGCTAAGGTAAATTCTATGCAAATTTCACAAAAACCTAGTGGAAAGAACAAAAAGAACAAGAAAAATACATCTTCTTCAGAAGAGCAGTCGGACCATTAGAATAATCCCAATTAGAAAAACGCTGCTAAAAATGACAAATGGGAGGAGAAACCCATGAAATTTCCTTGCAAAATTTGTGCGGAGGACCACTTGACATACAAATGTCCTTAGCTGTAGGAATGCACAGATTTTATCGCAAAAAAGGACTCTGGGAGGACACATTCCATCCTTCATAATACCTTCCCTAATCCACAGCAGCAACAACAACACATGGTTGCAAACCCACCACAACCCCCGCAAAGGGGCAATGGTGGTTCACATCCTTCCGGTGAGGATCATCTGAAATTTATGGAATATAAAGTGTTGAACTTCAGACATGAGCCAAAATTTATGGAAATCCTGTCATTGATACTCAGGAACCTGGTACCAGTTCAAAACCACCGCCGCCCAACAAATTTCATATCGAACGGCCCACTGCTGACACCACGATTTGTCCCCCCAAAGGGACAATTCAATGCACGACTCATAACACCTCTGCACGTGCCACCCAAACTACAATATTGTAGAAGATTTGGCGTAGGCATCATCAGCTATGTCTATTCTCGAAGTATTGCAAACTTTCCCAACACAAAGGAAAGCCTTGCTTTCGGCCATTGGTGGGATTGACCCCAAGGATTCTACACTAGCTATTTTTGACATGGAGAAATCTAAACCTCGCCTCTCACACCAACTTGCATTCTAGGTACAATTTGTGTCGAAAGGGAGATCAATCCATCGTACTATCATAGACGAAGGTGCTTCGACCTGCGTTATGTCAACTACTTGCTGGCTCGCTTTAGGTTCTCCTACTTTGTCCCTGCTGTCGAATTCCCTCAAAGCTTTCGATGGCCACAATTTCCTCCCTAAAGGCTACCTTGATAGCTTTCCCATTACACTTATTGGGAAAACGATAACCGTGGACATTGAAGTTGTAGATCGTCATCTCGACTATAATATATTACTAGGTCGCAGTTGGTCTTATTCCATGACCACCATTGTCTCTTCGGTCTTTCGACTCATCCTCTTTCCATTAGATGGGAAAATAGTCATAGTGGATCAGTTATCCTTCTGCACCCCAGATTATACCACATTACCAAGTAGCAGCGTACCCTTAATAGGAGGCTTTCCTGACTCTTATGTCAGCGTTGGTACCGGTCTTCTGAAGGAATCTTCCATAAGGGGTTTCTTTCCTCTCCCGTCACCTGAGGTTCCAAATACAGTTGCAATGATATCCACCACGTTGGATGGCTCTATCAACCCATGGATCCTACTGGCACGTTCAGACATTTATTCCTACAAAGATTAGATGCCGCTCTCACCAACTGAGTTGGCTTACCAAGCCATCCAAATTACATCTGAACCCTCCACAACTATGGTTTCAACCAATGGTACAAACCTCCTGCCCATCATGGTTCTTTCTAAGGATCTCCTCGATGAAGTCTTGCCTACGGACAAAGCTATTCGAGAGATCATGTATTTAGAAAAACGGCCTTGGGGAGATTTCCACCATCGCGCTTTGATGTTAGATTCGGATGCAATAACTACTCAAATCCCATCTTTTGACCCACTTGAGATCATCTCCTCCGTTTACACGATTGTTCAAACTATCAATTCGGAAGGGAACTTGGGCAACCATTAGTGGAATTTTGAGGTCTAAAATGGGCCTCCAAAGGAAATTATAAAATAATAGTGGAAAAAATCAAATAAGATTTGATGACATCATCAAATTTTAGAGGGATAAAAGAAAAAACTACTTTTTCAACTTATCTCTCAAAGTATTTACTCAAATTTTGAGTGGGAATACTCGTTGGATGAAAAATTTAATTCCTCATCCAAGGAGTACCCATGTTGCATATTTTCTATGGACCCTGCTACACTAAAAATGAGAAATACATGAAAAACGTGATTGCAATCACATTTTTTCATGTATTTCTCATTTTTCACGTAGTAGGGTCCATCTAAAGTATGCAACATGGGTGCTCCTTGGATGAGGAATTAAATTTTGCATCCAACGAGTACTCCCGCTCAAACTTTGAGTAAAAACTTTGGGAGATAAGTTGAAAATACGAGTTGAAAAAGTAGGTTTTTTCTTTTATCCCTCTAAAATTTGATGATGTGAATCGAATCGAGTGTGAGATTCCATCACTCAAGCTCACTGTTGAACTCCTACTCGGCACCACCGTCACAAAAGAGCGATTGCTCTCGCTCGATCACTTGGACGAGACTCATCGAGATGCCACACTAGCACTCAAAGCCCACAAATTCCGAGTCAAAGCTCAATATGACAAATCTGTCAAGCCTCGTTCTTTCCAAGAGGGTGATCTCGTACTACTCTACGATCAGAGAAACGACCTCTTAGGGGCAGGAACACTTCAACCATTATGGCTCGGTCCTTACATAGTCACCAAAGTCCTCTCAAAAGGAGCTTATGAACTTCAGGACTGTAATGGAATTCCACTCGCGGAGCCCCGCAACGGGCTCTATCTGAAGAAGTATTTTGCCTAGTTTTCCACTAGGCGTATGCTTTGTAATTTTATGTATATAAGTTTTTCCTTTGTTTTGATGTCTCTGGATAATTTTTTTTGGTTTTTGAAGTGTTTTTCCTCATACACAATCTTTTTCTTTTGCACAGATTCCATCATCTTTCTTATCATATGTCAGATACGTGGAAAGTGCTAGTCGTTATAATAGACACATTGCTTCAGCTGCTTGGGTTCTCTACACACCTGAGTCAGAACTCCTTGGTTCTGGGGGAATTTTCCTGGGCAATGCCACCAATAACATTGATGAGTACATGTCGGTGATACAACTCCTCACGGAAGCTGCATCTCGTGACATCCCCAGTCTAGTGTTCAAGTTATATTCCTAGCTCGTAGTTATGTAGTTGTACAATCATTATCACGTCCGTCATCCAGTCTTGTTACGTTATTTTTTAAGGGTACGACTTTCAGAACACCATTTTCAAACCATCTCATTTGAGCACATTCCTAGAGAATTTAATGCATTGGCCGATTCATTGGAAAACTATGTATTAGACTAGCATTTGTCACACTTGTTATAAAAATATTTACACATGAGTATATATTTTTTACCATAGAAAATTCATAAACATTAAAAAACACATAAGAAAAAAATCGCCAAAAGTATGTATATATACATATGTCGTATCCAGTTCAAAATTACAACAAAAAATATCTCAAAACTTGGGTGTTTTACAAAACTTGGCTACACTAAGCCTCGCTATGACATTTACACATCTACTCCTCTAGCTACTTCTGCTGCTCAAAATAACAAACAACTGCCCTGGCTATCCTCCACAGAGGCACCAGGTATCTCTCTGGCACACCCAAAGTATGCCACTGCAGACAAACTGGAATCTCTCTCATGGGAAGAGGTGGTACACCCATGCTTAAACCCTCCAGGTTCCTGGAAAACTCATGAAATATCTGGGTATCATCACTCTCTCCAGTGGCTTCCACATCCTCTGCTGCTGCACCAGCCCCAGGTAGCTGTAGTCCTCGCCGTGCATAGCGAGGGGCTCCAGCTAGATGGACAGGTGCCACATCTGTGTCAAGAAAACAAGCTTCACGTCAAAACATATTTTCACCCATTTAAACAAAAAAATTGCATAAACATTCAAAAGACAAAAATACTTCCAACTACAGTGATCAATCCTTCTCTTACCATCTAGATCCCACTGAGTGCCTGGGGGTAACACTAACTCTCGATCTCCTGTAAAGTTCATCCCCACATAGGGATAATCCTCAATCATGATGATCTGGTGGTTAAGCCAATCAAAGAACCTGTTGTCGCTCCTAGAGACAGCCTAGAGTTGTGATAGACCAGTGCCTAGGACATCTTATATAGCGAGGAGCATATGGTATAATAGAGGAAGTTATCGATAAAAAGCTCTCATGCTATTTCTTGAAAAACAAGGAATATTAATCTGAATGGGACCAAGACCTTCAGAAACTGACACAGAGAATGGAATACTGCAGAGGCAACATGCAAAACTCCAATATAAAAGCAACAGACAATTCATAGACAACTTACTGTAAAGAGGGCCAATTCAGAAATACCTCACAGAAATAAATTATCAGAAGGAGTATGCAATGAATGAAATATTGAAAGAATACTAGTTGTCATTGAGCTGATATCCAGATACACAATACCACCATGTAATGGGCTTACCAATCTAAGAATCCATACATGACAATAGCGTTTTAAAAACACCCTCCCAAAGAAACTAATATAGCAGAAATATGGTTTAGATGATTAGTGAAACAGAATATCATGTCTGAGCCATATTTAAAGCGCTTGACTAATCTGAGCATGGGTATCAACTAGGATAAATCCATACCAAAAATCAGTGAGCCACTCGCATTCCAGAAACATGATACAGGAAAGATGGATGAAATGAAATGATCTATTAAAATAATACATAAGAGAGAAAGTTACACACTGCGAAATATCAAAGACCAGAATCCTCTTAACAGATGGAAATCCTCCTCATTGAGACCCTATGGGCTTTGAGCCTTCATACAAGAGTTCAACAAAATGTATACAAAAATATCCTTTCACTACATAATTTTCTGATAAAATCTGGAACCCTAAATCATCTGTTCTTCGGGAGCCTTATAGGAGAAAAGGGAAGCTTGAAAAGGGAGTAGGTGATGAACATTTAATTTTCTTCATTAAGACAAGATGGCGGAAACGTGCACACCCATATTGCTGAAACGACTCTGTAGTGCTGTATGTACTCTGTGATCTTCTTTCTGAAATAAATGCACTGGGTGAAAGTCTCTTCAGGAACACGGTATAGAAGTAAAATCACATAAACATTCCGTATTTTCCTGAAAGAAATTCGCTGAGATGAAACCCTGAGGGTATTGTTTTCTGTGCATTGTACCCTCTTCCTTCTAAACCCTAAATTACGGCTAAAAATATTCAACGCTGAGCGTTGAATTCCTCGATCATTCACTGATATTTCTCTGCCACTCCATTAATGTCTCCATCTGCAAAATCTGTGCTCTGAATGACTTTGGGGGTTTTGGCAGATTTTAACCCTGTTGCTTTAATGGAAGTCTTGTCGACATATCTTCCTAGGAATTTCTTCATAATTTCAACTCCTAGAAATGGTCCTTTGATGTGTCCTCCATCACTATAACAGAGAATGAATCATGGCGGTTTTCCGCCGCTGTAACCCTGCAAAACCCGCAAACTCGTTAGGAAAAACCATGCGTGGGGATGTAGATGCAGTGGGGATGGTGAAATGGTGGAATGGTGATGGTGGAAACACAGTGGAATGATGGAGAAATACTCTGGTTGCAGGTTGGCGAAATGCAAAAGATTACACGTAAAACCTTAGAAATAGGCTTTGGAATGGAATATGAATATGGGATGGGCGTGTGATGAACACACGTGGAACGGGTGACGTGGAGGTACGGAGTCAACTGGCAGAGAGGTAAGTGATCTGGACCGTCAGATCTCAGGAGGAGATCGACGGCTGAGAATGCATCGGAGGGCGATGGACCGTGGGCCAGGGGTACGGTTTCCCCGTGTTAACTTTCGCACAGCTTCGAGGAGCGATCGCCATCGGATGGGCCGCTCTAGATCAGACGGCCCACGTGCATATCGCGCCACGTCTACTCCCTAACTATAACACGCGATGAGCAGGCAGTTTTGAAATAGTGCGTGAGACACGCGTTGCATGATGTATGGAATCACTCCGAAATAGGTGGTTTTCTTCGTGTTACTCGTTAAAACTTCACAGAGAGAATCAAGTTTTTCTCTGTTGGACTCATTAAAATTTCACAAAGAGTATTGAGTTTACTTCATCTCCTCGTACTCATAACAAAATGAGGTAGACGTCCATTGAATATAGATTTCTCATTTTTCCGGCTTTGGTGGACTAACGCATGGAAAATGAACAGTTTCGGGCTTACTATTCTCCCTTTTTCGTGCCTGGTTATCAAGAAATGAAAAAGGTACCCCCCGGAGTTGTCTTTTATGAAATTTTTAAGACTCTCTAAATATGAAAGATTCACCGATTTTACCCATATGGACTCGTTAAAATTAATCAGACGGGGAAAAATTTGGACAAAATGGATACTACTTCTGTTACATTTAAGAAAGGTCGATTTGGCAGAAAAAATATTGAACATGGCACTTCCCAAAAAACTCTTTCACATTTAGCCGAACCCTACCATCTATGAGTTTAGCCTTCATCTCCCAGTGTTCCTGCACTGGTCAAATCCTAAATACTCTTTGGTGTTCATTAAGCCTAAGCTGCCTAGTACCTTGTTAGAGTGCCTTCTATTGTTCAAGAAGATCTCGCTATCTACCACTCCTCATATCAACCAAAATGATCATAATGCCAAAAATTAGTTGTCGTCAATTATTCCCATTTTCTCTTCATAATTTCCAACAAGAAAAACATCATCTTTTCCCATTTCGTGTTGATTGATGTAGAACGCCGCAGTGCCTACCTTTTGACAGGTCTCTTCCTATCGACTGCAACATCTTATCTAGGAAGTGGATCCAGAAACACATCAATACCCAGATACTTGCAAACATCAGTGGTAGGTCATCTTGTATTTGATTGGGGGTCTCCATTATTGGCTCCCGATCGAATGATTCTACGAGTGTTAGACATCAACTCCTTTTATTCACACTCGCTAGATTGTACTGTGCATCTTGGGGACCATCATCATTATCATTGGCCACCCTCGCGTCTGTTAACATTTTTCCTCACCGAATGGTAATCAGACGATTTTCCACATGTTCGACAATAGCTCCTCCGTTCACATGTAGGGAAATATGCAGTTTAAGTGAAGCAGCGGATAAGACCTTGGGGCGAAAGTTACACCATTACAGTTGTGTTTCCTTCCCCAAGTTGCAATATTGTTTATGGAGACAGATTTTCAGTATTGATCCTGTTCTGACAAACACTTCCACGTTACGCTTATCGGTGGACACACTGTTCATATCTCTATTTTAGAGAAATCATGTTGATTATCTACTGAGCATGGGAATGCCCGACTCAAGACAGATACTATATTTTCTCACATATGTTATTGTTTCAAGTTTTCCTAAGTCCTCCAATCTCTCTAATTCTACTACACATATTATAAAGTATTTTGGCCATCGTCTTTGTCTCTGACCTCACACTTTAGGGGGCATCTATTATAGGACAAATTACCTCCTCATCAGCTCAAGGGAGAAGGTAACATGGAAGGAAGAATGTGACCTAGAAAAAACCCATTTCTGCCAAGGTAACGCACCCCAAAAACAACTAAACTGCGTTATAACAGTTCTAAGCCATGTAAAGGTCGCGTTAGTGACTAGGGAAATGCTCTATCTTGCCCAGAGGGTAGCGTTACCTGTGTTTAAATATGAAAAAGGAAAAATCCCAAGGATAATGATTGGAAAATCCAGCATTTTCTCATGAAGATTCAGTACAAAATAGAAAATGAAAGGCACTAAACTCTTATTAGGCCTTGCCAAAAGCAACTAGACTCTCAAGGAAAGAAAAAGCATGGAAGGAAAAATCATGGGAGATTGAGGAGAGCTTGGTGCAACCGACGGTGGTAATTCTCCTTTTTATAAATCAATAGAACTGTATCTGTTTTGTCCATTCGATGCTTTAATATTGCCATTGTTTTTCAATTATTAATATAGTGTGACATGAATGGCTTAGATATACATTGTTTTATGTTTATCATATGTTGATTTAGTTAATAAGAAGTATATTGTTGTAGAGATTACACCAGTTCTTTGTTTGATCGCAGGACCTTAATTTGGAGCTGGTGAAGAAGGATCCCTGCTTCGCTGCTCAGTGTTCTCCAAAGGATCTGGGATCGAAAAAGAGGTAATATCCCACCTCATTTTATTAAATAATACAAATTAACATGAACATATATGCAACATATTTGTGAAATATAGCTAATCTAAATGTCTGCCTTGGGCACCAGAAAGCCTAGAGAGGGATATTCGATAACCACTACCCAAGCATATTACCCTATAGCAGAATTGGAAACTCTGCTGGGGAAGAAACCCCAAGTTTCCGGACTATTCCTATCACTCTCCTTTTTCCTTCTGTTCGCATATGATTCCGACTAGTTTATATGCTCAGTAGACATCTCAAAAGCTCATAGAGTCTAGATCAGACCCTGCTTAGCCATCTGAATAATTTTACCCTAACTAACGCTACCATTGTTAGTCTTCCAGAGCGTTATAACGTGGTCTAGGCTTAGAACCAGTGCATTAGTCCCTACATTAACGTGGCCCGGGCTTAGATATAGTGTGTTACCTAGCCAAAAATTTACTGATTACACCTGTATTGTGTTTCCTTTTGGTTGTAAAGTTCTTGGCTATCATAATAGCTTCTCTTACTGGATCCCTGTGCTTGTTTACCATCTAGCATTTATGTCCTTTTCTCTCATTTAAAAATTCAATGTCAAATGCATCTACTTTTTGAAGAGATTTTTTTTTTTCTTTTAAGTTTTATGAACTTAGCTGAATTAATTCTGAAATTTTTTTGGTTAAAAAACTGTTAAGAAGAGATAAATAGATGTCTGAATATTTAAGGTTGAATTGTGTTATTTGAATGTTTGGTGCATGGATGTTGAAATAAAACCTCTCCTTGTAGAAGTACTCTTCATCGAATTGAATATTTAAAGCATATTTTTGCATGGTTTTTTGAGTCAGAGTCTCATCATATTTCATACGTCCACTCCCCCTCTGCAAGAATAATAATCAAAGGACACTAAGAATCAAGCGATAATAAAATCAATCATATAAATTTTTCTGAGCTCACACCAATAGTAGTTCAAGCTAGGATCTTGGGGTAGGAGAAGTGAGAAAATTACCCAAGATCTCAAAACTTGAAACTAGAGTCATTAATAAGCAAAATCCTACTGCACTTATATTTTTGGGACCACTCCATTACTGGAGCTAAGCACGAGACAACACATGGGTGCATAAGAAGGCAGCCCACCTTTGAGTTCATTCAGTTGGCATTCTATATATTGGGGTTCCCTTCGGGGATGTCGAAACTAGATCGGGGATCTAGGTGTTCTGCCCATATAGCGTGTTGTCTAAGACTGTGACCCCCCTGATGATGTCTATGTTTTGAGGTATCTTTAGTGGCCAAAATTTTTAGGGACTTACAGAAGGTGACTGGGACGGGTTGTCCTATTACCTAAAACAGACGGACCTACTCTGTCTTCAGTCTTTAGGAGGGTACTTGTCTCCACAAGAGTACTTACACCTATTGTCTGAGGTTCGGGAAAAGCTCTAGAGTAACTGTAATTGTACTTACGAACAACCCTCTCTGTATGCTATTGTGATACTGGGTTTCATCTCCAGTAAACGGTAGTACTCAGACAGGGCACCCTATTCTGGCTGTTTGTTGATTGATTTTTAGAGAGTACTTGTTTCTTTTTTTCCTTTTTAGGTGTGTGGTTACTGTAACTGAGACTTTATAATACATCACAAAACATTAAAATTTTCTAAAAATAAAGAGGTCACCGTGGCGTCTTCCGACCATTTTCCTCTATCTTGACGACAACAAGGTCTCCCTCCTTTGACATCGGAGGAAGAATTGAGTCTTGGTGAACCCGTGCCTTCTGTGGAAGAGCAGTCTCCATTGACAAACCCTGATTTTCACATAGCCCTGTATCAAACGAAATTTCCAGAGGACCCTTTTACGAAAGGAGTCGTACCTCCTTACAATACTCCACTCACTAATACATTGGAAACTATGATAGTTCAGATTACACCGTACCAAGAGATGTCTTCGGCCGCACCAACATCCGTTTCACAACTGGCACCTATGGGGTTGGTATCGATGGCAACCAACTCGGGTTCGCCACCACCCTCCCCGCTGGTAGTATGTTCTATGCCAATAATGGGTAACTCCAGTAGTCAACCTATCCCTAGCCCTTACCCTATAGTCATCAAAACTGTCAGTGGATCCCCGAGTCCTTCGGGATCTACTCCTATGGTGACCACATCGGGACCTATAGTTCCCTCTCCCATGAGTGGGACTACTTAATTTCCTTTTAGCAAACCTTTCAGTTGGAACCCTTTGCTGAGTTCAAACCTTTTGGCCTCCATACCAGGGGACAGTGTCACCAACACGCAGACAACGGGGGGCATTTCGCTACCCTGCAATCGTTAGGACAAAACGGACAACCTATTGTTAACACTATTCCCTTAAGTGGTCTAAATCTTGGTGTAGGATCCACACCGTTGCTTAATTATGCACATAGTAGCATGCCTCTAGCCATCTCTATTGCATCCATATGGGCCAATCCACCCCAACATCCATCTGGACAAGGGGGGCACTTTTATCCTGGGGGCAACCAACCATTCACCCCACAATACAATATACCCTATGGACAACAACCATATATCCCTACACCTCTACCCATAGGAAATTTTTATCAACAAAGTCCTACTTATCATATTGGTAACAAATTGATGGGCGGACCCTATGGTCCAAATAGTCAGCCAATACTTCCTTGGCTAGATCAGGGGGAAAACACACAATTGCCATTTTTAGCAGCTCTAGACATCCCCGACATCTATAAACTGACTAATGATCCCATCAATCACAACCCGCTCTAGCCTTCGATACCGCACAAGATTCCATTTGACATCCCTAAATTCGACGGGAAACAAGGGGATGATCCGGCTTCACACATCACCACCTTTCATCTATGGTCTGTATCTAATTCCATGGTGGATGATAGTATCCGGCTTCAGCTGTTCCCCTGAAATCTCACTGGAAATGCTTCCAAGTGGTATATTGAATTACCACGCACCGCCATCAACACTTTTGGTGCCTTAGCTATAGAATTTCTAAAAAATTTCCAATTACCTATCAGATATGAAACCGGCACGAAAATTTTACCCTCGCTGCGCCAAGACACCACCACCCACATCTCCAATCACATTCATGAATGGAGGCGTAGGAGGAGGCTAGTCAAAGCGCCAATCCCGGATTATCTCTTAGCTAAATGGTTTTGTAAATCTCTCTTACCAACCCTAGCTAAAGACATTGGCCTATCCGGTGCGGTCACAGAAGATCAATCCATTCATCGTGCCCATAATTTAGATTTAATCTATTCGCAATTTGGCACACTATATGTTTTACTCCCCCATGCCCCTGGTAGTCCAAATTCTCCCACTACTCAGAAACACGGAGCCCACACCAACGGTCTCATTGGCACAATCTCTGGCGTAGCCACAAAATAGTCTCGGGGGAAAACCTCCCAGCCATCTTTGGCCGCCACCGTCCCTAACCATTCGACTACTCTTCCTACCGCTGAGGTAAATACTGTGAAAATTTCACAAAAAGCTAGTGGAAAGAACAAAAATAACAAGAAAAAGACATCTTCTTCAGAAGAGCAGTCGGACCATTAGAATAATCCCAATCAGAAAAACGCTGCTAAAAATGACAAAGGGAAGGATAACCCCATGAAATTTCCTTGGAAAATCTATGCAGAGGACCACTTGACATACAAATGTCCTCGGCTGCAGGAATGCACAGATTTTATCGCAAACAAGGACTTCAGGAGGACACCTGCCATCCTTCATAATCCCTTCCCTAATTTATAGCAGCAACAACAGCACATGGTTGCAAACCCACCACAACCCCCGCAAAGGGGAAATGGTGGTTCACATCCTTCCGGTGAAGGATCATCTACCATTTATGGCATAGAAAGTGTTGAACTTCAAACACGAGCCAAAATTTATGGAAGTCCTGTCATTGATACTCAGGAACCTAGTACCAGTTCAAATCCACCGCCGCTCAACGATTTTCATATCGAATAGCACACTACTGATGCTGCGATTCGTCCCCCCAAAGGTACACTTTGATGCACAACTCATAACACCTCTGCACCTGCCACCCAAAACTACAATATTGTAGAATATTTGGCGCAGGCACCTTCAGCTTTGTCTACTCTCGAAGTATTGCAAACTTGCCCAGCACAAAGAAAAGCCTTGTTTTCGGCCATTGGTGGGATTGACCCCAAGGATTCTACACTAGCTATTTTTGACATGGAGAAATCTAAACCTCGCCTCTCACACCAAATTGCATTCCAGGTATAAGTTGTGTCGAAAGGGAGACCAATCCATCGTACTGTCATAGATGAAGGTGCTTTGACCTGCGTTATGTCAACTACTTGCTGGCTCGCTTTAGGTTCTCCTACTTTGTCCTCGCCATCGAATTCCCTCAAAGCTTTCGATGGCCACACTTTCCTCCCAAAAGGCTACCTTGCTAGCTTTCCCATTACACTTAGTGGGAAAATGATAACCATGGACGTTGAAGTCATAGATCATCATCTCAACTATAATCTATTACTAGGTCGCAATTGGTCTTATGCCATGACTGCCATTGTTTCTTCGGTCTTTCGACTGATCCTCTTTCCATTGGATGGGAAAATAGTCATAGTGGATCAGTTATCCTTCTTCACCCCAGATTATACCACATTACCAAGTAGCAACGTACCCTTAATAGGAGGCTTTCCTGACTCTTATGTCAGTGTTGGTATGGGTCTTTTGAAGGCATCTTCACTAATGGGTTGCTTTCCTCTCCCGTCGCTCGAGGTTCCAAATATAGTTGCAATGATATCCACCACATTGGATGTCTCTATCAACCCATGGATCCTACCGGCACCTTCAGACATTGATTCCTATGGAGATAAGATGTCGCTCTCACCAGTCGAGTTGGCTTACCAAGCCATCCAAATTACGTCTGAACCCTCCACAGCTATGGTTTCAACCAATGGTACAAACCTCCCGCCCATCACGGTTCTTTCTAAGGATCTCCTCGATGAAGTCCTGCCTACGAACGAAGCTATTCGAGAGATCATGTCTTTAGAAGAACGACCTTGGGGAGAGTTCCACCATCGCGCTTCGATGTTCGATTCGGATGCAATAACTACTCAAATCCCATATTTGGACCCACCTAAGATCATCTCCTCTATTTACACGACTGTTCAAACTATCGATTCGGAAGGGAACTTGGGAAACCTTTCTAAAACCTTTCTCATAGATATCTCAATCAAAATGGGTATCGTGGAAAATATTCAAATTGGAACAGATTGCAATCCTGAGGAAATTGCACACTTCACATCCCTTTTTAAATAATTTCGTGATGTGTTTTCTTGGTCTTACGACGAAATTCTTGGCATAGATCCATCTATCGTCGAGCATGAAATCAAGGTTTCTGACAATGCCAAACCTATTCGGCAGCGACTCTGACCTATCAACCTACGCAAAGCAGCCGCCATTAAAACTGAAGTATAAAAACTTTTAAACGTTGGTTTTATCTATCTTGTTCCTTTGACAGAATGGGTTTCCAATCCGGTCCCCATAGACAAAAAACAAGGCACCATCCGAGTTTGTGTTTATTATCACGATTTGAATGCTGCTTGTCCCAAAGACAATTATCCTACTCCATTCATAGATCAGATCCTTGATGATTGTGCCAGATGTGAGTCTTTTTCTTGTATGGATGGTTTCTCGGGGTATAACCAGATTGCGATTAAAAGAGATGACCATCATAAAACTGCCTTCATCTGTCCTTGGGGCACATTTGCGTATCGTAAACTCCCATTCAGTCTGAAGAATGTGGGAGAAACTTTTCAAAGGGCTATGGAGTATGCCTTTCACGACAATAGGCATATTGTACAAGATTACTTAGATGACCTTCCGGCTCATTCCAAGAAGCGATCCCATCACCTCGCACACCTGAAAAAAATATTTTCTTGGTGTAGGTTCTATAATATACGTCTAAATCCACATAAGTGCGTATTTTTTGTCGAGTCTGGATGCCTTCTAGGTTTTATTGTCTCCAAGCACGAGATTAGGGTTGATCCTGATAAGGTTAAGGCAATCGTTGAATTACCCGCACCACAATCCATTCTGCAACTCCAATGCTTGCAAGGGAAGGAAATTTTTTTACGTCATTTCATAGTGAACTATGCCGAGATGATGAAAGGATTTATGCACTTATTAAAGAAGGGAACACTATATTTATGGGATGACCAAGCTCAACGGTCATTTGAAGCCTTGAAATGAGCACTCGTTTCTGCCCCACTTCTTAGTGCCCCCAATTATTCACTCAACTTTCTCCTCTACTTGGCAGCCTCACCATCCTCACTTGCCATGGTTCTGGTTCAAGTTCACGATGACGATAGTGAACATCTGATATATTACTTGTCAAAAGGTCTCATCAGACCCAAACTAGGATATTCACATGTGGAAAAACTCTCTCTCGATGTGGTCTTCGCTGCCACCTGACTTCGACACTATATATTACTACGTTAGACTACTGTCATTGCTTTGGAGAATCCCATGTGACACATTTTCTCTCGCCAAGTTATTGGAGGAAAATATTCCAAATGGATAGTGATCCTCCAACAATTTGACTTAGTATTCACTGCTGCCAAAGCAACGAAATCTCTAGTCTTTGCCGAATTACTGTCAGACCTTCCTAGAATCGACCCAGGAGATGTAGCTCATGATCCATTTCCTGATTAATCGTCTTCTTAGTCGATTCTTCTGATCCTTGGTATGGAGACATTTTGGTCTACCTCCAAACTCAACGCTTCCGCCCAACTCTCACATCTGACGAACGCCGTCATATACGCCACCAAGAAAAACACTACCTCATACTCAACGATACTCTATATCGTTGTGGTGTTGATATTATTCTTTGGCGTTGTCTCACTATTGACGAAGAAGATTGTGTTTTAAATGACTGTCACACAGGGGCGTGCGCCGGTCATCTTTTTGGCATAGCTACTGCCCAGAAAATCTTGCGTGCAGGCTATTATTGGCCCACTTTGTTTAAATATTGCATCACAGCAGTACATAAGTGTCATTCGTGTCAAATTTTCACGAAGAAAATGCGTGCTCACCCCACCCCTCTCCACTCGGTTGTCTCCATTAATCCTTTTGCTAAATGGGGAATAGAATTCATTACATGCAACCCCACTTTAGTGGACGAACACAACTACATTGTTGTGGCAGTCGACTACTTTACGAAATGGGCAGAAGCCATTCCCACTTTTGGGGCCGATGGAGAAACCGCCGCTCTATTCCTGTTCAATCAGGTTATCTGTCGTTTCAGTGTACCCCTTTCAATTGTCACAAATCATGGATCACATTTTCATAACCATATGATGACGGAATTTACTTAAATGCTAGGATTTCAACAAAATCAGTCTTCATCCTACTATCCGCAAGTGAATGGTCAAGTCGAAGCCGTAAATGGCATCCTCAAAACCATGATTCGTCGGTTAGTTGGCAATCATAAAACCACATGGCATCGATAGTTATATTCTGTGTTATGGGCATGCCATACATCAGTCAAATCTTCCACAGGCTTCATGCCATTCCAACTCGCATTCGGCCTAGAGGCAGTACTCCCAATCGAGTGTGAGATTCCATCACTCAAGCTTGCTATTGAACTCCTACCCGGCACCACTGCCACAGAAGAGTGCTTTATCTCGCTTGATCACTTGGACAAGACTCGTAGAGATGCCACACTGGCACTCGAAGCTCACAAATTCCAAGTCAAAGCTCAATATGAAAAATCTGTCAAGCCTCTTTCTTTCCAAGAGGGTGATCTCGTACTACTCTACGATCAGACACACAACCTCTTAGGGGCAGGAACACTTCAACCATTATGGCTCTGTCCTTACATCCTCACCAAAGTCCTCTCAAAAGGAGCTTATGAAATTCAGGACCGTAATGAAATTCCACTTGTAGAGCCCCGCAACGGGCTCTCTCTGAAGAAGTATTTTGCCTAGTTTTCCACTAGGCATATGCTTTGTAATTTTATGCATATAAGTTTTGCCTTTGTTTTGATGTCTCTGGATTTTTTTTTGGGTTTTTGAAGTTTTTTTCCTCATATAAAACATTTTTCTTTCGCATAGATGTCGTCATCCTCCTTATCATACATCGGATATGCGGACGGTTCTAGTCGTCATACTAGACACATTGATTTAGCTGCTTGGGATCTCTACACACCTGAGTCAGAACTCCTTGTTTCTGGGGGAATTTTCCTAGGCAACACCACCAATAACATTGTTGAGTACCTGTCGGTGATACAACTCCTCATGGAAGCTACATCTCGTGACATCTCAAATCTAGTGGTCAGGTTAGATTCCCAGCTCATAGTTATGCAGTTGAACAATCATTATCACGTCTGTCATCCAGTCTTGTTATGTTGTTTTTTAAGGGTACGACTTTTAGAATGTCATTTTCAAACCGTCTCGTTTGAGCACATTCCTAGAGAGTTTAATGCATTGGTTGATTCATTGGCAAACTATGTATTAGATTGGCATTTTTCACACTTGTTATAAAAATATTTACACAAGAGTATATATTTTTTACCATATAAAATGCATAAAATTTAAAAAACACATAAGAAAAAAATCGCCAAAAGTATGTATATATATATATATGTCATATCCAGTTCAAAATTACATAAAAAAATCTCTCAAAACTTGGGTGTTTTACAAAACTTGGCTACACTAAGCCTCGTTATGACATTTACACATCTACTCCTCCATCTACGCCTGCTGCTCAAAATAACAAACAACTGCCCTGGCTATCCTCCTAAGAGGACCAAGTATCTCTCCGGCACACCCACAGTATGCCGCTGCAGATGAACTGGAATCTCTCTCATGGCAAGAGGTGGTACACCCATGCTTAAACCCTTGAGGTTTCGGGAAAAATCATACAAGATATAGGTATTATCACTCTCTCTAGCAGCTTCCACATCCTCTGCTGCTGCGCCAACCCCAGGTAGCTGTAGTCCTCGCCATGCATAATGATGGGATCCAGTTGGACGGACAGGTGCCACATCTGTGTCAAGAAAACAAGCTTCAAGTCAAAACATATTTTCACCCATTTAAACAAAAAATTGCATAAACATTCAAAAGACAAAAATACTTCCAACTACACTAATTAATCCTTCTCTTACCATCTAGACCCCACTGAGTGCCCGGGGGCAACACTAACTCTGGATATCCTGTAAAGTTCATCCTTGCATAGGGATAATCCTCAATCATGATGATCTGGTGGTTAAGACAATCAAAAAACCCATCATCAAAGAAATGACGGACTGGACCTTCTCTAGTCCGTGGTATCAAAGCTTCCCATCAAGCCTGTCTCGGCTCTCGCGGGCCCAATAAATCCATAATAATTCTGGGTCTTGTTAATTTCAGTCTTTGAAACCTTCCTCCAGTGATCAAACATGCTCTTACAAAGTGATTTTATGGTGTCAAGGTCAAATTTTGTCATTTCAGTGAGTCTTCAAGTAAAATTTGGTCACTAGGTATTAGGTCTAGGGTTTGTTTTCACTCCTTTCAAAGTTGTCCAAATTTCAGTCCATGTCATCATTCAGCTGAGTGTACCATCATTTAGAGGGTTTTCATCATCATGTCAAGTTCCACTGGGTCATTTTACACCTTGTTCATGCTTCAGTTGTGCCTAGGTAAGGTTCATTTCCCTCTCCTAGGGTTTTGAAAGTAATTTCTCTTAGATGGTCAAATCATTAGCAAAAATTGTATCCTGATGTTCATAAACCTTTCCTTATCCTTAATGTACCTTATTAAGCACTTCCCATCACTGAGATCCCCCAAATTCCTCATTTTCGCACAAACCCTAGTTTCTTGCTAACTTGGCAATTTTCTAGTCTAGGCCTGTGTTTTGCCCTTTGGGACCCATTCCCCTCACTCAATATTTTAAATTCCACTTTCCCCTACTTCCTAACATCCCTCCCTACTTCCCAAAATTTTCTTAAGAATTTAGAAGCCCCTTATCCCCTTCATTTCACTTCATTTCGACAAATCCCTTGTTCCACACATCAGGATAGGTTTTACTCCAATGATGTTTCTGAGCAAGAAAAGATGAATTTGGAAAAAATGAGAGAGGTTTTTTTCCAAAATAGGCCAAGGAAGAAAATTTCCTTCAATTTTTACACAGGTGTTATGGTTTTAGATAAATGTCAAAAATACAGTTGCCTCAGGAGAATTGATGCACCTCTGAAGTGACCTTGGAAAAATCAAGTTTTCTCCTAGCTTGGTTGGCCAAATGAATTTATTGGTGAGTAAAATGATAACTAGAAACAAATAGATTTACAATGAGCTATCATGAACTCAATTTTGAGTTGAGGAAGACCTTCAAAAGTTGACTGCAACAGCACTCTGCCTTGAGGCAGCCTCATTTTTCACATTTTGACCAGTCTTGGGAGATTTAATTTTTGACAGTGAAAATTAATTCCAAATTGAAAAATTATAGTTGGGTTGGATAGTAGACTCAATAATGTTTCCAACGAGCTATCCTATGCCCAATTTTGACATCGGGAAGGTCTCCAAAAGTCTCCTGCAAAAAGGCGCAGCACATAGAGATGGTGTGGCGCATTGGGTAGTCCTCTGCAGTGTAAAAAATGAACTGGCACGACGCATAGAAATGGCGCGACACATTGGGCTAAAAAGCTTGAAATCCATTCAAATATTCCTCAAAAAGCTCCAAAATTTCAAATTCTTCATTCCACAACTAAGTTAACATCTCCATATTGCCAATATATGAGTTTCCATCAGTGTTTATGGTGTTTCAATAGGTGAAAAATAAAAACCTAGCTCCTTGCACAGTTTCATTGAAAATCTGCCTAGGGTCTGAAAAATTTCCATTTTTTGCTGTCTTATTCCCCTCTACCACTTTCACATCCCCTTCACTACATTTCACTAGTTTCATTTCCCATTCCCCCTCTCATTTCCACTCATCCTACTCCCCTATCCCCAAAACCCTAAAAGGCCAAGTTGAAAAAGGCCTCAAAGCGTCGGAAAAGGCATGATAGGCTTCAGATCTTGGACGAGGATTCCTTGGCCCAGCATAGTCCATGATGAAGGACACTCAGCCCAAATTTCAAGAAATTTGGGACATTTTTTGCAAATTTTTATTTTTTGGCCTAAAAACAGATTTTTCAGCTCTATGCACCGCGCCACTTGGTGTGCGCTTTTGATGGGGGACTCCTCTTGGGGAAAAATTTACATTTTTGGAGTTTTCATGGAAAATTATGCATGCCTACTTATGGCCAAGATAATTTGATAGGTTTTGGGCTTCCAGAAGGGTCAAAAACACCCTAAAAATGACCTTTTTGCCCCTTTTTGGACACACAGGAAGCAGTGTTGGGAGAAATCATTTTTGGAGGGGCAAATGGAAGCCAAATTCAGAAATTCCACTTGTGTTGGAAAGTAGACAGGTATAAATTTCCAACAAGCCCACTTGGAGCTAATTTTGACACCAGGAAGGCCTTCAAAATCAGCTCCAAACTGGCGCGATGCATAGAGAAATTAGGCGCGGCGCATTGGGGATTTTTGCTCATTTTGGACTCAGTAACTCTGTTTTTCGCCTAGTTTTTGAAATTTTGAATTTCTTACTTCCAAATTTTAAACTCATGATGTAATTGGATGTAGTTTGATGGATCTTGATGTAATTTGGTTAATTTTTTACTCATGGAGGTAGATTCATCCATCAAAAGGTGAATTGCAACTGAATGAATCAGTTTCCTATATTATAGAGGCAAGCTGTTCCATTGCCTATTTTCCAGTTCTCAGTTTAGATCTCGTTGAAACAGCTCCTAAACTTGTGAGATCGACCCCTAGAGGCTTGGGATGAGTTAGTGTTGTCTATATCTTGTAGTTTTTCAGTCATTAGTATGGTTGGACACTTGGGATTGCTTTGAGCATCATTGTACATTCATCTCTGCAGTTTGGCAAAGGAATAGACCAGGGTTTGCAGCACTCCTTGGGATTCATGTGGCTCTTTGTTTTGATGATGTGTTTCTCTTTGTTAATGTAAGTTTACTGGTGTTTCATGTGTATTATTTTCCCTCTTATTTCTTCTTGAGTTAAAAAAACAAGGATAAAGGTGGAATTCATTAAAATTTGCAGTGCTCTACCTAAGGTTTGTTTAATTTTCTATGTTTTAAACTATTTGAAGAGGATTCCTGAAAGTTTCTTGCCCTCTTCAACTCCTCACCGGTATGAACTATCCATTTCATTCAAAATTTAAGTGTAAAAACAATTTCCTACCTTGCCCCATTCAGATCTCTGTAAAAACTAGGCCTCATTCCCCAGACCCAAAATCTGCCCTTCCCTTTGATCCAAAAAACACCCTCAAAATCAAATCAAACTCTTTTACATATATACCTAGCCTAAAATCAGCCTTCATTCAAGTCATCTCAAGCCTCACTGATCATATTTTTCTGAGATTGACCAGGAGAGAGCCCTCTCCCGATCTGGTAGGGCTAGCTACCAGATTAAGCGTGGTTTGATGTTACCCTAGATTCTGGCTTTCTCAGCCTGAGGTAGATTTAGGCCATAAAATAGTGGCAACCCCATTGGGGATCAAGTTTTTTGTTCATTTTATAAACTACAGACGAAGCTTGAAGTTAGCCAGGTAGCTTTCGAAATGCTCTTGCTTTGCATTAGCGAAAGTAGATGAATGTTGCTTCAGTCAATCTCCGGTCTAGTTTATGAACTGAACATCTGGTTTCCTCAGTAAAATATAATCAAGTTCAGATCTGATGGTTGATGGTGGACAACGATCAGACATAGGAAGGCTGAAATCATTAACCTGGCGACTTCAGTGTCGAAAAATCCTAAGGTTCAAAATTTTCATGGCGACTCTACTCTTCAAGAATCAGTAGCCTGAGGAATTTCTTGGTGAATTCATTGTTATCAAAATGGTTTCGCTGGATCGAAGGTATGCTCCCATGAGCTGAGATCACATTCCAGGTTTTCCAAATAAAATTCCTAAGGTAGATTGGCAAAGGAATTTTCCTACATTTAAAGATGATGATAGGAAGGATGTTGCTTTACATCTGGTTAGATTTCACATACATATTCGCAAGTTGAAGGTTGATTTTCCTGAAGACTGCTTGATGAAGATATTCATGGCCACTCTGGAAGGTGAAGCCCGATCTTGGTATGAAATTTTGCCGCCTGCTTGAATTTACTGTTTAAAGGATTTTCATACCATGTTCTTTGAAAGGTATAAAGAATCTTATCCATCCTTAACTTTATTTCAGAACTGTGGTATCCATGTTCATATTTTTATTGAAAATCTTGAAAAAGTTTATGAAGATGATGACTTCATGGAAGATGAGATCATAGAGGCTCTGTCCGAAAAACCATTTCAACAACATAAAGAGAACTTAGAATATACTCATCAATATGCTTAGGAAACTTTGCAGCAGGATCAAGATCTTGGTACAATGGAAAATGATGAAAGAGAAGGTTTTGTTTTAGATCTGTCCATAGAAGGAGACAATATGCAGGAAAGTCAAGTTTCAATTTCAGAATGTGATAAAGCCAAGTCAGCTATTTCAGATATAGATTTAGATCGTGATGATCAAGAATACCTTGTGCTAAATCCCATGAAGGAGAGCTCTGTTTTTGAGATCATCTGGAATGAAGAAGACAGAGTTATTGATCCAATTTTTCTCATTTCATTAGAACAAAGCCTTCATGAGGAGGTAATCCAGTCAGTTCATGAAAAACAAGATGAGATCTTTGTTCAAGTAAGTGAAAAATCTTCATTCAATAACTCAGTGATAAATGATAATTTGATTGCCATGTCATATGAAGATGATCAACAATGTTTTCAAATTTCAGAAGATCAGGGAATTAAGGACTGTTATTCAGGTTTTTCATGTTTTAAAATGTTATTTCATGAAAACAATCACTGTTTGAGAAAAAGAAAACAAAAAGTATTATCTCCTTTGTCTGAAGATGAGATAGATCAACTCATGAAAGGTCATGTTACAGCCCAAGCTAAAGCAGATTTGCAGTGCCCACATGGTCAAGAAAGTGTTGCTGAAACTTTTTCCTCTTTTGAAAATGATGACGATCTTGTAATTATCTTTATAGATCAACAAACAGATAATATTTTCTTTCATGAAGATGATAAGGCTGTCATGTTTGATACTCTTGAAGATTGCTTTTTGTTTAAGAATGACCTAGACCATGAAGTTGAGGAATATGAGCTTGAGAGAGACAATATGCCAGAATTTCACATGGTCAAGAAACTTACAGCTAACACTCAGATGGCAGAAGCTTATACCTCTCTGTACCTTCCTATCACTCGGCAATCAATTGTTCTTTCAGATCAGAATGAAGCGAGTAGTTGTATTTTTGCTGCTGGATCTCAAGACCAACTAGTGCTTCAGGATTTTCAAAATCCCTTCGGCATTATTTTGCAAGCATCAGAAAAGATAAATGTTGCCTGGTTCGTTATCATAAGCCTTGGTTTCAGTGGTTATTGTGATTTTCCTACATGTACATCGTTCTACCTACTCGAGAAAAGTGAGAGAAGAATTCTGGTATGTAGCCATTTGCTGGATTGGTTACATTGGAAGGCTCACTACACATGATTGTACATATTTCATCAGTAGGCAGTTGGTTGTCATCATGATTTGAAGCCCTCAAATCTCAATGGACTGCTACCATTAAAAAGCTTTGTAAGTACTAATTTCAGTTAAGTAGGTTTTGAGTCATTTTTGTTTTAGTCATTTTCAACATAGTTTCAGTTTGGGGCCCGAAATGAAGGCTATAAAACTGAAGGTCTGATTTCAGTTTTGGTGTGTCAATTTTTTGAGTCGTTTGCGAGTCAGTTTTCAGTCTTGTTATTAAGTTAGTTTGTTTCAGTTTTCAGTCATGCATTTCAGCTTGAGTTTTTTATTCCATTGCCCAATGGATGAAGGCACTTGTCTGCTCTCCCAAAGATTTGCCGTTCTTGGCACCTCGAAGGAGCTACCATCCCCATCAGAGCCAATGTTAGTGTCAGTCTTTGCAGCCTTCCTCCAGTGATCAAACATGCTCTTAAAAAGTGATTTTAAGGTGTCAAGGTCAAATTTTGTCATTTCAGTGAGTCTTCAAGTAAAATTTGGTCATTAGGTATTAGGTCTAGGGTTTGTTTTCACTCCTTTCAAAGTTGTCCAAATGTCAGTCCATGTCACCATTCAGCTGAGTGTACCATCATTCAGAGGGTTTTCATCATCATTTCAAGTTCCATTGGGTCATTTTACACCTTGTTCATGTTTCAATTGTGCCTAGGTAAGGTTCATTTCCCTCTCCTAGGGTTTTGAAGGTAATTTCTCTTAGATGGTAAAATCATCAGCAAAAATTGTATCCTGATGTTCATACACCTTTCCCTATCCTTAATGTACCTTATTAAAAACTTCCCATCACTGAGATCCCCCAAATTTCTCATTTTCTCACAAACCCTAGTTTCTTGCTATAACTTGGCAATTTTCTATGCTAGGCCTGTGCTTTGCCCTTTTGGACCCCTTCCCCTCACTCAATCTTTGAAATTCCACTTTCCCCTGCTTGCTAACATCCCTCCCTACTTCCAAAAATTTTCTTAAGAATTTATAAGACCCTTATCCCCTTCATTTCACTTCATTTCGACAAATCCCTTGTTCCACACATCAGGATAGGTTTTACTCCAATGATGTTTCTGAGCAAGAAAAGATGAATTTGGAAAAATTGAGAGCGGTTTTTGTCCAAAATAGGCCAAGGAAGAAAAACCTCATTCACTTTTTACACAGGTGTCATGGTTTTAGAGAAATGTCAAACATACCGTTGCCTCAGAAGAATTGATGCACCTCTGAAGTGACCTTGGGAAAATCAATTTTTCTCCTAGATTTGTTGGCCAAATGACTTTCTTGATGAGTAAAATGATAAATAGACACAAATATATTTCCAATGAGCTATCATGAGCTCAATTTGGAGTTGAGGAAGACCTTCAAAAGTTGACTGCAACAGCACTCTGCCTTGAGGCAGCCTCATTTTTCACATTTTGACCAGTCTTGGGAGATTTGATTTTTGAAAGGGAAAATGAACTCCAAATTGAAAAATTCCAGTTGGGTTGGAAATTAGACTCAATAATATTTCCAACAAGCTATCCTGTGCCCAATTTTGACACTAGGAAGGTCTCCAAAAGTCTCCTGCAAAAATGTGTGGTGCATAGAGATGGCGCGGTGCATTAGGCAACCCTCTGCAGTGTAAAAAATGAACTGGCGCGGCGCATAGAGATGGCACGGTGCATTGGGCTAAAAATCCTAAAATCCATTCAAATATTCCTCCAAAAGCTCCAAAATTTTAAATTCTTCATTTCAAAACTAAGTTAACATCTCCATATTGCCAATATATGAGTTTCCATCAGTGTTTATGGTGTTTCAATAGGTGAAAAATAAAACCCTAGCTCCTTGCACAGTTTCATTGAAAGTCTGCCTAGGGTTTGAAAAATTTCCATTTTTTTCTGTCTTATTCCCCTCTACCATTTTCACATCCCCTTCACTACATTTCACTAGTTTCATTTCCCATTCCCCCTCTCATTTCCACTCATCCTACTCCTCTATCCCCAAAACCCTAAAAGGCCAAGTTGAAAAAGGCCTCAAAGCGTCGGAAAAGGCATGATAGGCTTCAGATCTTGGCTGAGGCTTCCTTGGCGCAGCACAATACATGATGGAGGACACTCAGCCCAAATTTTAAGAAATCTGGGACATTTTTTGCAAATTTTGATTTTTTGGCCTAAAAACAGATTTTTCAGCTCTATGCGCCGCGCCACTTGGCGCGCGCTTTTGATGTGGGACTCCTCTTGGGGAAAAATTTACATTTTTGGATTTTTCATGGAAAATTATGCATGCCTACTTATGGCCAAGATATTTTGACAGGTTTTGGGCTTCCAGAAGGGTCAAAAACACCCTAAAATTTACCTTTCTGCCCCTTTTTGGACACACAGGAAGCAGTGTGGGGGAACTCATTTTTGGAGGGGAAAATGGAAGCCAAATTCAGAAATTCCACTTGTGTTGGAAATTAGACATGTATACCTTTCCAACAAGCCCACTTGGAGCTAATTTTTACACCGGTAAAGCCTTCAAAATTAGCTCCAAACTGGCACGACGCATAGAGAAATCAGGCGCGGCGCATTGGGGATTTTTGCTCATTTTGGACTCAGTAACTCTGTTTTTCACCTAGTTATTTACATTTTGAATTTATTACTTCCAAATGTTAAACTCATGATGTAATTGGATGTATTTTGATGGATCTTGATGTAATTTGGTTAAATTTTTACTCATGGAGGTAGATTCATCCATCAAAAGGTGAATTGCAACTGAATGAATCAGTTTCCTATCTTATAGAGGCAAGTTGTTCCACTGCCTATTTTCCAGTTCTCAGTTTAGATCTTGTTGAAACAGCTCCTAAACTTGTGATTTTGACCCCTAGAGGCTGGGGATGAGTTAGTTTTGTCTATATATTGTATTTTTTCAGTCATTAGCATGGTTGGACACTTGGGATTGCTTTGAGCATCATTGTACATTCATCTCTGCAGTTTGGCAAAGGAATAGACCAGGGTTTGCAGCACTCCTTGGGATTCATGTGGCTCTTTGTTTTGATGATGTGTTTCTCTCTGTTAATGTAAGTTTACTGGTGTTTCATGTGTATCATTTTCCCTCTTATTTCTTCTTAAGTTAAACAAACAAGGATAAAGGTGGAATTCATTAAAATTTGTAGTGCTCTACCTAGGGTTTGTTTAATTTTCTATGTTTTCAACTGTTTGAAGAGGATTCCTGAAATTTTCTTGCCCTCTTCAACTCCTCACCGGTCTGAGCTATCCATTTCATTCAAAATTGAAGTGTCAAAACAATTTCCTACCTTGCCCCATTCAGATCTCTGCAAAAACTAGGTCTCATTCCCCAGACCCAAAATCTGCCCTTCCCTTTGATCCAACAAACACCCTCAAAATCAAATCAAACTCTTTTACATATATACCTAGCCTAAAATCAGCCTTTATTCAATTCATCTCAAGCCTCACTGATTATTTTTGCTGAGATTGACCAGGAGAGAGCCCTCTCCCGATCTGGTAGGGCTAGCTACCAGATTAAGCGTGGTTTGATGTTACCCTAGATTCTGCCTTTCTCAGCCTGAGGTAGATTTAGGCCATAATAGGTCTCATGACCGGCATCTACTCTTGTAGAAATGAAACAATCAATGTACCATACCCAAACTCTCTTTGGGTCCAGGCCTTACACGCTGTCAACTCTGCACGAACTCGACAGACAACACCTTTGCACCAATCAAAAACCTAGGGCTGCATACAATCTAGTGCTAACAACAACTGGGCCTTGGTGGCCACATGTTGACTCTTGGCCCCGACCAAGCGAACTATCATCCATAGTAGAGACCTCAGCGGTCTCGAGGCCACCCGTGCAATAGGCAACCAGTTTCTAACTGCCTCAGTATTACATATGCAATGAGTAAGGACCAGGTTAGTAGTAGTACGAGGATCCACCCTGGACCCTGTCAGGTTGGGCCTTGGTCCACGACACGATAGGCTAGTCAAAAAATAGATATCGTCTTTCTCAATCGAGAGCTCATTGCCCCCGATATGAAAGACGTGCTGACGATCATCCCACTACTGAATTATCCACCTCAGAAGGTCCTCTTGTCCCTTCATCAGCTCTAATCGAGCATAATTTAGCAAAATGCACCTGCGGGGAACTAACAAAGTAGCTGCATCAGTGACCATCTCACATTCTTCCCACTCATGTTCCCTTTCTCGCATAATACTCATGGTGAACAACTTTATACCTGCTAAAGCAACATATTTAATGGATTATAATTTGTCTGAAGTGCTTGAGAATGATAAGCAACGAGTTCTTAAAACATTTCTGCGCCTAACGCGGGATCTAATGCCAAACAGTGCGTGCTAACGCACTGTTTCTTCACGGGAGTTGCGTTTAACGCGGGCAAAGCACTGCTAGCCCGCGTTAGCCGCTTAAATTTTTTAGGGCTTGCTAAAATTACTATTTTGGACCAGAAAAACAAACAAAAAACACTATGAAATGATAGCAGGAGGTTCCAGCCCTTACCTGGATCTCGTGGAAGGAAGAACCGTTGTCCGGATAGTCCGCAATCGCCAGCTATAATTTCGCCACTTTTTAACCCCAGAGCTCTATCACAGCATTCAAAATAGTGAAAATGAGGGTCTCTGACCTTCTTATATCCATTTCTGGGGGAAAGACTCACTCATTTAGTCTACAAAAAGTCGTGAATTCCTGCTACATGTTTGTCGCAACTATTGATTTTGGTTACCGATGTTCTGATGAGTTTTTAATGTCTATATGCAGATATGACCATATTTGACCTGGAATCGAGCATTATTTTTATGGTATTTTTCTTTCTCATTAATTCGAAAAACCTTGAGTTTTCTTCTTCAGGCTCATTAAAACTAACACGAAGAAGCGACAAGCTTTCTTTTCAAGGACTTTTTCTATCTCGTAAAACCGAAAAAACCCTGAGTTGCTTTTGTCGGGCTCGTTAAACTACCACGACAGAAAATTATGAGCCATTATTTTCATATTTTTCAAAGCTCTTTAAACGGAAAAAGTAACCGAGTTTTTCTCCGTGTAACTTGTTAAAACTTCATGGAGAGCATCGAATTTTTCTCTGTTGGACTCATTAAAACTTCACAAAGAGTATTGAGTTTACTTCGTCTCCTCGTACTCATAACAAAATGAATTAGACGTCCATCGAACATAGATTTCTCATTTTTCTAGCTTCGGTGGACTAACTCATGGAAAATGAATAGTTTCAGGCTTACTATTCTCCCTTTGGTGTGCCCGGTTATCAAGACATGACAAAGGCACCCCTCGGAGTTGTCTTTTACGACATTTTTCAAACTCTCTAAATATGAAAAATTCACAGAGTTTACCCATCTAGACTCGTTAAACTTAATCAGATGGGGAAAATTTTGGACAAAATGGATACTACTTCTGTTACATTTAAAAAAGGTCGATTTGGCAACAAAAATCTTGAACATGGCACTTCCCAGAAAACTCTTTCACATTTAGCCGAACCCTACCATCTATGAGTTTAGCCTTCATCTCCCAGTGTTCCTGCACTGGTCAAATCCTAAATACTCTTTGGTGTTCATTAAGCCTAAGCTGCCTAGTACCTTGTTAGAGTGCCTTCTATTGTTCAAGTAGATCTCGCTATCTACCGCTCCTCATATCAACCAAAACGATCATAATGCCAAAAATTATTTGTCGGCAGTTATTCCCATTTTCTCTTCATATTTTCCATCAAGAAAAACATCATCTTTTCCCGTTTTGTGTTGACTGATATAGGACCCCATAGTGCCTACCTTTTGATAGTTCTGTTCCTATCAACTGCAACATCTTATCTAGGAAGTGGATCGAGAAACACATCAGTACCCAGATACTTGCAGACATCAATGGCAGGTCATCTTGTATTTGATTGGGGGTCTCCATTATTGGCTCCTGATCGAATGATTGTACGAGTGTTCGACATCAACTCCTTTTATTCACACTCGCTAGATTGTACTATGCATCTTGGGGACCACCATCATTATCATTGGCCACCCTCGCGTCTGTTAAAATTTTTCCTTATTGACTGGTAATCAGACGATTTCCCACATGTTCGACGACAACTCCTCCATTCACATGTAGGGAAATATGCAGTTTAAGTGAAGCGGCAGACAAGACCTTGGGGAGAAGGTCACACCATTACTGTTGTGTTTCCTTCCCCAAGTTGCAATATTGTTTATGGAGATAGCTTTTTATTATTGATCTTGTTCTGACAGACACTTCCACGTTACACTTATCGGTGGACACACTGTTCATATCTCTGTTTTAGAGAAATCATGTTGATTAGATACTGAGCATGGGAATGCCCGACTCAAGACAGATACTATATTTTCTGACATATGTTGTTGTTTCAGGTTTTCCTCAGTCCTCCAATCTCTCTAATTCTACTACACATATTATAAAGTATTTCGGCCATCGTCTTCATCTCTGACCTCACACTTTAGGGGGCATCTGTTATAGGAAAAATGACCTCCTCATCAACTCAGAGGAGAAGGTTATATGGAAGGAAGAAATTTACCTAGACAAAACCCATTTATGCCAAGGTAACGCACCCCAGAAACAGCTAAACTGTGTTATAACGCTTTTGAGCCATGTAAAGGCCGCATTAGTGACTAGGGCAACGCTCTATCTTGCCCAGAGGGAAGCGTGGCCCGTGTTTAAATATGAAATAGGAAAAATCCCATGGATAATGATTTGCAAATCCAGCTTTTTCTCATGAAGAGTCAGTACAAAATAGAAACTGAAAGGCACTAACCTCTTATTAGGCCTTGCCAAAAGCAACTAGACTCTCAAGGAAGGAAAAAGCATGGAAGGCTAAGGAAACATCTTGGTTTTTTCCTTTTTGAACTGGTTGAAAGAGTTGGGAAAGGTTTTCCCTCTCCATCTCCTATAAAATGGATCTGTGGGCTATTAAGCCAAGGTCGAAGGTTTTTTGAATACATGTGAAGCAGAGCTACGTTGTTGCAAGGTGGTAGTTGAGGATCAGTGAATTTCATTGAGAGCTTATCGCCTTGATCGCCATCACATAAGAGGAAAGAGAGAGAGATATTGGGATACTGAGGAGAGCTTGGTGCAACCGATAGTTGTAATCCTCCTTTTTATAAATCAATAGAACTGTATTTGTTTTTTCCATTCGATGCTTTAATATTTCCATTTCTTTTCAATTATTAATATAGCGTGACATGAATGGCTTAGATTTGCACTGTTTTATGTTTATCATATGTTGATTTAGTTAATAAGATGTATATTATTGTAGAGATTACACGAGTGCTTTGTTTGATCGCAGGACCTGAATTTGGAGTTGGTGAAGAAGGATCCTTGCTTCGCTGCTCAGTGTTCTCCAAAGGATACGAGATTGGAAAAGAGGTAATCTCTCATCTCATTTTATTAAATAATACAAATTATCATGAACATATATGCAACAATCTTTGTGAACTATACAACTAATCTGACTGTCTGCCTCGCGCACCGGAAAGCCTAGAGAGGGATATTCAATAACCACTACCCAAGCATATTACCCTATAGCATTGCCCTCATCTTCATCAATGTGTATGGGCAACCTTCCAATCATTGGATTCTCTTGTGAAAAATAGATCCCCATGCCCTCTTGTTTAGGAATGTGAGATAGAGTTCTTGCCTCTAACAATGTATAATGCAAGATGTCATCTTCTCTCCTAGTTTTCTGAAGTGGAGTGAATTTTATAGTCTCCTCCATCACATGCAAGAACTTTTCTCTCTCAAGTTTTTCTTGCTCATGTGTCTTAGGAAGTTTCTCATCAAACCTTCCCACCAATGTTTCAATGAATCTTGCATAAGAGGAAGTGTTTACATTTTTCAAAGAACAAGATTCAAAAATCCACCATGCATGGGCCTTACCTCTAAAATGTAGCGCTACAATTATGATGGCTTCATCTTTGGAAATGTGGTGTTGCTGTAAATAGGATTCTAGCTCCTTCACCCAAAATCCAACTGAACATGTAGGTGAGCCTTCAAAAGTAGATAGAAGAAATCTATCTGCATCCTGTTTCTTGATGTTCTCCTCCTGGATCTCGCAATACTTTGGGAAATTGGTATGATCTTTAAACCGCTCAATTTGAGATTCATACTCCTGCAACAATTCAATAAGAGTTTTCCTCTTAGGTAATCCCCCTCCTTTCATCCATCTCAAGATAGATCTGGGCACTTGACTGTGTTGTGCATCATGGTGTGTAGCTACATGCTCACACCCACCATGTGAAAATCTAGATTCAACTCTAGATCCAAACTCCTCTGGAGATCCCATCTCCATTCTTATTTTCTTCAACTCTCCTTGAAAGCTCTGCATAGATCTTGGAAGAAGCTTTGTAAGCCTGTCTTCCTTTCTCCCTTCACATAATGGAGCCTTCTCTTTTCTGTCCATCTCTCCTAAAAGTATAATGGCCTGAGATCCATAGAATGAGCCAAGATTGAAGCTTTGATACCACTGTAATATCCCAAAATAGGGAAAATAATCAGTAACGGGAATATCTTAAAATATTCCAAAAATGGGTTGCTCAGCAATGCATTCACAAAAAAATGCATTTCCAGAAATATAAGCCATAAAAATTGAAACCATCACTTGGATCCATTATATATAGCATCTAAATCCAAGAGGAGATCATAAACAAAATAAACTAGGTGAGGTAAACAGACCTCCCACACCTAGTGTAGCTGAAATGACCAAAACCCCAAAACATTGCTACTCATAAATTATGCACAAAAGAGACAGCGTGGTATTATGAGGGTTTCAACTCAGAAATTAGGAGAACAATTAGATATACTCATATATTTATAAATAATGCTTCAGAACTGAAATATAGTCTCCTTATACAAAATACAAGAGAACCCGACAAGGGTTTCTTGTCATACACTCAAAATAAAATGGTGATCTTCAGAAATAAAATGAATAACCACTCCAACATGAGATACAAGCGTGTAGAAGGCTGAAGAATATTATATCTGATATGGATCCCCTCAATGTTCTCCTCCCATGAAATGTTGAACCCCTTAATCACAAGGAAGCACTGTAAAGAAACCCCAAGACCTCTTGCTGAAGTTGCCTTAAAAAATAATGCATTCCCTAGCTGGAAAAATGCTAGGAATGTTGGGGAAATGTGTGGCCTGATGTTGTAGATCTCAAATGATATCTAGATCTCTCAAAACAGGTCTCCCGGTAGAAGGAAACCTCCCTCCTATGAGAAACTAGCTCAGAAAGTGGGATTCCAATCCCTTCCACTGCTACACCCTGTAACACAACACAATAACCTGCAGAAACTATGTTGATGAATTAAGATGAAGCTTGGCCTGAAAAAATGATGTGTAAAATGAATGCAAACTCTCCCAAGAGGCTCCTCAAGGAAAGAGGTGGGACTCCTGCTTGGGAACACCCGGTGATAAACAACACAACAACCCTGCTAAATAGCAAGAGGAAGCAAAAGTTTGAGCAGACCAAAATAATAATCTAAAACATAAATAATAATGCTACCATCCTCTTCCTTAAATAAAATGTGAGTTTTCTTGCCCTTGGCCCCACCCAATTAGGTCATTTCCATCAATATATTCATCTCCCTCCAAAACTGCGTTATTCCTTCCTTGATCCCTGCTCCTCCACATCTGCGTTGTTGACTTAGTCAAAGTAGACTGAATCAACCTGATATTATCCCTGTTCAGACATGGAGGTGTTTTATAAGCTGCAAGGACTATCTCCTTTCACACTTGAAGTGTTTTTATTCCTTCTTAGGAGACTTATGGGCTTTTCTACCCATTTATTCATTGGATAAAGATGTTTCTAACTCTAATGTTCCATTTAGATTTGAAGCTAAAATTTGGGAACATTACACCTCTGCAATGATGTGATCAAATAAGAAATATGTGATAAGTTCCTAAATAACCTCCTATAATAACCTGCCAATCCCATGAATGATCTCACCTCATTTACATTCTTGGGAGCTACCCACTCCATGATGGTCGTTATCTTTCTTGGATCCACTGCAATTCCCTCCTTGGAGACAACATGTCCCAAGTAGTGTACCTCAGTCTCTAAGAAGTCGCATTTGCTGAGCTTAGCATACAACTAATGATATCTCGACAACCTCAACACTTCTTCCAAATTCTTGGCATTCTCTTCCTCATTTTTAGAATATACTAATATGTCATCAATAAACACAATCACAAACTTTTCCAAATAAAGACGCAACACATTGTTCATCAAACATATAAATGTAGCTGGGGAATTAGTCAAACTGAATGGAACTATAAAAAACTCATAATGCCTGTACCTGGTCTTGAATGTGGTCTTGTAGATGTCCTGCTCTTTGATGTGTACTTGATGATAGCTCGATCTCAAGTCGATCTTAGAGAACACCACAACTCCCTTTAATTGATCAAACAAATCATCAGTCTTTGGTAGTGGGTATCTATTCTTGATGGTCACTTTTTTCAACTTCCTGTAGTCAATGCATAGTCTTAGAGTGACATTTTTATTCTTCACGAAAAACACCGTTGCACCCGATGGTGATACACTTGGTCTAATGTACCCTTTGTCCAACATTTACTTCAACTACAATTTCAACTCTACCAACTCTGGTGTACTCATCATGTAAGGTGCCTTTGATGTTGGAGCTGCCATGGCATCAAATCAATGGAAAATTCTACTTCCCTGTGTGGTGGATACTCTGAAATATATGATGGAAACACATCCGAAAACTGTTGCAAAACTAGATACCTTCTCAAAACATATACATCCTCATCCTCCTTACCTTTATCACTGGAGATATGAACTGCAAATAGTACACACCATTTCCTATGACTACGCTTGGCCTGCATGGATGTCACCATCCTAATTGATGTGGCTTTCTTCTTTCCCTGTAAGACTCTTGGTTCCCCATTGTCATCCAAGCACTCAATAGTTTTGTCATAGAAATATAACTTGGTCCTGTGAAGATATTAGCAATCCCTACCCAATATAATATTGTACGAACCCAATGGAAATATGTTCAAGTTC
Organism: Pinus albicaulis; assembly: GCA_034641835.2. NCBI lineage: Eukaryota > Viridiplantae > Streptophyta > Pinopsida > Pinales > Pinaceae > Pinus > Pinus albicaulis. The sequence continues at coordinate 1,089,242,375 of CM076580.1, forward strand.
ACTGCTATAGGCATACCATTTAATCAAATTCACAAGCTCTTACCCAATGGTGGACTATTTTCTTCGTACCTATGGCCAATTGCACTAACCAAGATTTTTCATGCATTTCCTTACTCAAGCCACATTTATCCACTAGGTCAGGATTAATATAAGTATACTTAGATCCAGGGTCAATAAAAATAGAAACAACTTGATTATAAATATTACCATCCATCTGAATGATATAAGCCTGATGATTTATCTACATGTTAACAACAACGACATAAATACAAGGAATGTTATGCCCAACATCCCCCACTATATGTGCCTCACACACACTGTAGATCTGTGGCCTGCCACCCTGATGTTGTGGAAAATCTCTCCTACGATGATATTTGCTACAAGTCTAACACTATATAGGCTTCCAACCTTCATCCTTGTTCTTCTCCTTAGATCGAAATCCTTGTCCTCTACCAGTTGTATTGAACTTATTAGGTGGGGAAACATTCTCCTTGTTACTTGTATCTTTATGCCTTGTTCGATTCTTGTCCTATTTTCCTTTATTCTTATCGTTACCTCTCAAATTTGGCTTGGTTTCTAATCTACGCTTTGATTTTCATAACAATGCTTGAGTTTTTGGATGGCCTCCTCCAATGATCTAGGCTCATAGAACTCATTCCTCTCTCTGAATTCAATTAACAACCCACTAATAATTCTCTGAATCTTGGCCTTCTCCTCCTTGAGGTAAGGCACATATCTAAGTAACTCCAAGAACCTGCTAGTGTACTCCTCGTCTATCATGTAACCCATCTTTAGCTCATAAAACTCCTTTGCCATTTCATTGTAGTATCTCTCTGATAGGTACTTCTTCTGGACTAGCCTTTCAAACCCACTCCAAGTCAACTCCTCCTCAGAAATATCTCTTACATTGTTCACATCTTCGCACCAAATGTCTATTCGACCTCTAAGGCTAAATGTAGCTATCCTAACTTTCATATTTTCCAAGTAATCATGTAATCTGAAAAATTTCTTCTCTGTGTCCTGTGGTTTCTTCATATCTCCATAAAATGTAGGTGGTTTTTCCTTTTTAAACTCTTCCGGAAAATATCTCCAACCATTCCTCCTGCAAGGATGATATCGATGACTATCATGATGCCTATATGAACCAAAACTAGAACGATACCTGTGTTTGTCACCTCTCCTATCCAGAGTGTCCAATAATCAACCATCTTTAATCATATCATCCCTATCAGAATTGTCACCACCAGGAGACATACTGCCATATGATCCATTAGTCCCATCCTCCTGCCCATAGCTTATCCTAAGTGGTCCCTATTTCTACAACCCTGAAAAACTTTGAAGGATGGCTGCATTAACCTCTGCTTTATTTTCCTATGCATGTATAAGTTTATCATTTTCTACCTTACAACTCCTTATTTCTTCCTTTAGGCTTCTCACTGTATCTACCAAATTAGGTAAATGTCCAAAACCATGTTGTTCATATGAATCATAGGGATAATCTCTGTAGTCTACCATTCTGCTATTCATATTTGATTTCTTCCCACAATTACAATATTTCAGCTAAACCAATTCATAAATAAACCAACGTAACTTAGTGTAATTTGGGAAGGATACATCCTGCAAGATCAACAAATCATCGAAATACATGTACATACATAATTATAACAAAATATAAACTCATAACACATGGTATACTAGTGCATAACCATCATTATAGTTGGATTCCAGTCATGGATGTATAACCATACCAATTACACAACATGACCTAATTCATAACCATACCAAAGCAGCTTGACCATACCCATCACAAGAACAAACCATACACAAGCATAAGTGACATGTAACCAAGTGTGAATGACCAATGCATGTTCAACATATAACATCACACAAGTGACCATGCACAAACACTACACAAGCATGACCAATATGTGACCTAGAATACACAAGCAATGCATATAAAATATGTAACAATATGTAACCAAGCGTGCACAAACTTAAACAACACACAATCAATCATATACACATGACCACATGTTGACAACGACATCATTAACCCATACATGGAAACACCACTTCCACCATAGAAAACACAACACATATGCAACAAACAAATAAACCATAGGTATAAAAAACACATAAGCAATCAACAAAATCATGACCAACACACCACCCATCTAGTCTAAGGGTTGAACCATGCTCTGATACCACTCTGTAACACCCTCTTTCCACATCTACCCAAGTAATTGGCCAACCAGGGTAAACATGAAACTAGAGGCTACTAATATGAGATTCAACCTCCTATATGACCTTAAGGAATTAGAACCGACAGAAACCTAGAAAATAAACCTTACACTGCATCAACAACACCTTCAGGAGGTAAAACAACCTCCCAAACTCCTGAACCCTTAAGGGGACTGATTTTTGACCCATTTGGGCTTTAGCCGCAGGCATGTAAGGGCAAGGGAGAAACTAGAAACCTATATCCATGGTAATGCCTTGGAAAGGTCGTGGACAGGGTCCAAAAAGGCAAATTCTGTGCATGCAACTCCAAGGTTTAAGCCCCAGATCCCAAGTCACAGCCCAGAACTTCATGAAAATTCAGGAGAGGTTAAATAAAATTAAAAAAAATGTACAAAAGCAATCACAACATCATGAACTCATCTGGTCTCTCCTATCCATGACAAAAATTTCATCAAACATGTTGCAAACATTGCATCTATAAGTATAAACATCATATTTAAACATGGGGGTATCTTACAAACCTGAGAATGGCTAAGAATAATTTCTCCCCTGCATTATAAGATACAATAAAGTCTATTTGACCATAGATACCTTGTGCATTCATTTAAAGGTAAACACATAGATATAGCCATACATCATCACTGATCAAATACATGCTCATAACCAGCATAATTAAAACAAAAATACAATGGATATAACAACAAATAAATCCATACATAAACCAATACATTTTCATATCGAATAATAGAGGAATGAGCTATTCATTACTGAATGTAAAAAACAAGTAGAGATGGGACTTCCACGTTCCACCCGACCTTAGATTGGATGAGAGGAGTATTACTTCATCCAATCACCCTTGTGCCATATTCCAAGCATGAATGTGGGACTTTATCAAACACATCAATCAACACCAAAATAGGGCTCCAAAGAACAAACCATCTCAACCCAAAAACCAGTGATTTCACCTCACGGTCGGACATCACTAACCATCACAGATTGATCTCTATCCAAGTTGATCCAGGACTCCAGAGTGTTTGTTCCATCCAGGGCTTCCAGGACTAGTAAATCAACCCACCTAGGGCTTCCAGATCATTTGTCCAACCAAGGATTCTGGGACTAGTAACTCAATCCAAAATTGTTCGTGGGCTTCCAGAGCATTTTTCCAACCAAGGTTTCGAGGAACTAATAATTCAACCCACAACTAAAGGAATCATGAGAACCAACCAAGAAACAATCAATGGAAATGAACCCACAATACCATGGTTGTATAGGAAATGGAAAGGATAGGAAAATCCACATGCATACCCATGCATGCCAAAAATAGTGAGGAAAACATACATACAACTTGGTACTTGCAATCAAATCTCGTTGTAGTTATCGATCTCGATTTACACGTGCGCTTTCCTGCTCTTATTTTGCCTTATTGAACCAAATCATCAAGTGTCCACACTCTGCAAGAGTGCTCCAAGAAAACCATAAGTATCCAAGAGTATGAGAGAGAGAGAGAGAGAATAATGAGAGAGCTCCAAAAATGCACTGACAAAAGGTACCAACTGATCCTCAAAAGCATTTTTATAGAAGAGGCCTCTATTTTCTTCATTTTCCGTTATTTTCCTTCATTTTCTTCCTCACATGGAACCTATGACCTTTCATCTCCATTTTCTCCTAATTTCCATTATTTTCATAAATAAATGTGCCAAAAATACTTTTTTTTTCCTCTTTAATGTCTTAGCCATAGCCTTTTCCAATTTCCTTAGCCATAATAAACCACATGAACACCCACACTAGGATTTTTTTCCCAACATTTAGCTTGGAATATGTGTCCCATCAACCATGGTTATTATTTTAACTCTATTACATGGAAGTTTCACTAGGGCTATTACATACTTCTTATAATTAATCATTTTAGCGCTAGTTTTTTTTTCAAAATAGAGGCTTTGATGTTTCCTGTACTTCTTCTTTATTCCTAAAATGGAACCACCCAATGCATACGATAAAGGTACTATATTACCAATTTCTGCTATTCTTGTAATAGGGGCTTCTCGAAACCCTTTCTCTACCAAGAACCACTCCCATGTCATATTCTTCTTTTCCAACTCAAATACCACAAGTAAAGTTGATTATGTCATGATGATATTGACCCTTTTTTATTCTTCTTAGATTCTTCTAAATTGTTGCAAAAAAAATTACTAAAATTTTCTGGAAATAGCAAGGTAAATTTATAATTTGTATGTTCTTGAGATGAAATAATAACCAAATGTGACTGTATCAGCCCAAACATGTTACAAATTTATGTTCAAAGAACATGACATCTCTCCATGGATTCTTTAGAAAAATATTATTTGCACATTTTCCATAGCCAGGCTTTGATGTTCCTGTTTACATGAACTATTTACAAGCCCCTATTTATATATTTTGAATTTTAAACCATTTCTCACCTATTTGTGGTAGTATTTTTCTACTGCAATAGAAGATTATGAAATTGTAACCAATAATCCCATTATATCTAAAAAAAATTGCTATAACTGTTAGCAAATGCTATTGTTACCTTACTGTCATGTCCTTGAAACTTTGGAAGAAAATCAAACCACTCCACTCTTCGAAAAATATTGTTGCATTTTGGGAATGCATCAGGAAACTCAACCCCTTATGGATTGTATAAAAGAATCCCATTCACCATTTTTTCTTTATTATAAAATATAATATTGGTTCCACCAAATTTTCCATTGATCAATTAAGGTTTTGCATGAACATGGTCTTGTGGAAACAAGGTTTTATTGAAACAATTTTGTTAAGAATCTTGAAATTCAAATGAGAACTGATAATACTTTGGGAATGAAATAGAAAAACTTAGAAATATCAAATCGTAGTGTCATTATTAATGGTTTCCACAATCCTTATGTTAATTTGGTAGCTTAGGGACATATTCCCTCCTTTGGACAACCTTCCTTATCTAAAGAAGACCCTCTTTTCCTTTGGAAGAATTTAATTTGGTGAAGGAAAAGTATTATTTTTAATGAAAAACCCGCAAGGACACAAAAGTACAGGTTGGCCTCGATAGGGAAAAGCGACCTCCAAAATCGTATATAAATACAAGTCAAGACAAATTCATTTGCACATCATTATCACACATCTTCTTCTTCTCTTTGAAGGTTCAAATTATTTTGAAATATTGCAAGTCTCTTTCACATATGTGAGTAGGAGCGATAAGGCTTTTGGATGGGCTGAAATATGTCTTTGAACAACCTTTGACCAATGTTGACTTTTTGATTATTGGGATTGGTTTGACTTAAAATTTTGCATCTGTTTTGGAGGCTGATTTATTTTGAGAAGAGGATGAAATTTTGTGGGATCTTTGATCTTGGTTTACTATAGTTTTTTAACTAGGGTTTCAGTACGATTTGACTTTGACTTTGACTAATTTTGGAGGACGGTTTTCACTGAATTTTGAGCAGCACTCAAGGCCACATTTTTGGACAGTTGACCAATCTCTTTTGTGTTGAAAAGTGTGACTAGGATTGATCTTCATATTGACTATGTAATTATGTATTTATGTAAAGAAGAATATAATAAAATGTATTTTTGTTGTACTTGCTTCATGGGTTTCATAAGAAAGATTTTTATTATAGGTAAATATACTTCTTCTTGATGTATATTAGGGTTTTTCCTCTATTTACAAGTGTAATTAAGTGTCATGTATATGAAGTTACTAGTCTAGAGAAAATTCTCCAAGACCTTACCATAAAATAGTGAAAGAATGGCTTAAGTCAGCCCTCATTCAACGCTGAAAGATAAGCTCCAAAATGTTGTGATCTATTCGGCCTACAAACAGTAAGTAAATTCGAGCTACAAGCTAAACATATGGCCAGCCTAAAACAAGGAAGCTACCACTATATATATTGATTGATTTTTGGTCATTTGTAGACAATAATTCAGAAAAATCTGAAGAAAATTGTGGATAGTTCTGAGATGGTGACAACGTGACAAGGTCTAGAATAAAAGCGAAGTGAAAGGGAAATGTTCATGTATTAAAGTGATGATTTGTTTGAAGAAGGGTTTGTGGGCTATCCTAAAGTAAAATTGTGGATCATAAGTGAGATTGGTATACACCTGTAGTTCATGCGAAGTTGAGACAGTGATCCATGCATAGAAAAGCTTGTGGATAATCCAAGGAAAAGAGTAGTCAGAAATTGTGAAAAAGGGAGGAAATTAAATCTATGATTTACCTTCCTAACTATAGTTCATATATCTCCAGTAAATATAGTTTCAAGTGTATGCGAAGTGAAGATTATTTTTTCTTCAATATTTGACTAAGCAATAAGGAGTGTTTGAAGATAAACTTAGAGAGCAAGTTCTCTAGTGTTGGTGCAGATTGGTGAAGAAAAGAAGGATCAGAGTTGGAGTTCATCAAAGAAGTAGTGGAAAGTCCTTGGATGCATTCATAGGTTAAGGGTCTGAGTCTTGGTCATGGTACTTTTCATTTGAAAATCTATAAGAAGAATTTTCATGAGTTTTCCTCTCCACGTGGGAGAGATTTTTCCCTGCATGGAAGAGTCTAAATTTGTGTCTCTTGTATTTTTGATAATTAACTCAATGAAAGAATAAATAAGATAAGAAGAGAATACATAAGTAAATTAAGTAAAATCACAAGTAATTATCAAGGAGAGAATTTTAATTACTCTCCGACCCTCCAAATTCTCAACATGGTATCATAGCTAAGGTGCTAAAAGACAAGGGCTACTTAGCAAGGAGGCACTTAAGGAAGCAAGAATCAAAGTCAAGGTCAAAGATTGCATTGAAAAGTCAAATCAGTTTTCAAAGAATATTATAATGCTATTTCAAGAAATATCTTTAATCTCATTCAAAGGATCAACTCATCAAGAAAGTAATATTTTCCGTCAAATAATTATATTAAAAACATTGTTGGAAGAAACATCATCTTTTGAAGGCATCCAAGAACACCTACATGGGAGAATTCAATCTAAGAAGAAGCTCCTAACTTCATCTTTATCATCATCAAGGAAGTTGCAAGTCACTCTACTCAAGTAAGTATATATGACCTTATTTAAAAATGTAAAGATGACTTATTGCAAATAAATTAACAATTTGGTTGGGTCATCAAACTTTAGTGCATGGAAGAAGAGGACAGATTTGAATCTAATTGAAGATGAAGATATGGAATACATCAAAGGATCTACAATTCAACCCTCAAAAGAAGATGCTCCATCTCATGCCAAGTACATGAAAGAGGAAATAAAAGCCTAAAGGATTCTCATAGAATCCATTAAGGACTCACTCATACCCTATGTGTCAAAACTAAAATCTGCAAAAGAAATATATGAGAAACTGGTGGAGATATTATCTTTGAGTACTACAGGAGAAGAAATATCTCTAAGACAAGAACTATACAAAATGAAATTGTCAAGATAATAAGGAATCACTTCATACTTTATGAGGATTTCTGAAATACGAGATCAACTGCAGGAATTGGGAGAAGTAATGTTTGATACTGAGATGACTACCGTGGTGCTGAATGCTCTACCAGAAGAATGGGGAAACTTAACTTAAAGATTATACGGGAAGAAGGAAGAACACCATTCCACGATTTATGGTCTCTATGTAAAATATAGGAAACAAGATTGAAAGCCAAAGTTGAAACATGATCAAGTGAAGGGAATCAAGCCTTTACAACCATATCTAGGAAGAAAGGAAAATTCATAAAATTTGGTCCTCAGAATAAAAGAAGAAATATGTACAAAGTATGATGCTTTGGATGTAATGAAATTGGGCATTATAAAATATATTGTCCTAAATCTGGAAAGGACAAGAGGAAAAAGGATGAATCCCATGTCACAGATATAAGGGAAAAACTTGATATAAAAAAATATAAGAAAGAAGAAGTGAGAGATCTCTATTATGATTGAGATAATATTCTTCTTTAAGTGATTTTTGTTGTTTGTAAAATAGTATGATAGGAAGAAATGTATATTAATAGCATCATGATAGAAGCATGGCAAGAGCTCTTGGTGAAACAACTCATGGAAAACCTCACTAATAACAATATTGATGGAAAGCAGTCATCAAGATCAAGGGTCATCATGGAAACAGGTGACACTCTCTAATAGAATTCTCTATGGTTTCACTGGCTATAAATAAATCAAAATGGTTTCATCAAGAATTCTATGATACAAAATTCTTGGATTAGGATGTGATGACATATTGATGAAGCAATTCAAGGGAATGAAGTTCTTCATTCTTGTAAAATTGCTACAGGATGACTCAAAGGAAAAATGTATGAGGTATAGATAATTATATGCTGACATTGGATGTTGTGAATTCAAGTCATATGGTTGCAGGTAATAGACTTATACCTTTAGAAGTATGATCATAGAAAACAAGATCTCTCCAATTACACAAGTTGTCATTAACATATGAAATCAACATAATATATCCTCATATGGAATATGATGTGGTTGTAGATAAAAAAGGAACTGAAAATTGGAAGTTCATGGGAATGAAGATATGTAGAAAGGAAGATATCATGAAGTGAAACCATGTCAAGAGGAAATTATCATCCGGAAGCCAAGAATATGTGACTAGAAGATCCCCTGAGAGGATATGTAGACTCTGATAGAATTCTGGTAAAGAAGAAGACCCTTGATAAGACATATCTTCAGGAGATGTGTCAATCTGAATAGAGGATTTCGATGCCTACAAGAAGATGTCACGATGAAAGATCATCACTGAGGTAAATTTCGATTTAAAAGTTCATACATATATGTTTATCTAGATGAATTTATGTAGGGTTTCTAATCATGTGAAAGGATTGAAGATCCTTGGAGATGGTTCGAAAGAAAACAACATGGCATAAAATGGACCAGATAAGGAAGTCTGATAAATCACTTTCTGATAGCTGACATGACTTGTGGATGAAAGTGGTGGAAAATTGTGCCCTATGAAGCCAAAGGTTGAAGATTCCTCAAAACCAAAATCCATGAAATCAAGGGAAGGAATTCTTCATGAGAAGCTGGGTGTCTCACCATTGCTTTTGCAGGTCCCTAGTTGAGAGGGAGCTTGATTATAAGTTTCTTTCTTGGAAGAAACTTGAAGTATGTCCTTCCTGAGTTAAGAGGAAGTGACGTATATGATTCTATAATACATGTGTTGTGCACTGGATCAGGACTAACAACTGTAAGTCTTAGTGTAAGCCATGTGGAGAGAATAGACAAACACATCATTCTGGTCTTCACTTGGGAAGACAAAATGGAGGATTCGGTAATCATCTAGCATTTGATACTCTTTGAGAATGTGATATGGAATTCAAGATAAGAGAAGTCAGGTACCAATATTATTTGAGGGCTAGCTACCCAAGAGAAGAATAGTATAAGGTCATACTCTGGGAACACTTGGGTGGAGTATGTACCTTGGAGAGACAATGACTATGGTGTCTATAATTCATGTGTCTCGCCGACATTTTAGCCCATTGTTTCATTGAGAGATGGGGTTGTTAGTCAAGGCCTTGCACTAGGACAATGTTGGTTGATATGATGTTATACAAATGTGAATACCAATCCGATTCTTCTTATGAGATTCCTCAGTTTGAAAGTGACCATGTACTTATATGAATACCTCCCTAGTTAAGAGGGAGTGTTAAAAAGTGTAACTACGATCAGTCTTCATATTGAATATGTAATTATGTATTTATGTAAAGAAGAAGGAAAAGATAGTAAAATATATTTTTGTTGTAATTGCTTCATGGATTTCATAAGGAATATTTTTATTATAGGTCAATATACTTCTTCTTGATTTATATTAGGGTTTTTCTTCTAGTTACATGTGTAATTAAGTGTCATGTATATGAAATTATTAGTCTAGAGAAAATGTTCCAAGACCTTACCATAAAACAGTGAAAGAATGGCTTAAGTCAGCCCTCATTCAACGCTGAAAGATAAGCTCAAAGATGTTGTGATCTAGTCGACCTACTAATAATAATTAAAGCTGGCCTACAAGCTAAATATATGGTTGGCCTAAAACATAGAAGCTACCACTATATATATATATTGATTGATTTGTGGTCATTTGTAGAAAATAATTCAAACAAATCTGAAGAAAAATGAATAGTTCAAAGATGGTGACAAAGTGACAAGGTCTGGAATAAAAGCGAAGTGAAAGGGAAACATTCAAGTATTAAAGTGATGATTTGTTTGAAGAAGAGTTTGTGGACTATCTTGAAGTAAAATTGAGGATCAGAAGTGAGACTAATATACACCTGTAGTTCAAGCAAAGTTGAGACAATGATCCATGCATAACAAATCTTATGGATAATCCAAGGAAAAGAGTAGTCAGAAAGTGAAAAAAAGGGAGAAAGGTAAATATGTGACTTAGCTTCCTAAATACAATTCATATATCTCCAATAAATAAAGTTTCTAGTGTATGCGAGTGAATACAATTTTGTCTTTAATGTTTGACTAAGAAATAAGGAGTGTTTGAAGATAAACTTAGAGACCAAGTTCTCTAGTATGGGTGCATATTAGTGAAGAAAAGAAGGATCAGAGTTTTAGGTCATCAAAGAAGCAGTGGCAAGGTCTTGGATGCATTCATAGGTTAAGGGTCTGAGTCTTGGTCATGGTACTTGTCATTTGAAAATCCATAAGAAGAATTTTCGTGGGTTTTCCTCTCCAAGAGGGAGAGGTTTTTCCCTGGCTGGAAGAGCCTAAATTTTTGTCTCTTGTATTTTTGGTAATTGACTTTATGAAAGACTAAATAAGCTAAGAAGAGAATGGCATAAGTAAATTAAGTAATATCAAAAGAAATTATCAAGGAGATAATTTAGATTAATCTTCGGCCCTCCAAATTCTCAACATTTTGGAGCCAAGTTGACCATTTGGGACTATTGTTGATGCCATTGAATTTGATCAAAATTGCATATTTGACTTATTGACCAGATTTGACTATTGGGATCATCATCTGGATATTGATTGATTGATTTTTGTTGGATAGTCAAAGGTTTGATTTTGACTCTTGATTGATGAATTAGAACATTATAATCTCTCTGTTGAACATTTGATGACAATCTGATAGAAGAATAATTTGAAAGGGTAACCCCATTGTGGGGATTTTCCTTGGTCTTTGATCAAATGTTGTGTCTCTTGTTATTTCTCTTGATTGTATTCTATTTTAAATTGCATTTATTGTTCTAACTAAAATTGTTGTTTATCATTGGAAGATTAAATTTCATTGCTAATTAAAAAAAATATTGGGATAAATGATTATAATAGCATAGAACAGTGGAAAATTAACATTGAATACAAGCCCAAGGAATCAAGAGACAAGAGAAATCATCTTTGGAAGAAGCTAAAGGAGCCTATTTGACTTGGTAGAGATGAATACCTCTTACTTCAAGTACACTGAGAATTTGGGTGACTCATCTAACTTTGAAGCTTGGAAGATTAAGTTGGAAGTCATACTGGATGATAATGGTGTCTTGGAATATGTGTAAGGAATAGTACCTGAGCCATCAAAAAATTATTCTTCTTCTACCAAGTATAAATATAAGAAAGCTGAGCTCCAATATAAGAAAATTCTCATTGATACATTGAAAGATCACTTGCTTACTTATGTTGGAAAATTAAAGAATTCCAAAGATATATATGATAAGATAGTTGGAATGTTGAGGTCAAAGATTTAAATCATATCATCTCCTTGAAGAATAAACTCAAATACATGAATATTAACAAGGGATAATCTATGCATCCCTATGTCATGAGGATATCCAAAATAAGGGATCAATTGAAAACAATCGGTGATCCTATATGTGACAGAGAGTTGGTGTTGTTCACTCTCCAAGGTCTTCCTTCTATTTGGGAAATATTCATTACTACTTTAGCAATAATGAAAAATTCCCGAAATTTGATGAGCTTGTTGGCAAGTGTACACAAGAATAAACCAGGATGATCTCTAGAGGTAGGATTCAAAAGTATGAATAAGGAGAGTCCTCTTCATTTTCTGCTCAAGACAAGAAGAGAAAAGGAAGAGGGATATCATCTGGTTCAAGAAATCCTACCAGTGAATCAAAGGACTCAAATATAATATTAAGGAATATTAAATGCTACAATTTCCACAAGCATGGTCACTATGCCCAAGGCTATCCAAAAAAGAGAGATGATCCAAGGTCCAATTACAACATCAATCATGGCTTCACCAACAACAATTTCAATTAAAGAAGAAGAGAAGATGATAGAATAATAAGAGATGATAGAAGAAGAAGAGATGTTGATGATCGAGAAGAAGGACATCATCCTCAAAAGAGATTAATGAACTCTAGGTATGAAAATAATGCAGTTACTACTCAATCTGAATATATTCTTATTTCTTCACTTTCTAGTTCTTCTCCTCCAAATTCTTGTGATATATGGTTGGTATATAGTGGGGCTTCTAGACATTTATTTGGATACCGAGAAGTACTCCCAAATCTGGTTGAGATAGAGACAAATCTAAAGATCAACCTTAGAAACAACTCCACTTATCCTATGAAGGGATTTGGTTATGTTAAATTTCATTTGGAATTTGGGGAATTTGTTCTTCTTCATGATGTTAAGTATGTTCCAATATTAAACAAGAACTTGATATCTATATCTACTTTGGAAGAAAAATGGATGAGAGTAGCCTTCATAAGAGGAAAGGTCCTCACTTAGATTATGGAATCTCACATGAGATATTCTTTCACCTTAGGATATATAATTAAAGGAATCTATAGAGTAAATGGAATACCACTATGAGTAATGGTCCACGATATCAATCATCATAGTGAGATATGACACCGAAGGTTGGCACATCTACATTATGAATCCTTTCCTAAAGTTAGAAGATTGGTTTTCATGATGCCTGATGTTCAATATAGTCATAGTGGAGTATGTCCAAGATTTTCTAGTTGAAAGAAGTTAAGGGGACCATTCCCCTCCAGTAAAATTAGGACCAATGATATTCTACAACTCATTCATTCTGACTTATGTGGACCCATGCCAGTGCAATCCCTTGGTGGCTACCTCTATTATATTATCTTATTAATGACTTCTCTAAGAAAACATGAATATTCTATTTGAAGCATAAAGATTAAGAAATTGATATGTTTAAGGATTGCAAGGCATTGATAAAGAATCAAATAGGGAAGAGAATCAAAGTTTTCATGTCTGAAAAATTGTGGAGAATATACCTCAAATGAGTTCGTTTATTTTTGCAAGGAGGTTGTAACCAAGAAAGAGATTATTGTACCATATAATCCCAAGAAGAATGGTGTAGCTAAAAGAAATAATAGATCTATCATGGAATTATATTCCTGGGCCAGGTTACATGATAAAAAACTATCAAAGTTCCTTTGGGGAGAAGCCACAAATACAATATTATATGTTCAAAACATGGTTCCTCATCATGCCCTGGGTAACAATACTCATGAAGAAGTATTGACAGGTGTGAAGCTCGATGTTGGAAATATAAGGATATTTGGCTACCTTGTGTATTTTCATGTTTCAAAGGACAAGAGGAATAAGCTGGAAGCCACTAGAAAGAAAATGTACGTTTATTGGCTATTGTGAAACTTATAAAGCATTTAAAATATATATATCTAGTCAAAATAAAATCGATTTTCGCAGGGATGTAGCCTTTATTAGAAAAAGATAAAGTGGAAACTTATTAAACATATTTTATTTAACCTTGATACTTTCTTATGAATATTTATCTTATTGATGTTCTTTTAGCTATATATTTTTCATCAAACAATATCAAGAAACAACAATAACAAAATAGGACACAGATGTAGGCTCCCTGCCAGGGTAAAACCCCTCCAAGGGGAAAACCTAGAAATTCTTCTCTTCTTAGAATCTATTTCAAATGAGATACGAACATCCCAATCCCTGGACCAGGTCCTTCTCCCAGTACCAAGTTATCTCTTCCTTAAGTCCTTCTTGAATCTACAACAAATTTGCTACACACTTTAACTTTGACCTTCCAACTACAATAATGCAACTTGCCCAACAACCTTAACCTACAACTTTGACCCTGCATATCTTGAAGAAACCCTAATTTTACCTCCTTATAGGACCTTCCAAGAGTAAGAAAAATCTTCCTAAGGTCATCAAAGTCTAGACAAAGTTTCCTTCCTTCTAGCTAAAAGTTTCTGCACTTCTTCCTACTGCAACTTGGCCTCTTCATGCAATCCATAAACACTATAATTCCACAAGTGTGAGAGATATAGATCCCAAAAACCAATAAATTTCATCCTTATTCCTTCTTCTTGACCTTCGCTCTCCTTCTTGTAGCTACCCACCTATAGATAAAACTCTTTCTTGTAGATCAAACTTGTGAGTGAGTGTGCATCCAAATGAAGTCAAAATGCTATTTATATAGCCTTCTCAAAGGGTCGAATTCCCTCCTTTATGCCAACTTGAGGATCCCAAGGTTGACTTGTACTCTTGGAGATCCCTAGACTTTCTAAACTAAATAAGAATTCTTTTTACAATTAAAATTTCTTAGAAGGGTCTTATAAACATGATGTTGACTCCATTGACTCATGACAATAAATCCTAAGACCTAAAAATCCTTAGAAGCATGAAGAAAATGATTTTACCTAAAATACATAAATAATGAGCATGAAATCCATGATTTAATAAAATTAACTTTTATTTTCTTTTCTTATTTGTTACATAGGATACATATTAAAATGAGTACAATAATTATAAAGACCAAAACTACCTACATTTCTCAATGCTCCCTCTTAACTATGGAGGTATTCATAATTGCACAACTAGTACAAAATCATATCTCATAATCAAGAAGATTCAAGCTAATAAGCCATACAATAAGCATCACCATCATGAACAACACTATCCCAGAGGCCTAACTGGACAATATTTACTTTAATCAAGAGCATTATATTGGGTGTATTTATGTGTGATACCACACTACCTCTATAAGGCACATAACCCATCTAAATTTCCACAAGGTATGTCCTTTAATGAATATTATTATATTCAATCTCCATACCCGAGTCCTCAAAGAATATCAATCCTCTTCAACCACTCTTCTCTTGGATTCTCATCCGATCCTCAAAGCGTGTTAGTCCCTTTCCTTTCTTGGATGTTATATCCTCAAGGAAACCACAAATTTTTTTCCATGATCTTCCATCATTCTCTCTTCATTACCCAAAGAGGAGAATGCACATGTGATGTTCATTATCACTCCCTCTCAATTATAGGGTACATCCCTATTCTCACTTATTCTTGAGAATAAGCCCTTGCTCCTTATTCATGGAGACTATTTTTTCTCCCTCTCAAACTAGAAGAGATTCCTTCTTTCCAATACTGGAAGCCACCAACATCACAAGCCCCACTATATGTCTTCATCAGAGTATCAACTACTAGTTCTCCATAGATACATAGATCCATATTTCACATCTCTTGCAATGATCTTGCTTCTTTCCGAGGTATCATGGAAAAATTTCCACTCTTTGTTCATGTGACATGATCTAGGTCATATTTCTTGTTCATCACTTTCATCTTCAACATGAGGGAATTCCATTGAGACTTCCAAATCTTCAATTTTATTGTGGATTCCTTATGAAAGTGACCTTCTTTGACCTTTAGGTTATCTTCTCACACAACTACCCTTTCAATCCCAAGATGGACCCATCATGAATTTCTAGTTTCTAGGTACCAAACATTATCAACATTCTTCATCCATACAGTTGAACTTGGCCCAACTATCATTATGTATACTTGCACCATTTTTTTCTCAGTAGCCAAAATAGTATGTTAGCCAGATAACCAAATCATAAATGAAATAGAATTATCTCACCATGGTAACCTTAGCATATTAACAAAATCCTCATTGAACTTATCTACTTGATAATTCCTTCATGCATCAGAGTGCCCAAGGATCAAACTTGATTACCAAGTTACAACTTTTCTTCTAGAGATGACACTAGATGTTTATCAATCTTAAATACATATTCTAGAGAAATTCCCAATATTCTATACATTTTTTATTAAGTCACATTCTATTATATTCCAACATATCTTTATAACCAACTTCATTTCATAATATTCTTGCATTGTGACCCTTATTTAAAGTTTATAATTCCAATGCTTTCATCAAACCATATAAATATTAATTTATTTCACAAAAGTTTTCATCTTAATCCATTGAAACCCTTCATTCCATTTTTACCAGTAGTCTTCCATATTACATAGAATACATATTATTCTTGTCTGATGCTTTTCCCAACGAATTTACAAGATGATGGCCCTTCACGTATCATAGTGATCCATTTAATAAAGATGACAATATTCAACATAATTTGAATGAAAATTATGCAAAATGGTCTAACATTATATCCTAGATGATGTTCTACTAAGAAACATAATAAATTCCAGACATGCTACTATCATATGCCTCTATCCTATATGAAAAACATATCATCTAAAGAGAAATCAAGATTCATAAAGAACATATAAGTCTATGAACCTTCTTTTAGTATTAAATATACTTCACGTCTTCCTTCTTTTCCTTCTTCTCAGGTTCTCCCATTGCTTCGCCTACATGAGCTTCACTCCTATCATTTATTGTTTTTCTTGTTTGGACAGTTCCTCTTAAAGTGTCCAAATTCATTGCATCCAAAAAATTGTGCCTTGGACATATATTTTTTCTTGTAATTTCCAAATTTTCCTTTCTTCATATTCTTGAATCAGGCTAGAAATACTTGAGTCTTCTCATCTGATCCAATGACATCCTTGAACTTGATCCTTGATTCTTCCAGTATGCATTGTGCCCAAAATTCATCAAAGGGAGTTGAATCCTTCTTGGAGTAGACACTTGTTTCAAAGTTTCTCCATTCTAGTGGTAATGTATTCATAACACATATGGTCACCTCAAAATTAGTGACATGTTCCCCAAGTCCTTGAAAATGGTCTCTTAGTTGAGAGACTCTCACGAGGAAAAATTTCATATCCTCATCCTTCGGATTCTTCAGTCTATATAGTTTGTTTCGTAATTACATATTTTGACTTATTGTACTTATAGAGTACAAATTCACTACCTTGACATACATTTACTTGGAATTCTTTAGGTTTTACACAAATGGAATAGGAGAATCCTTTATTGATTCCAATATGATCCTTTGAGCTATTACTTCCCCTTTCTTATACCTTTTTAGTTCTCGTGTCTTGTCTTTCTCAGGTTCAGTAAATTCTCTAGTGATATATCCCATTACATCTTTCTCTGTGAGTATCATGTCAATCATTTTCTTCCATGCTAAATCATTTGAAGCCCCAATGAGATTATTTATCTCATTGAAGAAAAGATCCACACGACCTGAAGATTCAACCATTATGATATGGTGTGATACTTACTTGAATAATATATCTAACCTTCTTGATGTCTTCAAGATATTTGGAGAGTTCTTGATGATGCCCTTGAAAGATGTTCCCTAGGATTCCTCCACCAAAAAATTCAAAGATTGATGCCTTTCAAGTAGATGAGATTAGTACCCTCCTTACGATAAAAATTTATCTTTGATATTATTGAATGTAGAAACCCTCAATTATAAGGGTCTTCTACCAACAATATTTTAACTAAATTCCTCCAAGAGATAATCTTCTTCTTTTATGTCTTGAGAGCTTCCTATCCCTTGATCAAAAATTCTTTCTCACATCCTTCTTCCTGCCTTCCTTGCTTACCTTAGCTTTGATACCATGTTAGAAAATGATAAAGTGACAACTTATTAAGCTTCTCTTTACCCTTGATACTTTCTTGTGAATATTTATCTTCTTTATGTTCTTTTAATTATATATTTTTCATTAAACAATATCGATAAACAAAAAAAAACAAAATGGGACACAAATGCAGGATCTCATCCAAGCAAAGACCCCTCCAAGGGGAAAACCCAAAAAATATTCTCTTCTTAGAATCTGTTTTAAATGAGATACAAAGACCCAATCCATAGACCAAGTCCTTCTACTAGTACCAAGTCAGCCCTTCCTCAAGTCCTTCTTGAATCTGCACCAAGCTGCTACACACTCTAACTTTGACCTGTCAACTATAACATATGACCTGAAAATTTGACCCTGTAGCTCTTGAAGAAACCCTAATTTGACCTCCTTTTGGGACCTTCCAAGATCAAGAAAACTCTTTCTAAGGTCAACATAGTGTAGACATAGTTTCCTTCCTTCCATCTACTAGTTTCTTCACTTTGTCATACTGCAACTCGACCTTGCAACTTTGGCCTCTTCCTGCAATCTAGAAACCCTAGAATTTTGTACGTGTGAGAGAGATAGAGCCCAAAAACAAATAAATTTTAGTAATTATTCCTTATTCTTGACCTTTTATCTCCTTATTTCAAATCCCCAACTATATATCAAACTCTTTCTTGTATATCCAACTTTTGAGTGAGTCTGTCTCTGAATGAAGTTGAACTATTCTTTATATAGCCTTATCAAGGGGCCGAATTCCATTTTTTAGGCTGACTTGAGGATTCGAGGGATGACTTGTACTCTTGGATATTCCCAGACTTTATAAACTCAAAAATAATTCTTTTTACAATTAAAAATTTTCCGAAAGGGTCTTATCAACATGACGTTGACTCCATTGGCACATGAAAATAAACTATACGACTTAAAAACCCTAGAAGCACAAAGAACATTCTTTTACCTAAATGACCATTAATAATGAGCATGAAAACCATGCATTAATAATAGTAAATTTTCTTTTCTTTTCTTGTTTACTACATAGGATATATATAGAAATGAGTACAACAATTATGAAGACTGAAATTAGTTACACTTCTTAACAAAATTTGATGAAGATGTTGTCCTTGGAAAAGAAAGGGACCTTCCTCAATCTCCTCCTGTCAAGAAGAAGGATGATGACATGGACCTAATAGAAGGTCCTTATGTTTTAGAATCTAAGAAGGATGTTTTTTATGATCCCATGGAGCCTATGGATCCATTGGATCCTCCTCCGTGTGATCCCCTTTGTAGGAAGAGACAAATTTGGCTTTGTGATACATTACAAGAAGCTGAAATACATGCCACTTCTAGAGAAACCTTTAGAGAAACCAAGAATCCATGCCCTTATCAGGGATATGTTGTAGCTATGAGAACCAAGATACAAGTTGAACCTTCCACTTTTTAGGTAGCGAAAGAGTAGGTTTGGAAGGATGTTATGGCCGAAGAATATGAGCCTTGTGTGGGATGTTTTTCTGAGACACAAAGGAAAGTGTGTTGTAACTTTGAAGTGGATATACAATATCAAACATGGAGCTTATGGAAGTATTGAGAAATATAAGGTGAATTTCGTGGCTAGAGGTTTCTCCCAAAATTGGGGAGAATACTATGATGATATATTTTCACCTTTTTACTACTATACTACTATTAGATCCATTTTCCCCCTTGCTACTAGTCAAGGATGGACCCTTCACCAAATGGATGTGAAAAATGCATTTATTCATGGCATACTACATGAATAATTATATGTTGAGAAAACTCTGGGATTTGAAGTGAAGGACAAGAAGACTCGTGTTTGTAGGTTAAAGAAGGCATTATATGGTTTGAAGCAAGCCCCCATAGCCTGGTATTCCAATATTGATAGTTACCTGGTGAAGCTTGGATTCACGAGAAGCAATGCTAACCCGAACCTCTACTTCAAAGTGGTAAAAGGTATGCATTTGATTTTGGTTTTATATGTTGATGATTTATTCTTGATAGGTAGTGAGCCTCTAATTCTCATATGTAAGAGGGACCTGGCCTCTAAGTTTGAAATGAAGGATCTTGGTTTGATGCATTACTTCATGGGATTAGAAGTGTGACAAAAAACTTATGAGATTTTTCTTTCTCAAGGAAAATATGTTGTGAAATTGTTGGAATGATTTGGAATGGTAGAATACAAGTCCCTTGCCACTCCAATGGAAATGAATGTCAAGAAGTTATGTGGAGACGTTGTTGGACCTGACTTGGCGAACCCCTCTGAGTATCAACGGTTGATTGGAGCATTGATGTTATTAGTGAACACCCATCCGAACATATTTTTTGTAGTTAACTCTAAGTCAATTCATTATTGAACCTCTTCATGCACATGGTGTTGCTGCCAATAATGTACTAAGATATTTGCATGGGACGATTAATCTTGGTCTTAGATATAATTCCAGAGATGTGAGAATTCATGGGTACACTACTTCTGACTGGGATGGAAATGTTTTTGAAAGTAAGAGCACTTTAGGGTGCTACTTTAGTTTCATTTCTACCAACTGATATCTTGGATTAGCATGAAGCATAATTCATTAGATTTGATTATGGTTGAGGTAGAATATATTGATGCTAGCATGGCTAGTTGTGAGAAAATATGGTTGAGGTAGATATTTGGAGAGTTTTTTTAGCAGGTTATGTATACGACAATGATATATTGCAACAAAAAGAGTGGGATTTGAATAACAGAGGGTCTCATGTTACACTACAAGTCCAAGCATATTGATATCAAGTATCACTATATTCGAGATATAGAGTAGAGAGGAGCAATGAGACTTCATCACATTTTGACTAATGAACATATAACATATCTACTCACAAAGGATTTTCCGAAGGGGAAGATCTTGGTCCTCATAGTGCAGCTTAGACTGATGGATGTGACACTCATAGGTAAGGGTCGTGACTGATCGAGAAAATTGAGCTATGCTCTTCCCCCTTATTTGAGCTCACATGGAGAAGAATTGAGCCTGAGAGCTGCTATGGTTGAGGTAACTTTTAGCAATAGGATAGTCTATGATCCTTACCCTCCATGGTAAATTGTATCTTGCCTATTGTACGACATTAGGATAGTATGTGATCCTTTCCTTCCACAGAAAGTCATATCCTACCTATTGTCACTCACTATACTTGACAAAGTATACCTCAGTTGGCATCCTACCCACAAGTTGGGCCAATGGATGAGCATACTTGAGATAGAATGTGATCCTTACCATTTATGGTAAGTGGTATCATGCTCAAGTGATGGGATGCAGGTGTTCTACCACTAACTCTTGAGGGTCAAGGTGTGAAGATCAACACACAATAGGATAGTTCGTGATCCTTAACTTTATGGTAAGTAGTGTACTACCTATTGTCATAGGTCAATAAGATAGAGTGTGATCCTTACCCTTGTTGCAAGTAGATATCACTTATTGTCCTTTTATAGAGGGTGGTATCTTGAGTTCCCATATGATGTCAAATTCTTCTTATTTAGATCTGAGAGTGTTCAACGAATGGGCGGAGAAGAATAGAGATGATATATGATTTGATTCGAGATGACGAGATTCTTGATACAGTAAAAAAATTCTCCCTAGATGAGCGGAAGTGTTAATTTGGTAGCTCAGGGAAAAATTACCTCATTTGGAAAACCTTCCTCATCCAAAGAAGGCCCTCTTTTCCTTTGGAAGAATTTAATTTTGTCAAGGAAATATTATTTTTAATGGAAAACCCACAAGGACACAAAAGTACAAGGGACCCTAGACATGGAAAATCCACCTCCAAAATCACATATAAATAGAATTTAGGGAAACCTAATTTGGAAATCATCATCACACATCTTCTTCTTCTCTTTGGAGGTTCAACTTCTTCTGAAATATTGCAGGTCCCTTTCACATGTGAAAGGAGAGAAGACTTTCAGATGGGCTAAAATCTATCTTTGATTAGCATTGAGTTTTGATGATTGAGATTGGTTTGACTTATTTTGACTGCAGATTTTGCATCTGTTTTGGAGGCTAAATTATTTGGAAAAGAGGATGAACATTTATGGGTAATTTGACCTTAGTTGAATGCTTTTATGCAACAAGGGTTTTAATATAATTTTACTTTGACCGATTTTGGAGGACTATTTTGGGACGGTTTTAACTGGATTTTGACCAACACTCAAGGCCACATTTTTGGACAGTTGAATGAGCTCTTTTGGAGGAAATTTTACCATTTACGATTCACTATTTGGGACTACTGCTACTATTGTTGACTTAGACCAGAATTTCATATTTGACTTATTGAATAGATTTGACTATTGGGCTCCTATTTATATATTGATTGGTTGATTTTGTTGGATAGTTAATGGTTTGAATTTGACCCTTGATTGATGAATTAGAACATTGTAATCTCTCTACTGGACATTTGATGACAATCTAATAGAAGAATATTTGAAAGGGTTTTCCCCTAGTCTTTGACCAAATCTTGTGTCTCTTGTTATTTCTCTTGATTGTCTTCCATTGTACATTATGTTTATTGTTTTATCTACAATTGTTATTTATCATTGAAAGATTAAATTTTATTGCTAATTGAAGAAAATATTGTGCTAAGTGATTGTAATAGCATAAAATAGTGGAAAATTAACACCTTATTGAATCCATCATCACATTAAATGTGATGATTATTTTGTCAATCAACTATCTTGTGACAACCATCAAAATCGAAAATTTGGTTAATGATTGTGAATTTCAAATTTGTATCATGATAGTAAGGCATGGAATATAGCAATGCCATACAAGGTGATTTTATGAAAATAAAAAATATATATATCTATATATATAAATATGACATCAATTTACATTAGCAAGAAGCATATACATTTTAAGGTTATATTGAAAACTCTAGTAATTGATAAAATAAGACAAAATCAAAACCAGTTACCTTCTATTGATCTCACTGATGCCTTGAATATTTTGAATAGAAAAAGTATTATCATCTGTCTTGAAATTTTGACTTTTTGACTATTTATAGAAATTTGATTATATTTGATTCCTCATGCTTCAATTTTGTGAAATTGATCTTTGAATTATGGAATCTGATCACATTATTTTGTAGTATCTACAATTTATTGTAATCACTTACTACCATTTCTGATTGTTTTATCAAACTTATGGAGGTGTATCTTCCCAATGCCTGTGATGAAGTTGCATTGTTTTGGTTAGGATTTCAAAAAATTCATTGGTAGTCTCTGCTTTCCCATTAGCTTATAGATGATGATGGAGAAGACTTCATGTGTCGGATTTGGTATTTTTTGGTAATTGATTGAACAAGATTTGATGTGAATTGTATCCCCTGATCTATGAAAATCTCTCATGCTACAAAAAGTTGAACAAATATTTTTTTAAATGTGAAATATACCATTGTGCACTCGGTAACTCTTGGGAGATATTTTGCTTCTAACCATTTAGTGACATAATTTGTACATTCCAAAATGTATACATGTTTCCATTGGATTGGTCCCATGAAATCTAGATCCCACTTTTCAAAAGACTATCAAAAACTGTGGTAATAAATAAATTTCATCTTCTTATACTAGTCAACCCATTCTTTGACAATTGTAACAAATTTTTGAAATATTTTCTTGGCATTCCAAATGAAGGACTTTATGAGTAGTTCTTTTTTCAGCAAAGTTTCTTCCACAAGGTTGATCGTGTCATGCTTTCAATATATCAAATATCTCATATTCTCGTACACATTGTTGGATGATTAGATCTGGTCCTATATAGATAAGAACTCTTTGAATCCATGAATAAGTAACACTTCACTTTAAAATCTTCTAATTTTCCCTTGGAAAAAAATATTTTGACAATTTTCTTATAGCCAAATAATTAACAACATTAGAAAAAAATTGTAAATTAATAAATGTTCATGAGAAAAATCTCCTTTATAGGAACAATTTCACATTCATTAGTAAGCCTAAAAAGAAAATATGTGACCAAATTTTCCTTCTTGGGCTTATCTAAAATGTTTACATTTAAATTATTGTGGCAATAAAAGCTGCCTAGTTGTCTTAGCATTCATAATTGGTTTATTCATGAGATACAAAATAGAAGAATGACCAGTAATAATAAAAAATTCATAAGTACTAATATAATGGCTAAACTTGTTAATAACATGTACTACCGTGAAAAACTCTTTTTATGTCACTTTATAATGCAATTCAATAGGATTTAGAATTTTGCTAACAAAATAAATGGAATAATATCACTAATTTACTTTTGTCCTAAAAATGCTCCAATAGGTGTATCAAAATCATCTATAGATATGTGAAAATGTAGAAACCAATTTGGTCCCCTTAAAATTGGTGTTGAAGAAAGTTTGGCTTTAAGATTATAGAAAATAATATGACAAATAACATTCCAAAAAAATAACTATATTTTGTAAACAACTTAAACAATGGAGATGTTATTTTTGTAAGCTTTCCTATAATTTGTTTGTAATAGCCTATATGTCCTATGAATATTCACACATCCATTTAAGTCTTTAGTATTATTAGTTTATATAGTACATCATTTTTTTTCCAAATCCACCTTGATACCTATGGAATACAAATGATTACCAAGGACGATTCCTTTCATTAGTAACATAACATTTTCCATTAATTAAACAAAAAAATATTTTTTTACATCTAACTAAAAATATTTCAAAACTATTTTGCTTCCTCAAAATAATTTCCACAAATAGTAAAATCATCCATGTATTCTATAGACTATCATGAATCAAGAGAATATACCCATGAGAACTCATTGAAAAGTAGTAGGAGCATTGCATAATCCAAAAAAAAATTCTCTATAAGTGTATGTACCACATGGGCATGTGAATATAGGAAAATTAGAATTTGATTGTAACAGCTAAATCCATTAAGAGACAAAAAAATCTTGCTAAAGTATCTTAACTTAATATATAAATGGAAGATGAAAATGATATTTTAAAGTGGATTTATTCAATTCTTGAAAATCTATACAAACTCATCATTTTCCATTCCTCTTACTCTTTTTCCATTGACTACTCTTTGAGATTGTTTTATTGGTTTATATTATCCTAAATATAAATATAATGCATATAATTCTAGGATGAATACCTCACATATAAATGTAGTCTCATGGAAATGCACCATAATGAGTAGCAATTTGATTAATGGACTGCTTTGATATTGATCACGTCTATGATTAATATTTAAAAAAATTCCTTGACTAATGTATGAACAAGTTTCGAAAATAAAATTCTCCTAAATTTTTTGTCCAAAACATTATCAAGCCAAAATCCCCCCCAAGACTCAAAAAATCAAAATTAATAATGAAAGTAGTGATTTTATTTTCTTAAATATCCTCTTTGAAATTCAATGCTTAATTTTGTTGAATTTCCACAATCTTGGTGTCTAGGATATAATCTTAAATCACTGATGCTACCAAACCAAGAATCACAATGAAGCTACTTTTCACAATGAAATATGAAAAAAAATAAATCTTTTGAGATAGGGAATTCAGAATCTCCAAAGTATTAATTTTTTTTTCTACGTTTCGAGTCTAAAACAAGACTCAACATCAGGAGAAAACCTATCAAGAAGAGAGGAGAACCATTGTTATAAATCTACTAGTGCACAAAATATACACAATTTTTTACAATTTTATAAAAGTATGTATAAAAACCCAATCTTCGTTATATTAAACCAATTGAATAATACAACATTCTAGGGCTCCCATACTAGGGGAAATGGCCCTCAATTATCCACAAGTACAAGAATACAAATACAAGATAATTTGATAGTCTAGTTGATGTAGTGCACCTCACAACTGCTTTTTCACCCCTGTAACCTGCTAGTCTTTTTGCTACCAATATGCTCACAAGTTTATCCTTAGTCCATCAAATAACAACACATAGAGACTCCAAGAGGGTTGCCTACTATCATTGCTGCAATTTGTTAGGATATTCCGACACATAGGAAATAGTTAAGTATAACTTGGTCTAGCGTAGAGTTAGGTAGAGTGTGTTTCTTTACTATGTAGATTTGTAACTTATAATCCGACAGTCACAATATGTAGTGATCCAACGGTTTACTCTATCCTCGGTATTACCGATACTTGATTCGTGGCTTAACACTCGATTGGTCCATGATCTCTATTTAAAGAGCATGGAGGGTAATTTTTTCGGTAACCATTTATGAGAGAAGCTTATGTAAATTTTCTTTCTTTATATTAATAAATTGCCTAAAGTGGTCGTGTTGGCTCAGGACATGGACTGTTTCTATCTTAGAGGGTTTTAACCACGTCAAATACTGGTGTCCTGATTTTTGATCTATTTTTGAGCGGTGACCTTTGGTATTTAATCTAAGGAACTTACCTTGCAAATTCCTACACAAGTCACTTCTGCTACAATGAAATTTGGCTCATCCAATCTATTCCTCTAGGTTTGCCAATACCTGAGCATCAATTTGCCTTCATAATAGATTCCTTCATCCTTCAAAGATCTACTCATAAGGCTCCAAACATCACACACCTTTAGCTACCGAGTTCCCTTTGTGACAAATGATCAAGGGCTACACTTGGATAACCTACACACTGCACTCTAACAATCCTAAGGTGCCAAATATAATTGTCAACAACTCACTTTAGAAACTACCCACTAGTTAGAGCATCTAACCACCATGTCTACCCCTCCTCTTTGGCTATTGTAGGCTAGATAAACCATCCACACTTGGACACCATCCAGCTAGCAACAAAATCACCTTGAAATTATCAGCACAACATACCTTTGAACTAGATTATACACTTCTATTGTCGAGGTTGCCTACTTAGGGCTTCTAACGACCACATGTTAGCACTCTTTTCTAACTCTAAACAATATCTTACAAATGAGGCATAGTTCCCTCTTCTTGTTGTTGTACCTCGCTGAGATGTAGGGCTCAATTCATGCCCCTGTTCCAATCCAACAACCATCTATTTAGGGCTCAACCTACCCATCCATACACCTATATAGAACACATCCCTAAACAACAATGAATTATGCCACAAACAACCTCAAACCAACCTAGATTTCCTCCTTGAGTCCTCAGTCTGCCTCTGCTCCTACTCAACCTTTGGAAAAGCACAAGATCAAACCCAAATCACTCTCCTTCTCCAACTTCAGCCTCCTTTCTGAGTTGTGGCTACCTGAGAATATAATATACTATTATTTTTTGCACTTGTGATGATGAATTAGCTTCACATTCACCTCACATTTATATCTAAACATGAGGGCTCCATAAAATCTAATGTGTGGTCTTAAAAAATTGTCACGAGGTCTCTAAACACTAAGCTAAACTTGACCAAACCCATTCACTATCTTCAAAAAATCATATATCCACATAGACAACTTAAAATTTGACGATTATTAATGCATTGGATTCATCTCAACATCCTCTATCATATCCATCCATCACATGTCTATTAGGCCTAATAGATTTACACTGACAAGCTTGGGTGAAAATCCCACATCTTGGGTTCCAAGCCCACAATGTCCTATTATGGCACTCCAACCTCAAAACCCCAAACCCTAGGGCTTGGAGTACCTCCCAAGATACCAAAAAATCAACACTCCCTCTTAGCAAGGGAGGTACATCCCAGACTAGGAAGTATCTCATCATCATCATCATCATCACTCGTAACACTTGCACAATTCTTGGCACCCACAACTGCAAAAATCTATGTAGCATGGACTATGCATCTCTCGGAAGTGTCACTATCACTATAAGCATACTTATAATTTTTCTTCTCTTGAAATGTATTCTACTCTCTCCATGATTCCTTCTTGGAAGATGTAGGATCACCCTTGCTCCCTACTGACCACACACTCTTCTTGGGCTGCAAAATCTCCCTCTGAACTTGAAAACTCCCTCTATAAATTTACTTCCTTTAAGCCTCTGGAACTTGGACCTTATTCTTTGGAACCTATACCTTCTCTAAAGCCTGCACCTGCACCTACTTCTATGAAACCTAAACCTTCACTTCCTACTTCTTCTTACCATGATCCATAGGCTTTCCTGTCAGCCTGTATAGAACACACTCTCTAACTCTGATCACCACACCTATGGAGATAGAGCCTCTAGGCTTGAGTCTTGCCTTCCCACTCTAGAACAAGACTTCAAACCCCTTCTACTCGATTTCTCAAAAAAATATCACATTGAGACATATATCATGCTATATATGATTCCTGGTACAAACAATACATCCTAGAATCACATCGCCTTTCCTTACTCAATCCTGAATAGCACAAATCTTGATCCTTGAATCTCCTTCTGACTCTTGTCATACAACACCATGTGCAACTTTGAGTCCCACTCAGCTAGAGTCTTAAATACCTCTTGTGACCTTGTCATATCTTTTGACGCACCACTATCCATGTAACATTCAGCCTCATCAATGGTAACCTACAAGAAATGAGAGATCAAGACAAAGTAATCCTCCTCCAATCTCCTGGTGAGAGCATCTATCTCAAAAGAAGTGGAAATCCTGACAAACTAATTCCATTTCTTCTTCTCATCATTTCTTGTCTTCTTCTTCATTAGAAATCTCATCAAAAAATGACCCATCTCACCAAAATGGAAACACTAGATATTACTCAAGTCCTTTTTCTGCTTGACCTTCATTCTTGCTGCAAGTGCCACATCATCATTTGAAGCCTTCTTCTTCGTATGAATATCCTTGTCTCACAAAAATTCCTTAATTAATTCATCCCATATCTTATTCCATTCTAACAACTTCTATCTAGAAATAATCCCCTTAATGAAGGGCTTACATTCCTTGGTGAACCATTTCAAATAAATCCTTACCATATCAAACTGAAATAGTCACACTGATGATTGAAAGCTCATATTTTACCTTGGACAACCTCGTTGGATAAGAATTCACTCCTTCACCCTACAACATCTTGGTAGACTTAAACTTATCCTCTAATACCAATACTTGGTTCTCATTCTTATTCTAGAAAAAATCTTGAAGAACCATATACGTATCATGAGCAATGTTATTCCTAGACAAATGCGGTATTAGGGAGTCCTTCATACCATTTAGGATGACCAATATCACCTTTGTATCCAATTATTCGTACACTTCCAGCTCCCTAGGATCAGTTGGCTTCTTGACAGATTTCTTAGAAAAATCACAGATTCTCTTGACCTGCAAGACCAACTTGATATTTTACTTCCATGGACTATAGTTGTAAAACCCTTCTAGCCTATCCTCATACCAGAGACCAACCTACAACTTCGACATTGTAGTGAGCCCTTCACCTACAATGTGACCAACTCCCTCTTAAGATGTACTTCACTATGTACACTTTGATTCATTGTCCCTCAAAGTAGCTCAGACACACTCTGATACCATGTTGAATTTCCATGATACTAGTGTCTAGGATATAATCTAAAATCATTGATTTTACCAAACCAAGAATTAAAAAAAATCTACCTTTCACAGTGGAATATAAACAAAAATAAATATACTAGTACACAAAATAGACACAACTTTTTACAATTGTATACAAGTATGTACAACAACCCAATATTTTTTATATTAAAACAACTGAATAATACAATAGTCTAGGGCTCTTGTACCTGGATTAATGGCCCTCAATTATCCACAAGTACAAGAATAAAAATACAAGATAATTTGATGGCCTAGATGATGTAGTGCACCTCTTTTTCATACTGTGTAACCTGTTGGTCCTTCTTCTCCCAATATACTTACTAGTTTCTCCTTAGTCCATCAAGGAATAACAAATAGAGACTCTAGGAGGGCTAACTACTATCATTGCTTCAAGTCACTTTTTCTACAATGAACTTTGCTTCATCTAATCTGCTCCTCTAGGTTGGCCAATACCTAAGCATCAATAATATTCCTTCTTAGTAGCTTCCTTCATCCTTTAAAGAGATACTCATAGGGTTCCAAACATCTCCCACCTTTACCTACCAAGTTCCCTTAGTGAAAAATAATCAAGGGCTACATCGGATAACCAACACGCCGCCCTCTAATAGTCCTAAGGTGCCCAATACAATTTTCAACGAATCACTGTAGAAACCGCCCACTGGTTAGGGAATCTAACCACCAAGTATTCCCCTCCTCTTTGGCTACTACAAGCTACCCAAACTATCCAAACTTGGACCCCATCCACCTAGCAACAAAATCACCTTGAAATTATCCAGAAAACATACCTCTAAGTTGGAGTATACTTGTAATATCCCAAAATATGGAAAATCTACAATGTTAGGAATATATTATAGTATTCCTAAATTGGAGATCCAGCAATACATGAACACAATATTGTAAACACAAAAAATATGATCATGAAATGATAGAGATCAATATTCAGCCATCATTCTATTAATGGATCAGCAACAATGTAAAAAATATCATGAGGGACAAGCCACTCAAGCAATAAGGACAAACCTCCAATGATCATATCAATCAACACATGAGTTGTTGCTATTGTATAGAATGCCAAAAAGCAGTGACAGCATTGTCTATATCAGTGTAGCTGCTACTGTAATCATACATAAATGTAATATGGCTCATAGATACAAAATCAATGCCCAAAGAAGAAAATACAGTGTTGCAAAAGGAATTCATTCAAGCAACAAGATGGCTGAAATACACCAAATAACCAAGCACTGGAAATGTGTACTTCTACTACTGCTGCTACTGGAAATTGCTACTTTTGAGGCACAGAACCATTTGTGGAAGGCTGTTAGAGTGCTCATAATGATCTGGGATTTTAACTACATATTCTAATAAACAAACCCAGAAATGGTTTGGCCAGATCTTAACTTTGGATTTTTGGCCATTTTTAGGTTACCCACTGCAACAACTCACTAAAATAACGCAGTCATGGACTAGAACTGCACTGTGAGGGATGCTATATGGTTGGCTTGATGCCAAAGATGTGAAAATATTCCCAGGAGTCCTTCTTGCTGATCCTCCAATGGATAGACAAGCTCTCCACTGAAAAACAAACCCAAAAATGACTCTAAGAGATCCTCCTTTGCTGCACCCTGCAACACAACTCAGCTCTAAACAGAAATTGCGCTGTAGCTGAAGGAGGTAGCTTGGCCAAAATTTTGGAATGAGGAAACGTAGCCCAAGTAACCTCTCCTTCCCTGAGGATGAGGTAGGGATTCCTGACCAGGAACACCCTTGTGCTAAACATCACTATAACCCTGCTAAACAACAAGAGGAAGCAAAGTCTCAACAGACCAAAGAAAATAATAATCCAAAACATGAATAACAATGGCTGCCCTCCTCTCCATATATAGCAAGTGCTCAATAGTCCCCACCACTGCTCAAGATAATATGTAACAAATCTGCCCTCCAATGTCTCCTCCCAAAGATGCATAACCAAATGGCTCACATCATGAAAAGGTGGAAGGTGTAAGTGGAAACCTTCTTGATGTACCATGGCATTCTCAAGGTAGGAGTGATGATACATAGGGGAAATATCATTCCCAATGAGTGACCCTCTCACCCATGCTATCATCCAAATGAAATGAGCCATTCTAGATAGCTCAACAAAGAAATCTGCAACCCCAGGTTTATGCAATGTGTTGGGGCTGAATGGAGAGTTTATATTTTCCCATCCAAGTAGTTTCTCTCTCCATTTATGGTAAGTATGGCGGGGTTGCTGATATTGGGCTGAAATTTCATGGCCTTCAAAAATGGCCCAAGCTACCCCACAAGATAAGTCAAGCATGCAGTCCCTCCTCCAAGAACGCAAGTTCTCCCAATGGCTCCTCCTATATGAAGGAAAGAGGTGTGATGTGGCAATCATGGTGTACCCATTTTTCCTCCTGAAACATACAACATGAAAAATAGGGAGAATCATACCCCCAATGGGAATCTCCAACTCATGTCCCACTCTCCAAATAAAGCTCCCCATGAACATAAAAATATCAGCAATACATGGAAGAAAAAACCAATAGAAACAAGTTGTCATATGACAACTGGAAAGTGGATCAAGGTCCCACACATGGAACCAGCGCAGTGCATCCTTTGCCTGCATCGACTCAAATAAGAACAAGTGCTCTCCCATCGACTTTTTTTCTGCCACAATCATCTTACAAGATAGAAACATGAAAGTACAAAGTGGTGTCAATGGTGCACACCAAAAATCATGTGGCTTCCCCCACACACCACTGATGAGATAGCCAATCTCAATGCTAAAAATGGCTCTAAGTACATCATCATATAATATGCAAGAAGGGACAATCCTCCTTGGTACAACATTCTGCTCATATAAAGAAAAGAAATACAAAACATAAAGTGAAATTGTACATCCTCCATCATGTAATTGAGACCTTGAGCTGAAATGGCTCAACCGGAAATTCTCCCTCACCTCCAAAGAGTAGGGAAGTGGCTATGACATCCTCTCTATCACCATCTGGGCTATGCATCTCTCCATATACTGCAATATATCCTGTTGGATGCCCTCCCAAATGAACTCCTCTGCCAAAGAAAGGTATGCATCAAAATGCATGGAAAAGAAGTCCTCATGTGCTGCATGTAGCAGCTTCTCCTTGAGCTTAGAAGCTCTAGTCAAGAAAAATCTACCATGAGAATAGATGACCATATCATCCACCATGTATCTATCATCTCCATCTGGGTCATCAAGAATCATGCAAGCACCAATATCCTTGGAGTACTCTGCTAAGAGTTGAGACCTCAAATATGGATCAATCCTCCCAAGAGACAGAGCTAGTGATCTGGCATGTGAAGCTCTCCTCCTGCTGCTGCCTACTACTTTGACATCCCCCATGCCAAATTCTTCCTCCAAAATCTTCACCTCTCCAAAATCCAAGAGTGGTGAACCCAAAGACAAGAAGTCTCTCATCAACTCTAGATCTGGTTGCTTCCCAGGTGGAATGCCTCCATGTAGTGAGACATCAAAATTTGAAGTGGATTGTATATATGAGTGGAATGAGTTGTCCCTCTCTTCACTATGCAGTGAAGTCCCCTCCTTATGTGCAGAAACCTTCCAAAATCGATAAGGGTGAATGCTCATCATCCCTTGATGTTGATCCTTCTCCTCTTCTTCCATGTATGAGAATGCCTCATCCTCAATGAGAGACCCTTGATCTTGGTTATCTCTTGAAGGAAGGAACTCCATGTCTTCAAAAATAGAAGAGGGCTCTTCAAGAAGTGGGGATTTTTCCCTTGGAAAACTATCATGCATGTTTTTATCCCCTTTAAAAATATGGAGTGGAGTTGGTTTCATAGGCCTCTCCAACTCATGCGAAGTGTTTGAGTTTTTTTTTTTAATAAATGATGGATCACAATGTTTTCTATCAAATCTTCTCACCAATTCTTTAGTGAACCCCACATAAGTTTTTACTTTTGCATGACAAAGTGAAGTAGAATAATTAAACCACCAATCATGGGCCATACCTTTGAGGTGCAGCGCTACTACTCTGATCGCCTCCTTCTCTGAAACTTGGTGTAGCTGAAAATAGGAATCTAGCTCTTCTACCCAAGCTTTGGTTGTGCACTCTGTTGATCCATCAAAGTGAGATAGGAAGATTCTACCTCTCTTACTTCTTTTGTGGCTGTTGGATCTTGCCTCCTTGAGTTTGCAAAACCCTTGGAAGTCTAAGTGCTCCTTGAATCTCCATGATTGAGATTCACACTCCTAAAGATAGTCACTCAAGGTCTCCTCCCTTGGTGCATCTTCTTCCTCCATCCTTCTTGCACTAAATGTGGGCAATAGACTACATTGTGGATCTGCATGTGTGGCTGAATGCTCACACCCATCATATGAATAGCTAGGGATTGCTTCAAACCCTCTCAGAAATCTTCTACACTCCTCCCCTTTCATCTCCTTGAGATCTTCTTTGACATTCTTCATAGCTTGGAAAAGAAGCAGGGAGATCCTCTCTTCCTTCATCCCTCCAAATAATGGAGTCATGCTTTTGTTTCTTCTACACAACTCCTCTTTTCTGTGAGAAGAAGCTTCTCCTTCAAATGAAATAATGTCTTGAATGCATAGGCTGAGCCAAGATTATGCTTTGATATCACTGTAATATCCCAAAATAGGGAAAATCTACAATGTTAGGAATATATTATAGTATTCCTAAATTGTAGATCCAACAATACATGAACACAATATTGTAAACACAAAAAATATGATCATGACATGATAGAGATCAATATTCAGCCATCATTCTATTAATGGATCAGCAACAATGTACAAAATATCATGAGGGACAAGCTACTCAAGCAATAAGAACAAGCCTCCAATGATCAGATCAATAAACACATGAGTTGCTGCTACTGTATTGAATGCCAGAAAGTAGTGACAACACTGTCTATATCAGTGTAGCTACTACTGTAATCATACATAAATGTAATATGGCTAATAGATACAAAATCAATGCCCAAAGAAGAAAATACAGTGCTCCAAAAGGAATTCATTCAAGCCACAAGATGGTTGAAATACACCAAAGAACCAAGCACTGGAAATGTGTACTTCTACTACTGCTGCTATTGGAAACTACTACTTCTGAGGCACAAAAAAAATTCGGAAGGCTTTTAGAGTGCTCAGAATGATCCAGGGTTTTAACCATGGATTATACTCAAAAAACCTAGAAAAACCCAGAAATGGTTTGGCCAAATCTTAACTTTGGATTTTCGGCCATTTTTGGGTTACCCATTGCTGATCCTCCAATGGATAGACAAGCTCTCCACTGAAAAACAAGCCCAGAAATGACTCTAAGAGATCCTCCTTTGCTGCACCCTGCAACACAAGTAGGTAGCTTGGAAAAAATTCTGGAATGAGGAAATGTAGCCCAAAGAACCTCTCCTTCCCTGAGGATGAGGTAGGGATTCCCGACTAGGAACACCCTTGTGCTAAACAACACTGCAACCCTGCTAAAAAGTAAGAGGAAGCAAAGTCTCAATAGACCAAAGAAAATAATAATCCAAAACATGAATAACAATGGCTGCCCTCCTCTCCATATATAGCAAGTGCTCCTCTCCACCATGGGTCCCATCCATATGTGCCACCAAGCTCATGCAAGTTGTCCTCCATGAAAACTGCGCATTCCATCAAGGAGATACAATGTATCTAGACAGTGCATGTGGACTTGGTCAAAGATGACTGAATCACATGATCCAATCCTATTCACACCCATAGGTGCTCAATCCAGCTGCTTATTCTTCCTCTTTTCACATGAGGAATGTTATTCTTCCTTCTAAAGAGGTTAATGGGCCTCCCTACCCATTTTATTCATCTACCTAGAGAGAATGCTAACTATAATGTTCCTTTTAGCTTGAGGCTAAAACTTGGGAACATTACAATACTGTTGTTTTTTAGGCTTCCTGGCTAGGGCTTCTAACAACCACTTGTTAGCCCTCTTTTCTACCTCCAAAAAATCTCCTACAACTGCGACATAGCTCCTTCTCCTTGTTGTTTTACCTCACTGAGATGTAGGGATCAATTCATGACCCTTTTCTCATCCAAAAACCCTTTTTCTAGGGAATGAACTCCCAATCCACACACCTGTACAGAATGCAACCCTAAACAACAATGATTTTTTCCACAAAAAACCTCAAACTAGCCCAGATTTAGTCCTTCAGGCCTCAACCTACCTCTACTCCTACTTGGCCCTTGGAAAAGCATAATATTAGACTCAAATCGCTCTCCTTCTCCAACTTTGTCCTCCTCTCTGAGTTGTGACTACCTCAGAAGATAATCTCCTATGATTTATTTCACTTGGGATGATGGATTAGCCTTACATTCACCTCATGTTTATATAGAAACATGAGGGCTTCATCAAATCTAATGTGTGGGCTTGAAAACTTGTCACAAGGACTCTAAACATCTAGATGACCTTGACCAAAACCATTAATTATCTTCAAAAATTCATATCTCCACATAGACAACTCATAATTTGATGATTCTTGATGTGTTGGATTCATCTCAACATCCTCTATCATATTCATCCTTCACATTCCTAGTGGGCCTCATGGATTTACACCCGCCATCTTGGTTGAAAATCCCACACCTTGGGTTCCAAGCCCACAATGCCCTATTATGTCACTCCAACCTCAAAACCCCGAACCCTAGGACTTGGAGTACCTACCAAGCTACCAAAAAATCAAAAAATCTTTTGTTAATATTGGTTGTATTGTTCCTTCATCAGTATCATCTATCCATTTTGTATTTTCAAATCTTGAAAATGATTTTGTAGGTGTATATAAAGTGAGTTGTTTAATTGGCTCCCATGTGAAATAGTCATACTTTTGTATCTACAACTAATGTGCACATCAATAGCGGCTAAAAATGGCCTTCCTAAGATTAATGGATGACCAATCATATTATATTCAGGCTCAAGAACCATAAAAGCTATTGGGTATTCTCAATAATTGGAAGAGACAATAATATATTCTAATGTTCCTCCAGATTTAATCATATATTTGTCGGCTAATTGTAAAACTGTAGGAGAATGTCAAAGTTTTGTTAATTTTAATAATTCCATGATTCCCTTTTACCTTATATTATTTTCTACCCCCAGCTCAATCAAATTATTTGCAATAGGGATATTTTTTATTTGAATATTCAAAATAGAATTTCTAGGATCTAAATATTTTTCCATGTAAACTTTTCATGATATTAGATTTGAAAGTTTTCCAATAACTTTAACTATATGTGGATATTTTATTTTCCTTCATGGTTTTCTTAAACATAACTTCTTTACTATTCTTTCATAAATTGGTATATGTTTAATCAATAAAATTAGAGGAATTTTAATATAGACCTTCTTTAATTCTCTTAATAAATAAAATTATGGTTTCGCTAATGATGTTTCCAAATCCAACCTCTTAGGATAGGGAAGTGTTTTTAGTGATTTCACTTTGACCTACTTATGGAGAATATTTTTGTTTTATTAGTTTCAAAATATCATCATTGTTTTTTTGATTAAGAGTTTCCTCCTTATTTGTTTCTTCAATAATGATAGGGGGTTGTTTATTAACTACTTTTCCATATCTTAAATATATTGTGCAAATATATAATATTTATCAAATAAGATGGAAAGGTTTCTAACTCACCATTGTAAGCGTGTTTAGATACTTTATTATTGGGGTTTGGAATAACTTGAGCAGGTAGTTGTGCGAGCCTTAAAGGAGACAAATTTATTGGAAATTCCATTCTTGTTGTGGTTGTGGTTTATTTATTGGAAATTATAATTGGTGCTGGCCTTGGATACCATAAGGTTGCTATTATTTTTTTTTGGGTGGGGGGAGGGGAGGGTATTTAGGTTGTGGCATCTATGAGTAGGAGGGATATTTATATTATTGAGGAAATGATAGATAGGCATGGTTCCTTGAGTAAGAAATCTCTCACCTTGTTTCCAAGGTTTGTTTTGAGTTTTTTGAGGGTGTCATGCTTGCAAGGGCATAGGGGGATACAAATTTTGTGGATATTATGAATTAACATATGAGGTGGATTGTTGTATGATGCTTAGTCATACCTATTTCACTCGGTTGCCATGCTCTTTTTGGTTCAAAATATCAAAGTTATTTTGTTGCTTCATTGTCCTCTTCATAAACCACTTTGATTCATGGTAGTTATGGTCAACCATTGGTAGCATATTTTCTTGCAAAAATAGAACATATTCAACATTATTCAATGGAAATTCTCTTATAGTATGCTTCTATATATAATTAGGACAAAAAATAGATAAGGTTGCATTCTATTCCTCTTCCGTCTTCTTCATTTGTAATACATGTAATTGAAAAATAAGAGTACTAAGAATATCAATGTTAAAGTTCTCAAGTAAATTACCTAATTCAACTCTTGTTATCCCACCTATTGTTGATTTATTAATTCAATAAGAGGTAGCATAATGATGTCCCTTACCTGATTTAACTCATCCATGTAAATATTTTTTTGCATAATTCAGATATTTATTGAGAAGTTATGAATTGAGACATATCCACATCCCATGAGATTAGGCATGTCTACATATTCATCTCTAGATCCACTTAAAAAAGTAGTTTTAATAGTATCCAATGGTAATATATTTTTTTTATACCTTTGAATAACATACCAAAATATTTCAAGGTGTTATTATAGATTTTCTTTTTCCTTTAGTGTCATTAAGATTTCTTCATGCAAAGTTTTATCTCTACAATAATATTTTTGTTTAAAAATGCTTATGACATATCATCCCAAGTTCTAATTGAATTTTATTCTAACACCATAAACCATTTTAAAGCTGAATCTTTGAGAGTAGCAAGAAATAATTTGAGTTTTTTTGCATCATCATAATATTCATTAATTTTGCATAAAATATCAAATTCAAAGATATGCATCAACATATTTTGAAATAATACCATCAAAATTTGGTAAATTTGATAATGGAATGTTCTTTACTTTGAGCGTATTGATTGATCTCGAATAGGTAATTCAAGGGTTAATTCCTCTTCAACATTTGATATTATTTCTTATTTTTCCATCTTCTCTCCCTAAACTATTGAAAATTCAAAAAATATATGAGGAGATGTCGACTCTTCAATTGGATTTATATAAGGTTCCTATTCAAATAATTTTTCTTTTGTAGTGGGTGTTGATATTTCAATTTCTTCCTCTCCAACTTCTAGTTCTAACCGAGAACCAGCTATAGGAGTTTTGAGTTTTCGCTTCTTTTCCTTTTGAAATTTCTCCTAGTTGTCCCCCTTTTGTCAATCTTGTTGATATCTTGCCTATTTTTCCTCATCTAGGTGGTCTTTTTGCTATAGTAATGATTCTTACTATTGAATTTTTGTAGCATCAAGAGGTATTCCCACATTCCTAAGTCATCCTAGAATAACTATGAATGATTAAATAAAAACATTGATTTTTGGAGCATTAAGTCGACTTAGGAAGAAAACCTGACATAATTAATGAAAGGGTGTGTCCCTTGGGTAATTTTACCCCTATTCAAATAGTATATATATATATATATATATATGATGCGACATTTCATTTTATACACTAATGAAGAGTAAGAAGGACTATTCTTGTGTGGAAGAGGGAAAAAAAAATCCGAAGCAAGCATGAACGAGGTCAAGTTAGAGGGAAGCAAGAGAGAGGGCAATAAGAAAGAGGGGCCACAGGGACACATGGGTCATAGGGGCCATAGGGCCTGTTGCAGATCTTGAAGAGGATATGATGAGGAATGTTGGATGATGACTGCACCTCAAACAAATAAATAGGGTTTTGGATACCCCTAAAATATTTTCTATTGAATGATAAATGTGGCCATGATTTGATTGGTGTTTTGACTTGGATATTGACATTGATTTATAAACAAATTGTTGATTTGTAAACCTTGCCCAAGAATAATTTATCCTAAAGAAGTTTTTTTGGGTTTTTCTCCCAAGGTTGGGTTTCCTAGTGTAAAATTTGTTGTCTTTATTGTGCATGGCTATCTCTCTATGATATTTATTGTTTCTGCTACATTTACTATTGAGAATTTCTGAAGTGTAATTTTTCAATGATAAAAATGGCATATAAATATTGTTGGAAATCATTAGGAATTATTTATCTTCTAGAAATTGTATTATATTGTACATTTTGTAGCAAAATTCAACATGGTATCAGAGCATTGTTGGAAGAGAAAAAATTCAAGTTAGCCTAAGATATAAGTGTTCAACAACTTGAATAGATTTTAGATCTCTTACTAAATAGTTACATGACTCAGTGGAATACATGTTGGATGGTGTTATAAATATTCATAAAGAATTTATTCTAGAGTCAAAGGGGTCTGAGGAGAAAGTCCTTGTTTCCACTCTTTTAGATTCCATTACAAATAGTGATATTTGGTTGGTGGACAGTGGTGCTTCTAGACACATGACAAGTTTTCAATTTTCTCTCACCTATTTTATTGAGAGGAATGACTATAAAAATTATTAGGATAACTGACCTAGGAATTGGTGCCTAAGGAGAAAAAGAAGAAGGATATGCCAATGCTCAATTGCTTCATTTTCCATAATTTTAGACACTATGCCTCCCAATGTCATGAGAATAAAATGAAGATAAATCAACATGCATCAAAAATAAATTTTGATGATGATGACGATGATCATCCACCTTAGAAGAAGTCCCAATTTTTTCAGAAAGGGAGTTTACAATCCTCAACATTTTCTTCGTTAATCAAGAGATAAGTACTTCCCATCATATTTTTTCCCCTTTGTTATTATTATTTATTTTATGTTAGCCTCTTGTCCTTGTATTGTTTGCTTGGTTAAACAATTTATTCCATGGCCTCCTGAATGGAGTTTGCGGAAAGGAAAAATAAGTACATTGTGGAGACAAAAAATGCTATGACTCGTGTGGTAGATGGAAACATCGAGAAGTAAAAGGAAAGGTTGTGGCAAGAGGATTATACCAGAAGAGGAAGTGGACTACAAGGATATTTTTTTCTCCAGTCATCAAATGGTCAATGTTAAAGAGGGAGGATTTTACATATTTCCAAGATCGTGCTAGGTGACTAGAAGAGTTGGACCATTCAAAGGGAGGAAACGACTAGGATGAGTGGAAGGAGCATCCTTCCAAGAGGATTTCATGGGTTGAGATTTTCAGATAAGATGCTTAGAGACGATATGTCTCTAGGAGTTATATTCTATGAGTGGACCATGTCAGAGATAACAATATGCTTATGTGAAAGAGGGAGAAATAGTGGCAGAAATACTTGCTTACGTGAAAAATGGAGAAACCTGGATTACCATAGATGGATCTACTTCAATGTCAGAGGGAGTTAGCCTAGGAAGTTTGAGATGAAATATGTTGGCTTGATGCATTATTTCTTGGGATTTAAGGTATAGGGACTAGATGAGCTCTTCCTAAAACAAGTAAGTATATATTCCATATCTGAGGAGATTCAACATAATGAACTACAATTCCATGGCTACACTCATGGTGACTAATTTAAAGAAGCTGAGTGATTTCACTTCAGATTCATATTTGGTGGATCCCATGATGTACAAGAAGTTTATCAAATCCTTGATGTTTTCTTTTCAGTGAGTACCTGAGTTGGTTTATGGTTGAGGCTTGTACATTGGGTTGTAGCAAATCATGTGTTGAGGCACCTGTTTGGTATAAATTGGATATGGTTTGAGATATGTCTTAGGTGGTGAAGTATGGTTGCAGGGATATACTGATTCATATTAGGACATGAGTGCAGAGGATAGAAAGAGTACCTTAGGGTGTTGCTTCATCTTTGGATTGGCTATGATATCTTGGTTAAGTAGGAAGTAGATGTTTGTCACACTTAGTATAGCATAGGAAGAGTATATCACAACTGGTGTCGCATGTCATGAAGAAGTGTGGCTTTGGAAGTTTCTTGTAGGACTATTTTTTTAAGTCACTTCATCTGATACATGGTGCATAAGGGACAAATGATGCTCCAATACATATCCACAAATGAGTAGATTACAGATATTATCACTAAGCCTATTTCTAGATCGAATTTTGTATACTTAAAATACAAACTTGGCGTGATGTAGAATGTCTCCCTCGTTGAGAGGGAGTATTGATGTATTCGCATGATCGAGCATACCATCTCTTGAGAAGACATGAAGGAATTTTCCCGAGTCATGCTAATTTTACTAGTGGAGATGGATACATTCACCTAAGAAGCCATGAAGTAATTGGGTTACGTCATGATGATTTGACCAGGGGTGAATGACCTAGGGCAATTGTAGGATTGGACAAATCTTCTCTTGAGAAGCCATGAAAGGATTTGGTTGGGTCATGTTTATTTGACCTGAGGCATCACCTAATAAGCCATGAAGGACTTTCTTTGGGCCATGTTGATTTGGACAAGGGGTGAATGGTCCAGGGGAAAATCCTCTCTTGAGAATTTATGAAGGACTTTGGTTGAGTCATGTTGATTTGAAGAAAAGAGCTTTATACATTTACCTGAGAAGCCATCCTGATTTGGCTAGGCCATACTGATTTGACAAGGGGTAAATGGACCAAGATACTCATATTGCCTACTCTAGGATCAACTGATCTATATCAATATACGTGCATGTGAAGGGACAGTACATCAACATAGAAATATCATGCTTCTTTTTGGTGGAAGGAAAAATTACAGGTAATGAGAAATATATTTGCATCCAAGAAGAGTACCTCGCTCACTAAGAGTGAGTGTTGATTTTTTGTAGCATTTAGAGGAATTCTTGCATGCCTAAGTCAACCTAGAAGAATTATGAATGAATAAATTTATTTTATTTTATTTTTGGAGCATCAAGTTGGCATAGGAAGACAAGTTGACCCAACTAATAAAAGGGTGTGTCCCTTAGGTAATTTTACTCCCATTCGACTAGTATATATCAATTATGTGAAATTTCATTTTATACACCAATGAAGATAAAGGACTATTCTCATATGGAAGAGGAAAGCATGGAGCCACAACTAATAATGAAGGAGGTTGAGTTAGAGCACAATAATAAAGAGAATTCGTAGGGCCATAGGGCCTACTGCAGATCTTGAATAGGATAGTTCGAGGATTTTTGGATGCTAACCACACCTTATAATAGAGAAGCTATTAAATTTTCACAGTGTTCTATGATGATATAATCACTTAAAGCAATTCCTTCCAATTTCGGTCACCTAAGTAATAATTAATCCATTATAGATAGAACAAAAAAAAACAAATGCACAATAGAATATATCCAAGCACAATAATACATTTATTTTGGTCAAAGGCGAGGGAAAACCACACAAGGGGGAAAACCCAAAATCAATTCTTCTTCTATTAGTTAATCAATGTTCAACGTGAGAAACATATTCCAATTATACATCCGTAAACCAATCAAAGTCTACCTTTTACTATCCAATATAACTAAGTTAAATCCAGTCAAAATAGAGATAGAAAATAAAAGTTGGTCAAACATATCAGTTTGCAACAGAGGGCCAAATTTTTTCTTGTGAAAGCACATGAAAAAATAGTCAATGTAACCCTGTAGCTCTCGATAAACCACCTCAGTCAAGCTTGCAATCAATGCACAAAATATTCTCAACAAAAGTCTCAACCTTCTTTCCTTAGAAAAAACTTGGTCAAATAGAGTTGAAATCCTTCCTGAACTTCTTGATCAAAGGAGCCAGTCAACCCTATGATCAAACCCTCAAAAAAACCTCCATTCAACCTAAGAAAATGTGCCCATAACAAATTCAAATATTCGGTCAAGGTCTGTTACAATTTCGGCCTTCCAAGACAGTCAATAATTTGGTCAAAGTAGATCTAAATTAGCCCAAGGCAAAGAGAGTCAATGTTGGTCAAGATAGAATAGAAAAGTCAACTTGGCCAAACAAAGAGAAACCTCCTTCTCCTTCGTACATGTGAGGTCACTCTGTAATTTCATAGATGAATGTGTGATGTGATGTGATGCCAAAATGACCTCCAATGATAGGTTATTTCTTGCATTTTGGGACATGGATTTTCGCATATGTGATCTAACATGAACTTCTTTGACGATGACTTGATAAAACATAAAATTTGAATATCATCCAATAAATTTCCAATCAAATTCTTTCCAAGGTTGCTATTTTCAACACTCCCTCTCAGCTAGGGAGGAATTTATGGTTGCACCATATGTCTCATCTCATATGCACATGTATCAACATAAGAGAAAATCATCTTATCTCGAATGTGCGCATCTCAACATAAGAGAAAATCATCTCATCTCAGTTGAACAATGATGACTTGTTCCATAGAAAAATAAGAATGATCCACAAGACAATAGGGGAGATCAATTCACCACAACCAAGTCCATGGTAGTCATAAATGACCTTGGTAAATATCACACACACCCTATGTCCATTGGCTAACTCTCACCCAACTTGATCCTTATTAATAAAGTGGCATAATACCTGCATCTAATACATAGGGAGCTCAATTTACCCTAACCAAGTCCATGGTAGTTGTGTCAGACTTTGGTAAATATCACACACATCTAAGTCTCTACACCTACTCACCATATGGGTGGAAATCCAGACAAGCTTAACCAAGTCCATGGCCCTTGGTCAATAAAGAGACAAGGTGACATGTGGGTAGAATGCATACTAGGTAATGTACTCAACCAAGTCCATGGATCTAAGGAGTACCCTCACACCTAGGATCCTTGTTGCTCAACCCCCCTCATCAATTTCATGGCTAGTCGAAATACTAGGGGAGAGCATATGCTCACTTTTCTCAATCAGAAGTTTTCCCTCTCAGGGAGGGATACCTTCTCCTGCACTACAATCCACACTCTAAATAATAATAACTTCTCTTTCGAAAAAGGATTGGTGAGAATGTCTGCAACCTTCTCATCTATCAAGATGTGTTGGAGCCTCACTACTCCTTGTTATACCATATCTCTAATAAAGTGGTACTTTACCTCGATGTGCTTTGACCTATCATGGAATATTTGATTCTATGAAAGTCAAATCCCACTTTGAATTACACAATATATCACGTTTATATCTGAAACATGATCAAACAACTATATAAATAGCTTATGTAACCATAATGCCTCACAACTAGCCATATTAGCTGCAATGTACTCTGCCTCAACTGTATTGATAGTGACATATTTATGCTTCTTGATCATCCAGGAAATCATGGCAGATAC
This sequence comes from Pinus albicaulis, assembly GCA_034641835.2. Taxonomy (NCBI): domain Eukaryota; kingdom Viridiplantae; phylum Streptophyta; class Pinopsida; order Pinales; family Pinaceae; genus Pinus; species Pinus albicaulis. The sequence goes on from CM076580.1 coordinate 1,089,287,046, forward strand.
CAAGCTAAAACAATACCTTTATGTTCTCTTCCTACCAATGACACTCATATCCCAATCTACATCTATTAATCCATATAGTATCAACTCATCATTGGAGGTATATCTCAGTCCATAGTTTATTGTCCCATGCATATATATAAACACATGTTTTTCAGCCACCCAATGAGCATGAAAATGTTCCACCATGAATTGGCTCAAGGTGTTAATAGAAAAACAAATATATGTTCTTGTGTTGACCAAAAACATTAGAGCCCCAATCATCTATCGGTACAAAGAAGGATCCACTAGATCTAGTCCCGCAGCTTCACCACATAACTTCTTGAAGTTTTCCTCCATCGGTGTGGCCATGATTTCCAATCTACCATCCTAAATCTCTCCAAGAGATTGAAAACATATTTTCCTTGGATAGGTAAAATTTATCCAGGATTCTGCCACACCTCTAAGCCCAGGAAATAGTGCATCAACCCAAGATATTTCATCTTAAATTCAGAAGCAAGATCCCTCTTACATTGGATGATCATAGGCATTGATCCATATAAAAGAAAAAATAAAATTCATACCTTGGAAAACCTTGAATTAGAGGTTTGGATTAACACTAATTTTCGTGAATCCCAGCTTCATTAGCTATCCATTAATCTAAGGATACCAACCTTTAGGGCTTTCTTTAAACCATAGAGGGCTTTCTTCAATCTAGAAACATGAGTTTCCCTTTCATGTTCCTCAAATCCTTGAAATTACTCTAATTACACCTATTCCTTAAGTATGCCATGAATAAAGGCTATCTGCACATCCATCTGGTGAAGAATCTGACCCTGATTAGTAGCAAGAGAAATGATGAATTGGATGGTATTGTATCGAGAAAGAGATGAAAATATCTCATCATAATATTCTCCCTCTTTCTGGGAGAATCCTCTAGTCATGAACCTTGCTTTAAACTTCTCAATGCTACCATTAGCTACATATCACAACAAAATTCCCCTTAGATCTTGCAAAAACCTCCCATACATCATTTTTCATGATAGACTGATATTCTTTAGCCATGGCATCTCTCCAAACTTGTTCCTTCACTACTTCTTCATAGCTGCAAGGTTTAGATTATATAATTTTCTCATTAATGCAACTGATACGAATTTATAAAGGAATGAAATGAAATATAGATATAAACAAAAACACAAAGATAAAATGAATAGAAAACTTCAATTAATTAATAACAAAGTATTGAAATTTGTTTACATGCAGTATGGAAATAAACTATCTCAAACAATGGTAGCTTATCTCTGAGAAGAGATGTGGTGGCCACATGTGTTCTCAACTATGTTAAAATGAGGATCGAATGGATATTTATTATTGAGAAACAATGGAAAACCATAAACATCCAAAAAACTAACACCTAGAGATGAAGTGTCAAAAGTCTATGGGCCCTGTTGGGGTAAATTGGTACATCAAATTCCCGGGGTCGTAATTTTGACATAAGATCCATGTTTGACGTGTACGATACCTCATTATAAATATCTACCCGAGGACTACAACTTTCAACTGAAAACCTCTATCATAGGCTGTGGGTTTTCCTTTTTTCCAAAAAAAATCATTTAGGGCCTCAAAATGAATTTGGAAGTTCAAGACTCGAAAAACTACCAAAAATATTAAACTATGCTACAATTAAGGAAAATAAAAGAAACAATGGTGGGGGTCCAAGTGGAATAGGTGGGTGGCCACCAATATCCACCTGGATTAGTCATCCCCCTTAGGAATTAATGGTCCCCATTGCATTGAGTGCCTCCATGAGATGGCGAAAATTTTGTTGAACTTGGTCCTTGGTGAGCCACTTGCCTTGGTGCAGGAGTTGGCCATATTTGACAACTAGATATATTTGGATATTCTGTTGGTGAGTTTTCTTGATCTTCAATTCCATGATCTCATCAGTTGTGGCCTATTCCATGTAGTCGATATTTCTGATTTTTCCAGTAATGGTGGAAAGTATGGCCAAAGGCAATCCACATTGAACACTAGGTGCAGGCCAAGTTATGGGGGAACGTTAAGTTCCAAAAAATTGTCTCCGACAAACTTGGTGATGGTGTAAGGCACATATCAAAGTAATATAAGATTCTGATGGGCTTCAGTAAGGTGATCTTTCTGCAAATGCAGCCAAACTTTTTCACCCACTTGAAACTTGTGCAACACCCGATGTTGATCATGTTGCTTGTACTTGGAATTGGAATTATACAAGATTTCATGCACCTCTTGGTGGATGTGTTCAATAAACCGAGTTTCTTTATCAGCCTCATATTGTACATGTGTGAAATTTTTCTATGTAGTCACATGAGGCATGGAAACATCAATCAAACACAATGGTTGAAAACCTAGACCCACTTGAAAAGGATTGTGACCAGCCGAGTTATGGAGAGTTATATTATAGCTGTGTTGCACATAAGGAAGGCTCTCATCCTAGGCTCATAGATGCTTGGAGTTGTACATGCATAATATGTGCACTGTCATCCTATTGATGACCTATGTCTAGCCATTAGTTTGGGGATGGAATGTAGTCGAATTGGTGAGCTTAGTGTCAAATAATGTCTAGAGGCTCGACTAGAATGTGCTGAGCAACTTGATATCTTGATATGATATAATGGTTTTTGGGATTCCAAAATGTACCCATAATCGTTAAAAGAAGAGTTTGGTAGTGTCTTCTATTGTGATACTGTTCTTGCAAGCTGACAATATAGCCATCTTATAAAATATGTCCACGACCACAAATACATAGTCATTACCATGCTTGCTAGAAGGGAGTCCCGAAAGACACCATGGATATGGATTCCCAAGCTTGGTTGGGAGTAGGGAGAGGAGTTTACATGCCTTTCTTCTTAATTGTTGGCTTGGAAATGACACAGGCAGTGCAAGATCTGATATATTTTCCAATGTCCTATCAGAGTTTTGGCCAATACAAATATTTCTTAGTACAACCACATTTTTCTCCACACAAAAGTGTTCTATGACTCAAATGTAGTGCACCTCCAAAATAAATTTGGCACGCTCACTTGAAGGAACACAAAGGTGTCCCATGTAGCATATAATGCATCCTAGAGGTGGAAATATGGAACTTTCTTGCCATCCACTAGAATTTGGTAAGTGGTGGCGAGCTCTAGATCATTCTTGTACAATTGCGACCATCCGAAGCTCTTGTCGCCACAAGAGTTGAGAATAGTAGTTATTGCTGCAACTAGGGGCTGACTGAGGCAATCTGCAACATGATTGGTGTTTCCCTTTTTGTACTTAATGTTCAAGTGGAATTTTTTAAGATATGTATACCACTTCTAATGGTGATCATTCTGCAACTTTCCTTATGTCTGTATAAACTAAAGAGGTCGGTGATCTGTGTGGATGATCATATCCGTCCCAGGAATGTAATGTTTCCATTTCTTGTACATCTACACAATATAATACATCTATTTATCATAGGTGGGGTAATTCCTAATTGTATTGAGAAGTGTCTCATTGTGATAGTTCACCAGATGTCCCTGCTGGGTGAGAACTACACCAATAGAATATTCAGAGGCATCTATCTCGATTTCAAATGGTTGTTGCAGGACTGGAAATGTGAATATAGGTGCATAACAAAGGTGATGCTTCAATTCAATGAACGCATTATGTTGGGACTCAGACCTAGAAAACTTTTCTTTCACTCTGCCCTTGGTAACCTGAGTCAAAGGCCAAGTGATATGGGAGAATCCCAACATGAACCTTTGATAGAATTGGCAAGGCCTAAAAAGAAATGAATATTTATTAGATTGGTTAGGGCTAGGAAATCATGAATGAATTGGATCTTATTGAGATCCACATGCACACCTTTCTCATCTATGATCTAACCTAGATATTAGATTTGGATAATGCCAAAGGAAAATTTATCCAAGTTGGCACATAATTTTTGTTGTCATAGGGTTTGAAGGATCTGTCGAATGTGTTTCAAGTGCTCTTCCCAACTCTTATCGAAGATAAGAATTTCATCTAGATATACAACCATGAATGAGTTGGTGAAGTGTTGCAATATGTCATCCATCAGCCTCATGAAATTTTCAAGGGAATTTGTCAAATTGAAAGGCATGAAAAACCATTCAAAAATTTCGTCATTGGATTTGAAGGCAATCTTCCACACACTATGGGATCTATTGGAACTTGGTGATAGCCATAATTCAGATCGATCTTGATGAAATACTTACCCCCCTTAAACGGGTCAAGAAGTTCATCAATCCATGGGATTGGATACTTGTTCCTGATAGTGATTTTTTTAGTGCCCGATAATCAATGCAGAGCCTCTAGGTCCCATCCTTCTTTTGTACAAGTACAATTGGTCTCCCACAAGGCAAGGAACTTGGTCAGATGTGCCATTTTTGCAACACCTCCTAGATCTGTCACTTGATATATTAATTTCCTAAAATGGAGTGACGATATATTGACCCATTGGGTAGAGGTGATTCGAGGCTAAGATAGATCAAATTATTTACTTGAAAGTGTAAGGGAACCCCTATGGGTGAGGAGAATATTTCCATGTATTCTTCCATGACCTTATCCACATGCTTCCATTGTATGGAGAAACCTTTCCTAGGGGCCATGGATGTGGCCATGACATTCCCCTTAATTTGAGAGAAAATAAAAAGGAAAATAAATTTCCAGGTCTAGGAGATGATCTTACTTCATTTCTTAGCAGAGATCAAAGAGATGGTGGTAGGTGGGCATACCTCTAGTATCCTGTATAACTTATTTCCAAAAGTAATAATAACAGTGCAAGACCTAGACTCATACACAACATGTCACTTCCATAAGTATGGTTTTCCTAATAATACATCACAAACTTCAAGAAGAGAAACATCACACAATACCTTATCTGTGAAGGGATTGATGTTGTAGGGAAGCCGACATTACTAGTTGAAGCGGAGATCTCATCCTTTCTGAAGCCACCTGATGGTGTACGATTGTGGGTGTGGTGTGGTTATTAGGTCCAATCGCTTCATGACCTCTAGTGAAATGAGGTTCTTTTGGCTCCTACTGTCTACAATGAACTGCAACAATGAACCCGTCACCCACATCTACGAGTGGAAGAGATGCTCCCCCTCCTTTGGATATTTGGGCTCAATATTCTATACCTTGGTGGTGTCAACAATAGCACTGGTTTATGCATCAATATTATGCTTCCCCTTGTCATTCCCCTTGTCGAGTTTTGGATCAGAATCTAAACACACATCAAACTTAGAAGCTTTCACTCGATCACTAGTGAATGCTTGGCGCGAAACTCATTTGTGTTGTGAGTGGGGATCTTGTGTAACTCACATCACTTTACTTTGTCCTTCTTGTCTTTGTGGTGCCATTATTTTCTTGTGGCTTGAATGGGTTGTCCTAGATCACTCCACCTTAGCTTCATCCTTTGTTCTGCTGTTTGGGGGTGCTCTTGCTCTGATTCTGAGTCATGTTTATTTTGTTTAAATTTCTGTTCAACCTTGGTAGCATATCGGTATGCTGCACCAAGCAAGGAGATGTCCAGGAACTCCACTTCTTCCTGAATGTATTTCTATAGACAACCATGGTACTTGAGAACTAGATGTTGTTCAGAGTCTTTGATACCCAATTTTGTTCATAGAGTATGAAAAAAATTTGTGAACTCATGCACATCTTGGTCCCTTTGTCATCCTAGTGTGGTCCACTATGTGTACTTAGTTATAAGTTTTGCTATTGCGACGTTTGGAGCAAAGCTTCGGAATTGCGACAGATTGGAGGAAAGTGTCGTGTCGGTCTTACGACGCTTTCCTCTAATCCGTCGCAATCCCGACGCTTTGCTCTGAATGTCGCAATAGCGACACTTAGTTCTGGTTACCATCTTCCATATGAAAAGCTAAGCAACCAGCTCTGCGATTGATCTAGTAAAGGCAGATTTAGTTTCTCATTTTATATCGTGGGTTATTTGCTTCAGTGAACAACTTTTGGTCAAAGGTTCTTTATAAAATGAACAGTTATTTATAAAATACGAGTGAGGGGATAGGGGTCAAACACCTAGCAATATCACTCATCTTTCACCATCGTAGTATAGTTATATGTAGCTCATAGGATTCTTCATTGTTATGGAGAGTGTATAGTTTAATTACTCCCGAAAGCATAAAGCATCGGTCAAATCGAAGAAAATTGGCACAGTGGATCTCCAGAAAACCAAATGAAAAATAAACAGGGCAACTGGCTTTTGCAACTCCAAAAATTAGGCTGAACTCTATATGTTGGTTGTACATCAAACACAAATTGAAGTTTCATCTTTCATTTTTAGTAGTAAATTAATAGATCACCTAAATCGAATCGGATGGAAATTTTCTTGTCAACGTCCAAGTAGTTGAAATAGAGATCCAAATATGTAAGAATCGGTAGCTTCCTAGATCTGTAGAAATAAGCGCTCAAATTTTGTTATTTGAGTGATAGAGATTTGTAAATTGTTTCAATAATATAATGTTAATGAACAAGCTATTAGAGTGATAGAGATTTGTAAATTGTTTCCATAATGCAATGTCAATGAACAAGCTGTTAGGTACAGGGAAAGGACCCATTAACTGATTTTAGCCTTTCATGCATTAGTGAAACTTGAGGGAGTAACAAGATCTGAGAAGGAAAGTTTCTAAGAAAAATGGTTTATAAGGAGTGAGATTCATTCCATCCCTTACAATTTTCAATGCACAAAAATCCATAGTTTTGTAGAAAATATATCCCTCACACAATATATTCAATATTTGTAGATAATGAATCACATTGCATATGAATTAATCAAAAGAAATATCCCTTTTGTTGATAAATAAGTTCCATTAAAGACAAAAAAAACCTTAGATAAAAATAGCTTAATGGATTGACCTAGTGAAGAACCAATCCTCTTGGTAAGATCCTCTCTTTTTTTCAAAATTTTTAAGAAATGTTAACCATCAAAATTTGCTAAGGTGTGACCGCATGTGTGTCGTGTGCACATTTGTGCGCCCTATTTGTCGTTGCTCCCTTATGCATTTGTTTGGTTGTGCGTGCCGCGTAGTGTCGTGTGAGGGCGCACGCCCAAACATGTTCAGGTTGGGTCATTTCGTTTGAGGGTGGTCGTATCAAATTTGCTAAGTTGTGACTGCACGGGTGCCTTGTGCACGTTCATGGGGCCCGTTTGCCGTTTTCTCCCTTGTGCCTTCGTTCGGTAACCTACCGTGTCGTTTCATTTGAGGGCGCCTGCCCAAACCCATTCGGGTAGGGTCATTTCATTTGAGGATGCCCACTGAAACCCGTTCGGGTAGGGTCATTTTGGTTGAGGGCACCCACCCAAACGTGTTCAGGTCGGGTCATTTCGATTGAGGGCGCCTGCCCAAACGCATTTGGGTCAGGTCGGTTCGGTTGAGGGCGGCTATATCAAATTTTCTAAGTACTTGTGACCGCACAGGTGCCATGTGCACGTTCATGCGGCCCGTTTTTCAGTTGCTCACTTGTGCCTTCGTTTGGTCATGCGCGTCGTGTCGCACCGTGTGAGGGCGCCTGCCTAAACGCATTCGGGTCTGGTCGTTTTGTTTGATGGCGATCGTATCAAATTTGCTAAGTTGTGACCATACGGGTGCCTTATGCATGTTCGTGTGGCCCGTTTGTTGTTTTCTCCCTTGTGCCCTCGTTCAGTCGGGTGCACCGTGTCATTTCATTTGAGGGCACCACCCAAACCCATTCAGGTCGGGTCATTTCAGTTGAGGGCACCCACCCAAACATGTTCGGGTCGGGTCATTTCGGTTGAGGGCGCCCGCCCAAACGCATTCGGGTCGGGTCATTTCAGTTGAGGGCGCCCGCCCAAATGTGTTTGGGTCTGGTCGTTTCGATTGAGGGCGGATGTATCACATTTGCGAAGTACTTGTGACCGCACGGGTGCCCTGTGCATGTTCGTGCTGCCTGTTTGTCGGATGCTCCCTTGTGAATTCGTTCAATCGTGTGCACCATGTCGCGTCGTGTGAGGGGGCCCGCCCAAATGCGTTCAGGTCGGGTCATTTTGTTTGAGGGCGGTCATATCAAATTTACTAAGTTGTGACCACACAGGTGCCTTGTGCACGTTCATACAACCTATTTTCCATTTTCTCCCTTGTGCCTTCGTTCAGTAGCCCGCCGTGTCGTTTCGTTTGAGGGTGTCTGCCCAAACCGGTTTGGGTAGGGTTGTTTCGTTAGAGGGTGGTCGTATCAAATTTGCTAAGTTGTGACCACATGGGTGCCTTGTGCACGTTCATGCGGCCCGTTTTCCGTTTGCTCCCTTGTGCCTTCGTTCAGTCGGGTGTGTCGTGTCGTTTCGTTTGAGGGCACCCGCCAAAACCCGTTCGAGTCGGGTTGTTTTGGTTGAGGGCACCCACCCAAACGTGTTTGGGTCGGGTCATTTTGGTTGAGGGCGCCCACCCAAACGCGTTCGGGTCGGGTCATTTCAGTTGAGGGTGCCCGCCCAAACGCGTTTGGGTCGGGTTGTTTCAGTTGAGGATGGTTGTATCAAATTTGCTAAGTACTTGTGACCGCACGATTTCCCTTTGCACGTTCATGCGACCTGTTTTCCGGATGCTCCCTTGTGCCTTCGTTCAGTCGTGCGCACCGTGTCACACCGTGTGAGGGCACCCGCCCAAACACGTTCGGGTCGGGTCGTTTTGTTTGAGGGCGGTCGTATCAAATTTGCTAAGTTGTAACCACACGGGTGCCTTGTGCATGTTCGTGTGGCCTGTTTGCCATTTTCTCCCTTGTGCCTTCGTTCGGTAGCCTGTCGTGTCGTTTCGTTTGAGGGCACCCACCCAAACTTGTTCGGGTAGGGTCGTTTCATTTGAGGGCGCCCACCCAAATCTGTTCGAGTAGGGTTGTTTTGATTGAGGGTTAGTGTTTAGGAATAATCTTAGTTCTTAGGAACAATCTTAGAGTTTAGGGTTTGGGAGTTATTTTTGGTGATCAGGCCTTGTCGTGTGAGGCCACCCAAGGGAACACATTCGTACGAGATGTTTCGTTCGAGGGTGCTCGTATCAGTTTTTATAAGTTGTGACCACCCGGGTTCCTTGTGCACGTTCGGGCGGCCTATTTTTCGTTTTCTCCCTTGTGGCATCATTCGGTCGGGCGCGCTGTGTCGCATTGTGTGAGGTCGCCCAACTGGGCACGTTTGGGTCGGGTCGGGCTGTTTCATTCGAGGGCGCCCATATCAGTTTTGCTAAGTTGTGACCGCCTGGTTTCCTTGTGCACGTTCAGGTGGCTAGTTTGCCATTTTCTCCCTTGTGGAATCAATTGGTCGGGCACACCGTGTCACGCCATGTGCGGTCGCCTGACCGAGCACGTTCAGGTTGGGCCGTTTTGTTCGAGGGAACCCATATTAGTTTTGTTAAGTTGTGACCGCCCGGGTTCCTTGTGCATGTTCGGGTGGCCCATTTTCCTTTTTCTCCCTTGTGGCATTGTTCGTTCAGGCGCGTTGTGTCGCGTCGTGTGAGGTCGCCCGACTGGGCGCATTCAGGTCGAGCCGTTTCGTTCGAGGGCCCCCATATCATTTTTGCTAAGTTGTGACCGCCCAGGTGCCTTGTGCACGTTCGGGCGGCCCATTTTCCATTTGCTCCCTTGTGGCATCATTCGGTCGGGCACGCCGTGTGAGGTCACCCAACCAGGAGCGTTCGGGTCAAGCCGTTTTGTTTGAGGGCACCTATATTATTTTTGCTAAGTTATGACTGCCCAGGTTCCTTGTGCACGTTCGGGCGACCAGTTTTCCATTTGCTCCCCTGTGGCATCATTCGTCGTGTCGCGCCGTGTGAGGTCGCCTGACTGGGCGCATTTGAGCTAGACCGTTTTGTTCGAGGGCGCCCGTATCAGTTTTGCTAAGTTTTGACCACCCGGTGCCTCAGGCATCGTCGACGGGTCTGCTTCGCCATTTTCTCCCTATGGCATTGTTTAACAGCATCGTGTCACACAGAGGTCGCCACTGTGCGCGTTTGGGTCAGGGCTGCTGCTCTGAGGGTGCCCGATTAGTTTTACTAATTTGTGATCACCTCGTGCTCTCAGGTAGGTTCCTGGCGCCTGCTTTTTTGTTTGCTCCTTGTGGCATCGTTTCTAGCCGAGGCCGTCGTGTCGTGCCGTGTGAGGTCGTCTGATACACGGTCGGTCAAAGCCGCTTCATTCGAGAGAGCCTCGTATCAGTTTCGCTGCTGTGACCGCTCTGCAGTTCCTCACAGTACACTGGGCTGCCTGCTTCCATTTTTCCCGTGGCATCGTTTCTGGCCAGGCACACAAGGTCGCAACAGGTGGGGAGGTCGGCGTCGACCGCGCGTTTCGGGTCAGCTCCGGTCGTTTCGCTCGAGGGTGCCCGCACGCTTTTCTGTTGTGACCACCCGGTGCCTTGTGCACGTTCGGTGTCTTATTTTCCATTTTAGCGCCTCGTGGCATCGTCGGCCGCGGTGCATCGTGGTTAGCCAGGAGGTCGCCCCCGATCGGCATATTCGTCGGTCCTTCGTTCGAGGGTGCCCGTATCGCTTTTCTAAGCCAGACCGCCCTGCGACCTTGTGCATGTTCCTGCCGCCCATTTTCCCATTTTCTCCCTTCCGGCATCGTTCGGAATAGGGCGCGCCGTGTCGTCTGTGAGGTCGCCGACCGGCGCGTTCGAGCCGTCGTTTCTTTCGAGGGCGCCCCGTATCGGGCTTTGCTGGTCAGGATCGCCCGGTGCTCTCAGGCATGTTCGAGTCTAATAAGCCCATTTGATCCTCAGATCATCGTTCATTCGGGCGTGCCGTGTTGCACCGTGTGAGGTCGCCTGACCGGGTGCGTTCGGGTCAGGTCGTTTCGTTCAAGGGCGCCTATATCAGTTTTGCTAAGTTTTGACCGCCCAGGTGCCTTGTGCACGTTTGAGTCGTTTCGGTTGATGGCGCCTACCCAAATGCGTTTGGGTTGAGTCGATTCGGTTGAGGGCGATTGTATCAAATTTGCTAAGTACTTGTGACCGCACGAGTGCCCTGTGCACGTTCATGTGGCCCGTTTGCCAGTTGCTCCCTTGTGCCTTCGTTCGGTCGTGCGCACTGTGTCGCGCCATGTGAGGGTGCCCGCCCAAACACGTTCGGGTTGGGTTGTTTCGTTTTATGGCGGCCGTATCAAATTTGCTAAGTTGTGACCGCACGGGTGCCTTATGCATGTCCGTGCAGCCGATTTTCCGTTTTCTCCCTTGTGCCTTCGTTCAGTCAGGCACGCCATGTCATTTCATTTGAGGGCACCTGCCCAAACCCGTTTGGGTAGAGTTGTTTCAGTTGAGAGCGCCCGCCCAAACGTGTTCGGGTTGGGTCATTTCGGTTGAGGGCACCCATCCAAATGTGTTTGGGTCGGGTCATTTTGGTTGAGGGAGGTTGTATCAAATTTGCTAAGTTATTATACTGACCGCACGGGTGCCCTATGCACGTTCGTGCAACCCGTTTGCTAGTTTCTCCCTTGTGCCTTCATTCGGTCATGCGCGTCGTGTGAGGGTGCCCGCCCAAATGTGTTTGGGTCGGGTCGTTTTGTTTGATGGTGGTCGTATCAAATTTTCTAAGTTGTGACCGCACGGGTGCCTTATGCACGTTCGTGCGGCCCGTTTGTCATTTTCTCCCTTGTGCCTTCATTCAGTCGGGTGCGACGCGTTGTTTCATTTGAGGGCACCTTCCCAAACCCATTTGGGTCAGATCGTTTTGGTTGAGGGCGCTTGCCCAAACGTGTTCAGGTCGGGTCGTTTCGGTTGAGGGCACCCGCCGGCCCAAACATGTTTAGGTCGGGTTGTTTCGGTTGAGGGCACTCGTATCAAATATGATAAGTTGTGACCGCACGGGTGCCCTGTGCACGTTCATGTAGCCCGTTTTCCAGTTGCTCCCTTTTGCCTTAGCTTGGTCATGTGCGTCGTGTCGCGCCGTGTGAGGGCACTCACCCAAACGCGTTCGGGTAGGGTCGTTTCATTTGAGGGCAGTCGTATCAAATTTTCTAAGTTGTGACCACACGGGTGCCTTGTGCACATTCATGTAGCCCATTTGCCGTTTGCTCCCTTGTGCCTTCGTTCAGTAGCCCGCCATGCCGTTTCGTTTGAGCGCGCCCACCCAAACCCGTTTGGGTAGGGTCGTTTCGTTTGAGGGTGCCCGCCCAAACCCGTTCGGGTAGGGTCGTTTCGGTTGAGGGCACCTGCCCAAATGCATTATGGTCGGGTCGTTTCGGTTGAGGGCACCTGCCCAAACGCGTTTGGGTCAAGTCATGTGAGGGAACCTAAGGAAATGCATTCGGGCGGGTCAGGTCAGGTTGTGCCGTGTGAGGGCGCCCAAGGAAACATGTTCGGGCGGGTCAAGGTGGGTCTGGTCGGGTCGTGTGAGGGCACCAAGGGAAATATCAAGTCAAATTTAAACCAGCTAAACAAAAACTCTAATAATTTCATGAAAATCATCTAAAAAATTATTGAAATATCAAACTTGATAGTAGACCAATATGGGTTTATTTAGTTTTATGAGGATCATGTTGGAAGTTATGTTGTTAATTTACATAGAACACCACTTTTTTTTGTATAATATTTTTAGTTTCTATTTTTTATCTTTATCTTCACAATTCTAATATGTTAAGTTTTTTTTTACCACATACATTTAAATTATATAAATTTATACATTTATAAATAGTTATAATAGAAGCATAATAGTTCAATAAAATATAAAAGTTAAATAGTTGGGGTGGCGGGAGGGGGAGGGGGAAAGATTCTCCTAAATCCCGATGGAATATTAAAAATAAAGTACTTATGGGGGCTAGTCCAAAGAATGAACAATCTCACATAAATGTATGGGCTTCTTCCAGGTCTCCAATTGGCTAATGATCAAGATGTCTCTAAGTTAGTGATCTTGGGGGATTCCCTTATCACTATTCAACACCTTCAAAAAGGTTTTCTCCTGAAGAACAACAATTTATCCCTCCTCCTTAGAAAAATCAATAGTACCCTAAAATCATTCTCTCAAAAGGCTTATTACCACATTTTAAGAAGCCAAAACAAAGAGGCGGATACACAAACGAATCAAGCCTTCCTTCTTGAAGGAAGCGGGTTAGTATGAGATCAATGACATGTCAAGTTGGAAAGATATTCCATGAATAATTCCACTCAATATAATTGTCCCTCTCTCTTGTTTTTCTAGTTGGATATATGCACCATGAGAATTATTTTTTGAAGATTTCCAAAGCCCTCCTTTCTATGCCCCCCCTGTCTCCTCCTATATATGCACATATTCGCAACATGCATAACATTTGGCGTCAGGATCTCGTCATTAACGCTGAGGTGGTGGTTTGTGGGGTTTTTGGCCACACACCCATTTACCCCTCACATGTTGAGTCTTATGAAGTTGGAAAACCCTTAATTGATCCCTCCTTTGCCTTCGTACCAAGTTCATTGATGGATACAGGGTGGGGAGAGTTAATGAATTTTGTGGTTGATTCGATCCCTCAGGCATGGGAGTTCACTAGTATAAAGGTGGAATTCATGGTTGGTGTTAATATGATAAGGCAGAAATTATCAGTTCAAGGGTGTGCCCTTGAGAGTCAAGACAACCCTTCTGCTAGTTGGTGGTCTCTCCACACCTTTGTAAACTCAATCGATGCTAAGAATTATTTCAATTTTATGTGTCTCTTGCTTGGTGTTGTGAACGTTGTCTTGCTCTCTCATTCAAAGAAAAAACATGGGGAATTATCTTGTCTTTTCTTGGCTCAGTTTCTTCCTGTTTAGTAAGAAGTTGGGAATATTTCCCCTCCAGGTTGTCAATGGATTTTCATAAATCTCAAGAAGTCAAGTTGGAATTTTTTCTAGTGGGTGTTGAATTTCTCATCTTCGAATTTAAAGCTTCTTCACCACCCTATGCACATCCTACAACCTTTTCCATGGAAATAGGTGTTATTGTGTTAAGGGCACCATCACTGGTGTAGCTTCATGCATCCCTGCAAGTCTTGCACAATTTTCATACGCACAATTTCCCCTGCATAAATACTAACTTCTTTGGTAACCTTAGTTATATTCTGCTTTTTTTCTTAGTTGGACAACTCCCTCCCTTTATTCCATCTTGTCTCTTTCCATGTTCTGCAGGGGTGCCTTGTGCACGTTCGTGTGCCTTGTTTGCCATTTTCCCCCTTGTGCCTTCATTCGGTCAGGCGCGCCGTGTGACGGCACCCACCCAAACGCATTCGAGTTGGGTCAGGTTGTTTCATTTTAGGGCGATCATATCAAATTTGCTAAGTTGTGACCACACGGGTGCCTTTTGCATGTTTGTCTGGCCCGTTTTCCATTTTCTCCCTTGTGCCTTCATTCGGTCGTGCACGCCATGTGAGGGCACCCGCCCAAACGCGTACAGGTTGGGTCATTTCATTTGAGGGTGGCCGTATCAAATTTTCTAAGTTGTGACTGCACAGGTGCCTTGTACTGCACATTCGTGTAGCCCGTTTGACGTTTGCTCCCTTGTGCTTTCGTTCAGTCGAGCGTGCTGTGTCATTTCATTTGAGGGCACCCGTACAAACTCGTTCAGGTCGGGTCGTTTCGGTTGAGGGCGCCCACCCAAACGCATTCAGGTCGGGTCGTTTTAGTTGATGGCGCTCGCCCAAACTCGTTTGGGTCAGCTCGTTGCGGTTGAGGGCGCCCATATCAAATTTTATAAGTTGTGACTGCAAGGGTGCCCTGTGGCACACGTTCGTACGGACCATTTTCCGGTTGCTCCCTTGTGCCCTCGTTCGGTCGTGCGCGCTGTGTCGCGCCGTGTGAGGGCACCAACCCAAACACATTTGGGTCGGATCGTTTCATTTGAGGGTGATCGTATCAAATTTTCTAAGTTGTGACAGCAGGGGTGCCTTGTGCACATTCATGTGGCTCATTTTCCGTTTGCCCCCTTGTGCCTTTGTTTGGTCGAGCGCGCTGTGTTAGGGCGCCCACCCAAACACGTTCGGGTCGAGTCGTTTCGTTTGAGGGCAGCCGTATCAAATTTGCTAAGTTGTGACCACATGGGTGCCTTGTGCACATTCGTGCAACCTGTTTACTTTTTTCTCCCTTGTGCCTTTGTTCGGTCGAGTGCGCTATGTGAGGGTGCCCACCCAAACGCGTTAGGGTTGAGTCGGGTCGTTTCGTTTGAGGGTGGCCGTTTCAAAATTGACTGCTTCATTGAGTACAACATGCAGCTTATCTAATACTTTATTGAAGCTAAGAGCTCCATATTTGGGGTTACTCCTTCTGAATAACCAATAAAGGGTCAAGGAAATTAACCAATATGTTGTCAAGTTTTATCTTATCCATCTCTAGGGAAAGTTACTTTTCTGCTAACTCCACTGCTTTTGATCTCAATTTTTTCAATTTCTTCCTTCTCTCATATGATACCTGAGCCTTTGCCTTTCTCTTCCCTTCTAATTCCATAACTGTGTCATAGTGATGCCATCCAACTTCTTTGGAAAGCATTCCTAGCATACAATACTTGTGACCTGGCTAAAGCCTCAACACTTTCAGAGCATCTGGAATGACCATTCTCTTCTTCCAGTCATATGGTGGGGGAACCCCTTCAAAAGCCCTTAGCCTAGAAATTTCTATAACACCACGCTTGGTTTTGTGTGGAATCATTCCTCTAATTGTCCAGTAGTCAAATCCTTCTCTTACTTTATTGTCATTTTCCCATACCTAACCAATGAGAGCACAAGAACACCTATTTCTATAAAATCACCTATAACTTCTCTTACTTTATTGTCATTTGCCCAAACTAACCAATGAGAACACAAGAACACCTATTTATATAAAAGCACCTATAATAATTTTGTGGGTTTCACTGATATCCCTTTAGTTATTGTGTGCATAGTAGCCTAGATCCTAAAGTGATTCCCGTACAATGATAATCCACTAGGTGTATTTTTTCTTAAAAAACTATGCATGGATAGATGTCCCATTTATGGCCAAGTTCCACCAAAATGGTTCCCCCTACCTACCTAGTAACTACATTACATTTATTTCATGACAAGACTACCCTACAACCCACCAAATTTCTATCATATCCTTGACGTCAACAACAATTTGTTGTTCAAGATATAGCTAAGTTGGAACAAACTTAGCTCTAGATCTTAGGATATTTTTCCACCTCTAATGTTTATAAACCAATAGATATAAAATTTCTAAAGCATGTGGAAGCCCTTTAAGTATCACCTTTCCTATATTGACTCTGTCTTAAAAATCGTGGAAAATGTCCATAGATGAGTTATCCTTACTAAACCAAAAATTTCATTGAAAATAATCATTCATACCATAACATTACTACTTCCCTTTTAACCACATAAAACTTATTTTTAAGTTACCATAATTCATCTTTAATATCACATAATTAGATTAAAAAATCAACCAAAATCCCTAGTTTATGATCAACAATACCACTTAGATCTAATCTCATTAATAATTATTTATAATCAACAATACCACTTATTTACCCAAACCCCTTATTAACCCCAAGAAAATTCTCACGCATTTTATTTAATGGAATTTGAGTAGCCTTAAAAAACACATGTATTTCATTTCAAAATGTCAAAAAATTTCAAATATCAAAAGTTTTAATTTCCCTCTTTCATTTCCCTTCGGTTGATATTTTTAATTTCCCTCTTTCATTTCCCTTCGGTTGCATGGTTTTTCCAAGGAAGGAGGGAGGATGCAGCCATACTGTCACCGGTTTTGAGGAAGGATGCAGCCATACTATTGCAGGTTTGGAGGAAGGATGCGGCCATACTCTCGCAGGTTTGGAGGAAGGATGCGGTAAGTAAAGAAATTGATCCCGAGTGCCTATTGCAGGCTGCTCGCTCCACAAGTAGGAAGGAATTCCAACTGTAATTGGCTCCATCACAGGTAAATCTGTGAATTTCACACTTTATTTGCAGTTTCTTTTGTATTTTAGTTCTAGTTTTCAACATGTCGATACGATAATTTACAGATTCTTTCTTTATCGTTGAAATATATTGATTATATCTCGAATCAAAGCAGATCAATTAAATTTTTGAAGACCCATGTTCTATTTTCTCTAGTTTTTAGGGTTTCATGAGTTAGACCGTTAACATATTGCTCTATTCATATGCATTAGTGTTTAGGGTTTAGCTTCAGTATGTTTTGTTTACTAGATTTGGCATATACCCTGAATCTTCCATCTTCCCAGCCAATAAATCCACCATTGAATATATCCGCTCTGATTGTTTGTGTGATCTGTCTCCAACAACAAATGAATGGACTCTATTCTTGACCTCGATCCAGCTACATCTTGGGTTGTTTACTGCCATATTGTGTGTTTCCATTGCATGGTAACAACTCAGGTATATAGTGGTAAAGTTGAACCAACATAGAAGGGTCATTTGAAAATTTCGTGCTTCCTGCTCTCATGTGGCTCTCAATCTACTTCTTTGTATTGGAGGGGCAATAAAAATGGGCAGTGATGTCTCAAGATACAAAAGTTGCAGCAACATAAAAGGTTCTAGTTATTCTTTGGAGGGTGAGTTTTGGGCCCACTGTAATCAACATGAAATGTAGGTTCATCATACTTTTCACCAAGTTTATGCCAAGGGACTGCATTATTTTTCTTGGCTTCCAAGCTATTCCATTCAATTTTTGAGGATTCTTCATGAACTGTCACTATCGTTGAGCCTGAAACTTGCAGGTATCTTTTCTTTGATTGGAAAGAAATTGCTTCATGGCTTGCCTGTCGACGATGCCTACGAAAATGATGGTGGTGATGATCAGGACCCTCCATTTTGTTCTCATGTCCACTTCCCTTGAGATTAAATATGTTATGGGATCTAGAGAAATTTTTATCGTCTTCCCCAGCATTCTGCTCTGCAAAATTTTCTCCCAACATTCTTCTGTTTCCTATAAAGCATGCAGAAAACTGTCCCTGCAATAAGTACATAAAATTAATATAAATTAAGATAAAAAGTACAAACATAGAGCGTCTTTTAGGGCATTGTTTAAATGTTAACTAAAATGTTCCATTTTCCATCATTTTTTTTTGAATTTAGAAAATAAAAAATCATCCATTTTCTTGTGGAAAAGGGGTTGAAAATCACACTCTGTTGGCTTGTGGATAGAAGTCTTCCTCTGTATTGTTTCTTGTTGCTAATTTTTGACAAAATACAAAGGAATGGTCAAGATTCTGGGCATATAAGTGTAAAACCATGATCTCTATTGTGATGCGAAGGTTTATTCCTGTGGCTCGACTGCTCTTCTGAGTGGTTAATATGAATATATTCTGTGACATCACAGTGTTTCAAATATGTCTCTGTGGCTTAATAGAAACTCGCATATGAAGAATATATCGCTTCAATTCTCTATGGATTATATGTATATATCTAAAGTGACACTCGCACCTGTAGATTACAATGGCTCGTTCTTATGTTCAAAATCTCGCATATAATTTGTCGAAGCTTGCAATGGTCAAGAAAGGCTCGATGAACATATTTTGTATGGATTGTGGCTTATGAAAACCTTGGATCCTAATTTATGTGATACCTCAAGGATCGAACATACCTCTGTATGGTTCAAAAAAGGCTCACTCTACTATTTAGCTCATGTGAGGATCGCTTAGATGACTCTCACTACAGGGTGATAAAGTTGTATACAATTTCAATATCTGTTGCATTGTTTGAAGAAATTGCAAAGGCTCGATGTGTTTTGGATGTTCATCCTATATAACAGCGACATGCTGTAAATTTTCGTGGCTCACATTTGCGTGATGATAATAATTTGTATATGACAACTTCACACGGTAAATCACAGTTAGATAATAGATAACAATGGCTTGGTGATCTCAGTAGGATGACACGTTATATCACTCTCAGTAATGCAATCCAATACTAACTATAATCTGATCATTACACCATGGAACGTTGAATTTATATAGTGCTCACTCTCTAGTATGATGATTCACATAGCTAGTGCTCTGTGGGTTTGGTATGCACACCCAATTGTTCTTATGCCTTTGTGGAGACACGAGGAATTTAATGCTCATTCTATTTGGTTGGTACCATTACAGTGACTAATATAATATGCAAAGTTTGCACTCATTCCTGTGACACGATGGGTTGGAATCACTTTGGCATCTATAGTTCTTTGGAAAAGAGGTTGAAAATCACACTCTGTTGGCTTGTGGATAGAAGTCTTCCTCTGTATTGTTTCTTGTTGCTAAGTTTTGACAAACTACAAAGGAATGGTCAAGAGTTTGGGCATATAAGTGTAAAAACATGATCTCTATTGTGATGCAAAGGTTTATTCCTGTGGCTTGACTGCTCTTTTGAGTGGTTAATATGAATATATTCTGTGACATCACAGTGTTTCAAATCTGTCTCTGTGGCTTAATAGAAACTCACATATGAAGAATATATCGCTTCAATTCTCTATGGATTATATGTATATATCTAAAGTGACACTCGCACCTGTAGATTACAATGGCTCTTTCTTATGTTCAAAATCTCGCATATAATTCGTTGAAGCTTTCAATGGTCAAAAAAGGCTTGATGGACATGTTTTTCATGGATTGTGGCTTATAAAAACCTTGGATCCTATTTTTTGTGATGCCTTAGGGATCGAACATACCTCTATGTGGTTCAAAAAAAGCTCACTCTACTATTTAATTAACTCACATGAGCATCGCTTAAATGACTCTCACTACAGGGTGATAAAGTTGTATACAATTTCAATATCTGTTGCATTGTTTGATGACATTGCAAAGGCTCGATGTGTTTTGGATCTTCATCCTATATAACAGTGGCATGCTATAAATTTTTGTGGCTCGCATTTGCGTGATGATAATAATTTGTATATGATAACTTCACACAGTAAATCACAATTAGATAATAGATAACAATGGTTCGGTGATCTCAGTAGGATGACACATTATATCACTCTCAGTAATGCAATCCAAGACTAAATATAATCCGATCATTACACCATGGAACATTGAATTTATACAGTGCTCGCTCTCTGGTATGATGATTCACATAGTTGTTGCTCTGTGGGTTTGATATGCACACCCAATCGTTTGTATGCCTTTGTGGAGACACAAGGAATTTAATTATCGTTCTATTTGGTTGGCACCATTACAGTGACTAATATAATATGCAAAGTTTGCACTCGTTCCTGTGACATAATGCGTTGGAATCACTTTGGAATCTATAGTTCTTTAGAAAAGAGGTTGAAATTAACAATCTGTTGGCTTGTGGATAGAAGTCTTCCTCTGCATTGTTTCTTGTTGCTAAGTTTTGACAAACTACAAAGGAATGGTCAAGATTCTGGGCATATAAGTGTAAAACCATGATCTCTATTTTGATACGAAGGTTTATTCCTATGGCTCGACTGCTCTTCTGAGTGGTTAATATGAATATATTATAGTAAATACTTTGGATGGCAGTTACTTTTTCAATTCATTTTCTATCTCAATATTTCTTTTGCATATTATATTTTGATATATATATTTTCAATCTCAATTTATTCAACACCGTGGCGGAATCCTTTCTTGGCAAGGACTTCCGTCACTACTCTGGGTCTTGGTCCTCTTTCAATTGCTTCACGATTGAATATTTTTCCTTTAAGATAATAATATAGCTTAATACCTTTATACTTGTGATGACATATCTCATTTCCACTCGAAGATATAATTTTTTTTTAAAGGTCTACACCCGTATGTGTTAAACAACTCAGCATGTAGGAGTATAGATAGGAGATACATGGACCAATCAAGTCATTGTTATTAGTTAGAATACTAGATCTCATATGAGTTATTATTCACAGCGTAACTGTGTAATTTCATATGAAGATAGTAACCAGAGTAAACAAATCACATCGGGTGCCAATAATGAGACACCTCTGCATCCAGAGCTCTCCACATCCATCCTCCAAATATTCACTGATATCACTAATTTCATATATATTCCATAAGGTCCTTCATTTTAGAACTAGATTTCTTCAAAATTCTGGCCGAATTGTCATCGCTTTGGCATCTATAGTTCTCTGTGAAGTTTATATATGTTACTAACATGATTGTTTTATTTTATTTTTAATATTTTTAGCCTTGCGTCGGAAGACCGATGATTCTTTTTTTTAAATATTTTTACCCAAGTGTCAGAAGACTGACGCCTTACACGTCGGAAGAGCGATGTTTCATTTTTTAATATTTTTAATCTTTCTTCAGAAGCCTGACACCTTACACGTCGCAAGAGCGACATTACTTTTTTAAATATTTTTACTTTTTCGTCGGAAGACCAACGCCTAACACATCGGAAGAGCGACGGTTCTTTTTTAAATATCTTTACTTTTTCATTGGACAAGGGACATTACATAAGCGTTGGAAGAGCGACGTTCTAAATTTCAGACGACATATCATCGGAATTGCGACAGTTTAAAAATGCCAGAAGAGCGACGGTTGGGAAAACGTCGGAAGAGCGACAGCTTTTAAAACGTTGGAAGAGCGACAGCTGTTTGGAAACGTCGGAAAAAGTGTCGTTCTTCCGACACTTTATTGAAGTGTCAGAACTGCGACATAATGACTAAACACGTTTTTCCTGACCTCAAACTATCATTCTTACGACACCTATGTGTCGGAATAACGACGAATTGGTCGTCGGAAATTGGGCCAAATGTGCTAGTGCATGGCCGTGTTGGCTCAAGCCATTGACTGTTTCCATCTTTGAGGGTTTTAACCACGTCAAATACTGGTGTACTAATTTTTGATCTATTTTTGAGTGGTGACCTTTGGTATTTGATCTAAGGAACTTACCTTGCAAATTCCTACACAATTCACTTCTGCTACAATGAAATTTGGCTCATCCAATCTATTCCTCTAGGTTGGCCAATACCTGAGCATCAATCTGCCTTCATAATAGATTCCTTCATCCTTCAAAGAGCTACTCATAGGGCTCCAAACATCACACACCTTTATCTATTGAGTTCCCTTTGTGAAAAATTATCAAGGGCTACACTTGGATAACCTACACACTGCACTCTAACAATCCTAAGGTGCCAAATAAAATTGTCAACAACTCACTTTATAAACTGCTCACTAGTTAGAAAATCTAACCACCAAGTCTACCTCTCCTCTTTGGCTATTGTAGGCTAGATAAACCATCCACACTTGGACGCCATCCAACTAGCAACAAAATCACCTTGAAATTATCAACACAACATACCTTTGAACTAGAGTATACACTTCCATTGTTGAGGCTGCCTACTTAGGGCTTCTAACGACCACATGTTAGCACTCTTTTCTAACTCCAAACAATATCTTACAAATGTGGCATAGTTCCCTCTTCTTGTTGTTGTACCTCGCTGAGATGTAGGGCTCAATTCATGCCCCTGTTCTCATCCAACAACCATCTGTTTAGGGCTCGACCTACCCATCCATCCACCTATACAAAACACATCCTTAAACAACAATGAATTATGCAACAAACAACCTCAAACCAACCTATATTTCCTCCTTGAGTCCTCAGTCTGCCTTTGCTCCTACTTGACCTTTGGAAAAGCACAATATTAGACCCAAATCACTCTCCTTCTCCAACTTCAGCCTCTTCTCTGAGTTGTGGCTACCTGAGAATATAATATACTATTATTTTTTGTACTTGGGATGATGAATTAGCTTCACATTCACCTCACATTTATATCTAAACATGAGGGCTCCATAAAATCTAATGTGTGGTCTTAAGAACTTGTCACAAGGTCTCTAAACACCAAGCTGAACTTGACCAAACCCATTCATTATCTTCAAAAAATCATATATCCACATAGACAACTCAAAATTTGACGATTATTAATGCATTGGATTCATCTCAACATCCTCTATCATATCCATCCATCACATGTCTAGTGGGCATAATAGATTTACACCGACAAGCTTGGGTGAAAATCCCACATCTTGGGTTCCAAGGCCACAATGCCCTATTGTGGCGCTCCAACCTCAAAACCCCAAACCATAGGGAATGGAGTACCTCCCAAGATACCAAAAACTCAACTCTCCCTCTTAGCAAGGGAGGTACTTCCCAGACTAGGAAGTATCTCATCATCATCATCATCATCACTCGTAACACTTGCACAATTCTTGGCACCCACAACTGCAACAATCCATGTAGCATGGACTATGCATCTCTCAGAAGTTTCACTATCACTATAAGCATACTGCTAATTTTTCTTCTCTTGAAATGTATTCTACTCTCTCCATGATTCCTTCTTGGAAGCTGTAGGATCACCCTTGCTCCCTACTGACCACACACTCTTCTTGGGCTGCAAAATCTCCCTCTGAACTTGAAAACTCCCTCTATAAATTGACTTCCTCTAAGCCTCTGGAACTTGGACCTTATTCTTTGGAACCTACACCTTCTCCTCTAAATTCGGCACTTGCACCTACTTCTATGAAACCTAAACCTGGTCTTCTTGCTTCTTCTTACCATGATCCATAGGCTTTCCTATCAGCCTGTATAGAACACGCTCTCTAACTCTGATCACCACACCTATGGAGATAGAGCCTCTAGGCTTGAGTCTTTCCTTCCCACTCTAGAACAATACCACAAACCCCTTCTGCTCGATTGCTCAGAAAAATATTACATTGAGACATATATCATGCTATATATGATTCCTGGTACAAACAATACATCCTAGAATCGCATCGCCTTTCCTTACTCCATCCTGAATAGCACAACTCTCAATCCTTAAATTTCCTTCTGACTCTTGTCATACAACACCATGTGCAACTTTGAGTCCCACTCAACTAGAGTCTTAAATACCTCTTGTGACCTTGTCATATGTTTTGACGCACCACTATCCATGTAACATGCAGCCTCATCAATGGTAACCTGCAAGAAATGAGAGATCAAGACAAAGTAATCCTCCTCCAATCTCATGGTGAGAGCATCTATCTCAACAGAAGTGGAAATCCTGACGAACTAATTCCATTTCTTCTTCTCATCATTTCTTTTCTTCTTCTTCATTGGAAATCTCATCTAAAATGACCCATCTCGCCACAATGGAAACACTAGCTATTACTCAAGTCCTTTTTCTGCTTGACCTTCATTCTTGCTGCGAGTGCCATATCATCATTTGAAGCCTTTTTCTTCGTATGAATATCCTTGTCTCACAAACATTCCTTAATTAATTCATCCCATATATTATTCCAGTCTAACAACTTCTATCTGGAAACAATCCCCTTAATGAAGGGCTTCCATTCCTTGGTGAACCATTTCAAAGAAATCCTTACCATATCAGACTGAAATAGTCACACTGATGATTGAAAGCTCATATTTTACCTTAGATAACCTCGTTGGATAAGAATTCACTCCTTCACCCTAAAACATCTTGGTAGACTTAAACTTATCCTCCAATACCAATACTTGGTTCTCATTCTTATTCTAGAACAAATCTTGAATAACCATCTACATATCATGAGCAATGTTATTCCTAGACAAATGTGGTATTAGGGAGTCCTTCACACCATTTAGGATGACCAATATCACCTTTGTATCCAATTATTCGTACACTCCCAACTCCCTAGGGTCAGTTGGCTTCTTGACGAATTTCTCAGAAAAATCACAGATTCTCTTGACCCGCAAGACCAACTTGATATTTTACTTCCATGGACTATAGTTGGAAAACCCTTCCAGCCTATCCTCATACCAGAGACCAACCTGCAACTTCGACATTGTAGTGATCCCTTCACCTACAATGTGACCAACTCCCTCTTAAGATGTACTTCACTATGTACACTTTGATTCATTATCCCTCAAAGTAGCTCAGACAGGCTCTGATACCATGTTGAATTTCCATGATACTAGTGTCTAGGATATAATCTTAAATCATTGATGCTACCAAACCAAGAATTAAAAAAAATCTACTTTTCACAGTGGAATATAAACAACAATAAATATACCAGTGCACAAAATAGACACAACTTTTTACAATTGTATACAAGTATGTACAACAACCCAATATTTTTTATATTAAACCAACTGAATAATACGATAGTCTAGGGCTCTTGTACCCAGATTAATGGCCCTCAATTATCCACAAGTACAAGCATAAAAATACAAGATAATTTGATGGCCTAGATGATGTAGTGCACCTCACATCTACTTTTTCATACCGTGTAACCTGTTGGTCCTTCTTCTCCCAATATACTCACTATTTTCTCCTTAGTCCATCAAGGAACAACCAATAGAGACTCTAGGAGGGCTACCTACTATCATTGCTTCAAGTCACTTTTTCTACAATGAAATTTGGCTCATCCAATCTGCTCCTCTAGGTTGGCAAATACCTGAGCATCAATATTCCTTCTTAGTAGCTTCCTTCATCCTTTAAAGAGATACTCATAGGGCTCCAAACATCGCCCACCTTTACCAACCAAGTTCCCTTAGTGACAACTAATCAAGGGCTACACTCATATCACCAACACACCACCCTCTAGTAGTCCTAAGGTGCCCAATACAATTTTCAACGAATCACTGTAGAAACTGCCCACTGGTTAGGGAATATAACCACCAAGTATTCCCCTCCTCTTTGGCTACTACAAGCTACCCAAACTATCCAAACTTGGACCCCATCCACCTAGCAACAAAATCACCTTGAAATTATCCAGACAACATACCTCTAAGTTGGAGTATACTTGTAATATCCCAAAATAGGGAAAATCTACAATGTTAGGAATATATTATAGTATTCCTAAATTAGAGATCCAACAATACATGAACACAATATTGTAAACACAGCAAATATGATCATGACATGATAGAGATCAATATTCAACCATCATTCTATTAATGGATCAGCAACAATGTACAAAATATCATGAGGGACAAGCCACTCAAGCAATAAGAACAAGCCTCCAATGATCAGATCAATAAACACATGAGTTGTAGCTACTGTATAGAATGCCGCAAAGCAGTGACAACATTGTCTATATCAATGTAGCTGCTACTGTAATCATACACAAATGTAATATGGCTAATATATACAAAATCAATGCCCAAAGAAGAAAATACAGTGCTCCAAAAGGAATTCATTCAAGCCACAAGATGGTTGAAATACACCAAAGAACCAAGCACTGGAAATGTGTACTTCTACTACTACTCCTACTGGAAACTACTACTTCTGAGGCATAGAACCATTTGCGGAAGGATGTTAGAGTGCTCAGAATGATCCAGTATTTTAACCATAGATTCTACTCAACCAACCCAGAAAAACCCAGAAATAGTTTGGCCAGATCTTAACTTCGGATTTTCAGCCATTTTTTAGTTACCCACTGCAATAGCTCACTAAAATAACGTAGTCATGGACTAGAACTACGTTGTGAGGGATGGTATATGGTTGGCTTGATGCCAAATATGTGAAAATATGCCCAGCAGTCCTTCTTGATGATCCTCCAATGGATAGACAAGCTCTCCACTGAAAAACAAGCCCAGAAATGACTCTAAGAGATCCTCCTTTGCTGCACCCTGCAACACAACTCATCTCTAAACATAAACTGCATTGTAGCTGAAGGAGGTAGCTTGTAAAAAAATTTAGAATGAGGAAATGTAGCCCAAAGAACCTCTCCTTGCCTAAGGATGAGGTAGGGATTCCCGACCAGGAACACCCTTGTGCTAAACAACACTGCAACTCTGCTAAACAGCAAGAGGAAGCAAAGTCTCAACAGACCAAAGAAAATAATAATCCAAAACATGAATAAAAATGGCTTCCCTCCTCTCCATATATATCAAGTGCTCCTCTCCACCATGGGTCCCATCCATATGTGCCACCAAGCTCATGCAAGTTTTTCTCCATGAAAAATGCGTAGTCCATCAAGGAGATACAATGTATCTAGACAGTGCATCTGGACTTGGTCAAAGATGACTGAATCACATGATCCAATCCTATTCACACCCATAGGTGCTCAATCCAGCTGCTTATTCTTCCTCTTTTCACACGAGGAATGTTATTATTCCCTCTAACGAGGTTAGTGGGCCTCCCTACCCATTTTATTCATCTACCTAGAGATAATGCTAACTATAATGTTCCTTTTAGCTTGAGGCTAAAATTTGGGAACATTATAGTCCTCCCCTCAAAAATGTTGCTTTTCCTCAAGCAACTGTGTAGGGAGAGAAAAATTCCTCCCCTTCTCCTCTTGTGACCTCCTCATTAATAGTCGCCACCACTGCTCAAGATAACCTGCAACAAATCTGCCCTCCAATGTCTCCTCCCAAAGATGCATAACCAAATGGCTCACATCATGAAAAGGTGGAAGGTGTAAGTGGAAACCTTCTTACTGTCCCATGGCCTTCTTAAGGTAGGAGTGATGATACACAGGGGAAATATCATTCCCAATTAGTGACCCTCTCACCCATGCTATCATCCAAATGAAATGAGCCATTCTAGATAGCTCAACAAAGAAATCTGCACCCCAGGTTTATGCAATGTGTTGGGGCTAAATGGAGAGTTTATATTTTCCCATCCAAGTAGTTTCTCTCTCCATTTATGTTAATTATGGGGGGGTTGTTGATATTGGGCTGAAATGTCATGGCCTTCAAAAATGGCCCAAGCTACCCCACAAGATAATTCAACCATGCAGTGCCTCCTCCAAGAACGCAAGTTCTCCCAATGGCTCCTCCTATATGAAGGAAAGAGGTGTGATGTGGCAATCATGGTGTGCCCATTGTTCCTCCTGAAACATACAACATGAAAAATAGGGAGAATCATAATCCCAATGGGCATCTCCAACTCATGTCCCACTCTCCAAATAAATCTCCCCATGAACACAAAAATATCAGCAATACATGGAAGCAAAAACCAATAGAAAAAAGTTGTCATATGAAAATTGGAAAGTGGATCAAGGTCCCACACATGGAACCAACGCAGTGCATCCTTTGCCTGCATCAACTCAAATAAGAAAAAGTGCTCTCCCAGCCACTTGTTTTCTGCCACAATCATCTTACAAGATAGAAACATGAAAGTACAAAGTGGTGTCAATGGTGCACACCAAAAATCATGTGGCTTCCCCCACACACCACTGATGAGATAGCCAATATCAATGCTAAAAATGGCTCTAAGTACATCATCATATAATATGCAAGGGACAATCCTTCTTGGTACAACATGCCGCTCATATAAAGAAAAGAAGTACAAAACATAAAGTGAAATTGTACATCCTCCATCATGTACTTGAGACCTTGAGCTGAAATGGCTCAACCGGAAATTCTCCCTCACCTCCAAAGAGTAGGGAAGTGGTTGTGACATCCTCTCTATCACCATCCAGGCTATGCATCTCTCCATATGCTGCAATATATCCTGTTGGATCCCTCCCAAATGAACTCCTCTACCAAAGAAATGTATGCATCAAAATGCATGGAAAAGAAGTCCTCATGTGCTGCATGTAGCAGCTTTTCCTTGAGTTTAGAAGCTCTAGTCAAGAAAAATCTACCATGAGAATAGATGAGCATATCATCCACCATGTATCTATCATCTCCATCTGGGTCATCAAGAATCATGCAAGCACCAAGATCCTTGGAGTACTCTACCAAGAGTTGAGACCTCAAATATGGATCAATCCTCCCAAGAGACAGCGCTGGTGATCTGGCATGTGAAGCTCTCCTCCTGCTGCTGCCTACTACTTTGACATACCCCATGCCAAATTCTTCCTCCAAAATCTTCACCTATCCAAAATCCAAGAGTGGTGAACCCAAAGACAAGATGTCTCTCATCAACTCTAGATCTAGTGGCCTCCCAGGTGGAATGCCTCCATGTAGTGAGACATCAAAATCTAAAGTGGACTGTATATATGAGTGGAATGAGTTGTCCCTCTCTTCAATGAGAAGTGTAGTCCCCTCTTTATGTGCAGAAACCTCCCAAAATAGATAAGGGTGAATGCTCATCATCCCTTGATGTTGATCCTTCTCCTCTTCTTCCATGTATGAGAATGCCTCATCCTCACTGAGAGACCCTTGATCTTGGTCATCTCTTGAAGGAAGGAACTCCATGTCTTCAAAAATAGAAGAGGGATTTTCAAGAAGTGGGGATTTTTCCCTTGGAAAACTATCATGCATGTTTTTATCCCCTTTAAAAATATGGAGTGAAGTTGGCTTAATAGACCTCTCCAACTCATGCAAAGTGTTTGAGTTTTTTTTTTTAACAAATGATTGATCACAATGTTTTCTATCAAATCTTCTCACCAATTCTTTAGTGAGCCCCACATAAGTTATTAAATTTGCATGAAAAAATGAAGTAGAATCATTAAACCACCAATCATGGGCCATACCTTTGAGGTGCAGCGCTGCTACTCTGATGGCCTCCTTCTCTGAAACTTGGTGTAGCTAAAAATAGGAATCTAGCTCTTCTACCCAAGCTTTGGCTGTGCACTCTGTTGATCCATCAAAGTGAGATAGGAAGATTCTACCTCTCTTGTTTCTTTTGTGGCTACTGGATCTTGCCTCCTTGAGTTTGCAAAACCCTTGGAAGTCTAAGTGATCCTTGAAACTCCATGATTGAGATTCACACTCCTGAAGATAGTCACTCAAGGTCTCCTCCTTTGGTGCATCTTCTTCCTCCATCCTTCTTGCAGTACATGTGGGCAATAGACTGCGTTGTGGATGAATGCTCACATCCATCATATGAATAGATAGGGCTTGCTTCAAACCCTCTCAGAGATATTCTACACTCCTCCTCTTTCATCTCCTTGAGATCTTCTTTGATATTATTCATAGCTTGGAAAAGAAGCATGGAGATCCTCTCTTCCTTCATCCCTCCAAATAATGGAGTCATGCTTTTGTTTCTTCTGCACAAATTCTCTTTTCTATGAGAAGAAGTTTCTCCTTCAAATGACATAGTTTCTTGAATGCACAGGCTGAGCCAAGATTATGCTTTGATACCACTGTAATATCCAAAAATAGGGAAAATCTACAATGTTAGGAATATATTATAGTATTCCTAAATTGGAGATCCAGCAATACATGAACATAATATTGTAAACACAAAAAATATGATCATGACATGATAGAGATCAATATTCAACCATCATTCTATTAATGGATCAGCAACAATGTACAAAATATCATGAGGAATAAGCCACTCAAGCAATAATAACAAGCCTCCAGTGATTAGATCAATAAACACATGAGTTGTTGCTACTGTATAGAATGTCGGAAAGCAGTGACAACACTGTCTATATCAGTGTAGCTGCTACTGTAATCATACATAAATGTAATATGGCTAATATATACAAAAGAAATTCCCAAAGAAGAAAATACAGTGCTCCAAAAGGAATTCAATCAAGCCACAAGATGGCTGAAATACACCAAAGAACCAAGCACTGGAAATGTGTACTTCTACTACTGCTCCTGCTGGAAACTACTACTTCTGAGGCAAAAAACAATTTTTGGAATGCTGTTAGAGTGGTCAAAATGATCCAGGATTTTAACCATGGATTCTACTCAAAAAACCAAGAAAAACCTAGAAATGGTTTGGCTAGATCTTAACTTTGGATTTTCGGCCATTTTTGGGTTACCCGCTGTAACAGCTCATTAAAATAACGCAGTCATGGACTGGAACTACATTGTGAGGGACGGTATATGGTTGGCCTGATGCCAAAGATGTGAAAATATGCCCAGGAGTCCTTCTTGTTGATCCTCCAATGGATAGACAAGCTCTCCACTGAAAAACAAGCCCAGAAATGACTCTAAGAGATCCTCCTTTCCTACACCCTGCAACACAACTCAAATCTAAACAGAAACTGTGTTGTAGCTGAAGGAGGTAGCTTGGAAAAAATTTCAGAATGAGGAAATGTAGCCCAAAGAACCTCTCCTTCCCTGAGGATGAGGTAGGGATTCCCAACCAGGACATTAGGGGAATTTTGAGGTCTAAAATGGGCCTCCTAAGGAAATTATAAAATAATAGTGGAAAAATCAAATAAGATTTGATGACATCATCAAATTTTAGAGGGAAAAATGGAAAAACTACTTTTTCAACTCATATTTTCAACTCTCTCCCAATTTTTTTACTGCTCTCGAGCGGAGGCAGCTTGCTGGGATGCGAAATTTCCCATCCAAGGAGTACCTTACAAGTTGCATATTTCGATGGGTCTCACTACACGAAAAATGAGAAATACATAAAAAAAAAAACGATTAACTACGTTTTTTAATGTGTATTTCTCATTTTTCGTGTAGTAGAGTTCATCGAAAGTATGCAACATGGGTACTCCTTGGATGAGGAATTCAATTTCGCATCCAACGAGTACTCCCGCTCGAAATTTGAGTAAAAATTTTGGGGGATAAGTTGAAAATACGAGTTGAAAAAGTAGTTTTATTATTTTATTATTTTTTAATATTTTTACCCTTTTATTTAAAAAATGGTGAATCATCCCCCATGGTTGACATCATCATCTTGAATCCTATTGGTTGTTATAAAGTTTATTTTTGTTGTAAATTTTTCTTAGGAGGCCCATTTTAGACCTCAAAATTCCCCTAATGACACCCTTGTGCTAAATAGCACTGCAACCCTGCTAAACAGCAAGAGGAAGCAAAGTCTCAACAGACCAAAGCAAATAATAATCCAAAACATGAATAACAATGGCTGCCCTCCTCTCCATATATATCAAGTGCTCCTCTCCACCATGGGTCCCATCCATATGTGCCACCAAGCTCATGCAAGTTGTCCTCCATGAAAACTACGCAGTCCATCAAGGAGATACAATGTATCTAGATAGTGCATGTGGACTTGGTCAAAGATGACTGAATCACATGATCCAATCCTATTCACACCCATAGGTGCTCAATCCAACTGCTTATTCTTTCTCTTTTCACATGAGGAATGTTATTCTTCCTTCTAAAGAGGTTAATTGGCCTCCCTACCCATTTTATTCATCTACCTAGAGATAATGCTAACTATAATGTTCCTTTTAGCTTGAGGCTAAAATTTGGGAACATTACAATACTGTTGTTTTTTAGGCTTCCTGGCTAGGGCTTCTAACAACCACTTGTTAGTGTTAGAAAATTATATATTATGGAGCAATGCAACACATAAAATATGCGGAAAATATAAGCACATAAAACACATAAAACCAGAGAGACACAGATATACGTGGTTCACCCAGTTTGGGCTACGTCCACCCCGAACATCCAGTCCTTCCCTTCTATTATCCAGCAAAAATGAAGAGACAAAACCCACAGCAGATCCGCTGTAATTTCCTCTGTTCTCTCTCACAGTCTCCTTCTCTGTTTCTCGCTCCGAGAATACACATACAATGCACAGCCGCAATACAATGCCCTCGTAAAAGTGAGGGGTTTCCTTCTAGGGAAAAAAACCGTAATCTAAACATAACTTCTACCGTCAGATCATTTGCCTAATGAACGGCTCAGATTGACTAGAAATTACTATACTTGTACAAGGCAATTTTACATCTGTTTTTAGCTTCAGGGGCGCTGCCCCCGAACCCCCGCCAGGGGGGGGCTCCGAAAAGCGCTGCCCCCCCCCCCCCCCTAGACCCCCCACGACAACAATTAATTACGGGCGACGTTGCCACCCCTTTTAAGGTACAGGGGTCCAATGTTGTGATACAAAGTAAACAAGATAATCAGGCTCCACACCCAACAATCTCCCACTTGGAAACTAATTGTAGCAACTCCACCGTTGCTTCATTTGCTGGACAATGACTCCTCTTTGGACCTGGCTATTCCTCATCTTCATCGTCATCCTTGAACGTTGCTTCATTTGCTGGACAATGACTCCTCTTTGGACCTGGCTATTCCTCATCTTCATCGTCATCCTTGAAGACCAATTGAAACTAAGCATGTTCTCAGTTTCTCCCTGGTTACAACTTTTGTTAGCATATCTGCAGGATTCTGGCTAGTGTGTATCTTTTCCAACTTCAACTCTCCATCTTCCAATACTGACCGTATGAAATGGTACTTGAGATGTATGTGTTTAGTCCTGGAATGAAATGCTGAGTTCTTTGCAAGATGAATAGCACTTTGGCTATCACTTTATAGTGTGCCCATATCATGCTTCTTACCCAATTCATCCATAAACCTTTGTAACCAAATCATTTCTTTACTAGCCTCTGTAGCAGCAACATACTCAGCTTCTGTTGTTGAAAGTGCAACAACACTTTGGATTTTTGAAACCCAACTGATAGCTGTTCCACCTACAATAAATACATATCCTGTAGTGCTCCTCCTGTTATCTCTGTCACCTGCCATATCTGCATCAACATATCCCTGTAGAGCAATGTTTGAACCACCAAAGCATAATGCTTGATTTGTGGTACCTCTCAAATATCTGAGAATCCATTTTACTGCCATCCAATGTTCTTTTTCTGGATTATTCATGTACCTGCTTACAACTCCCACTGCATGTGCAATATCAGGCCTTGTGCAGACCATTGCATACATTAAGCTTCCAACTGCTGATGCATATGGAACTTTAGACATATAATCCATGTTTTCTTGGGTCTTTGGGCACATCTCCTTACTAAGTTTGAAATGGCTAGCAAAAGGTGTACTAATTGGTTTTGCATTGTGCATATTAAATCTTTTCAACACCTTCTCTATGTACTCATTCTGAGACAGTGTTAATTTACGATTTTTCTTGTCTCTAGTTATCCTCATACCAAGGATTTGTTTTGCAGCTCCCAAATCCTTCATTGCAAATGAATTTGCCAATTTTCTTTTGAGCACATTTATTTCCTGCATGTTAGACCCTGCAACAATCATGTCATCTACATACAATAACAGTATAATATAGCTGCCATCATTTTGCCTTTTCAGATAAACACAATGATCAGAGTGACATCTAGTATAACCTTGTTCATACATAAACTTGTCAAATTTTAGATACCACTGCCTTGGGGCCTGTTTTAAGCCATACAAGCTCTTCTTTAACCTGCACACCAATTTTTCTTTCCCTTTTACCTCATATCCTTCTGGTTGCTGCATGTATATCTCTTCCTCCAAATCTCCATGGAGAAATGTTGTCTTACATCTAACTGTTCAAGATGTAAATCTTCCGCTGCTACAAGACTTAAAACAGTTCTGATTGAATTCAT